>JAJDFG010000225.1:447500-448688 GCA_021039105.1 Scomber colias | reverse complement strand
GTGTCACATATGTTGAGCCAGGTTGTGACAGTGTGTATGTGTGTATTAGGGGGTGTGTGTGTGTTTGTATTAGTGTGTGTGTGTTTAATGTGTGTGTGTGTTAGTGTGTGTGTATTAGTGTATGTGTGTGTTTGTGTGTATTAGTGTGTATTAGTGTGTGTGTGTGTGTGTGTGTATTAGTGTATGTGTGTGTTTGTGTGTATTAGTGTGTATTAGTGTGTGTGTGTGTGTGTGTGTGTGTGTATTAGTGTGTATTAGTGTGTATTAGTGTGTGTGTGTGTGTGTTAGTGTGTGTGTATTAGTGTATGTGTGTGTTTGTGTGTATTAGTGTGTATTAGTGTGTGTGTGTGTGTGTGTGTGTGTGTGTGTATTAGTGTGTATTAGTGTGTATTAGTGTGTATTAGTGTGTGTGTGTGTATTAGTGTGTATTAGTGTGTATTAGTGTGTGTGTGTGTATTAGTGTGTATTAGTGTGTGTGTATTAGTGTGTATTAGTGTGTGTGTGTGTATTAGTGTGTATTAGTGTGTGTGTATTAGTGTGTATTAGTGTGTATTAGTGTGTATTAGTGTGTGTGTGTGTGTTAGTGTGTACTAGTGTGTGTATTAGTGTGTGTGTGTGTTACCGATGTTCATGATGCTGTCTTTCTCCGGGTTGAAGAACAGCCAATCATAGAAGAGCGCCAGCTTGGCGTTGGAGGCGGCGACGTTCGACTGCAGACAGAAACAGAGCCACCGATTGGTCGACCGGTTAGTGATGTCACAAGATGATCACCTGTACACTTCCTGTCATAGCCCCGCCCCTTACCGTGCAGGTGGTGAGCAGCCAGCCAATGATAGCCCAGCGCGGGAGGATGTCGGAGCTCAGCACCTCATTGGACGGATGGACGACGCCGCAGATGTAGCGAATGAGGTCGCAGCGCAGTGATTGGCTCTCGGCCGTGGACAGGTACTGCCTCTGGAACCAATCCTGGTAGCGCTTCTGCTGCCCGAACCGCACCTGGGAGAGGGGTGAGGTCATCAGTGACATCACACAGAGCAGTGAGGTCATCAGTGACATCACACAGAGCGGTGAGGTCATCAGTGACATCACACAGAGCGGTGAGGTCATCAGTGACATCACACAGAGCAGTGAGGTCATCAGTGACATCACACACACACACACAACGGTGAGGTCATCGGTGACATCACA
>JAJDFG010000225.1:435000-442500 GCA_021039105.1 Scomber colias | reverse complement strand
CACACACACACACACACACACTAGAAACACACACACACACACACACATTAGAAACACACACACACACACACACACACACACACACACACACTAGAAACACACACACACACACACACACACACACACTAGAAACACACACACACACACACACATTAGAAACACACACACACACACATTAGAAACACACACACACACACATTAGAAACACACACACACACACACACACACACACACACACACTAAAAACACACACACACAAACACAATAGACACTTCTTGACAAGTGACACAAAGACACTGCGCATGCTCCCCTGTCACACGTAGTATTAGCATGCTAGGCTAACCTCCCGTCAGGTGTGTGCCTTTTCCTACCTGCGCCGTGACGTCTCTCACAGCACGCGCACACACCTGTAAACATACCTGTCACCTCTCCAGCCCGGTCCCCGTTACACCGGAAACACCGGGGCTGCACACACACACAGCACCGTGAAGCTAGGCTAGGCTAACAAGCGGCTAGCCGTGCTAACTAGCTGCTAGCCGCGCTAACTAGCTGCTAGCCGGCTTGTTTTGACAACACACGCCGCTCTGCCCGCTCCGGAGCCCGGCAGCAGCTCGGCCTGCTCTCCCCGGGCTCCGTGCGGTGTTTCCCCGCCGTGTCCCCGGGTCAGCTCACCTCTTCCAGCTCATCTTTAGCATCCAGCTGTGTGGACAGCAGCAGCCGGCCCTGCGGCTTCGCTTTGGCCGCAGCAGGCTCCATCTGCTCCCGCCTCGCCTCGCCGGGCCCCGCGGAGCTCCGAGGCGGGCTGAGAGGTGTCTCTGCCGGGGGGAGGGAGGGTGAGGAGCCGCTGGCGGTGCCGGAGCCTCCCTGGGAGACTCTGGGGCGCTAAATGTGTGTTTTTAAAACTTGTTTTTTGGGGCTCGCTCCGTGTCACTGTCCGACCGCAGCAACACAGCGGACATCCGCGGAGCCAGGGGGCGGGAACTACCGGGCCTGCGGGCCAATCACAGCCCTGACACGGCTGAGTGATTAAACTAAGGACCAATAGCAGGAGAGAAAATCTGAGCGGGGTTGTAGCCAATCACAGGGCTGCTGTACTGAAACCCACCTGCATAGAAACTCTTTAATAACTATTATTAAAATATTATTACTATTATTATTATATTATTATATTATATTATTACTATTACTATGGACCAAATGTCTGCTTTTAATCCATTTGGAGAGAATATATTAGAGGATTATGGTAAAAATGTCTAAGTGGTGTAACCATAAAAACTTTGTACCAAATAATTGAACTTCATTCAATAAAACACCTTCCTTCCTTCCTTCCTTCCTTCCTTCCTTCCTACCTAACACCATATCAACTAGTTTGGCATGATCTTACATCCTTCCTTCCTTCCTTCCTTCCTTCCTTCCTAACACCATATCAACTAGTTTGGCATGATCTTACATCCTTCCTTCCTTGGAATGATGGAAGAAAGGGAAGAAAAGAAGGAAGGAAGGAAGGAAGGAAGGAGGAAAAGAAGTCAGGCCAGAAATATGGAAGGAAGGAAGGGAGGAAGGAAGGAAGGAAAGAAAAAAGAAAGGAAGAAAGGAAAGACAGATGGAAGGAAAGAAGGAAAGATGGAAGGAAGGAAGGAAGGAAGGAAGGAAGGAAGGAAGGAAGGAAGGAAAGTGGGCCAGATTGGACCCCTTGGCGGGCCAGTTCTGGTCCACGGGCCGCATGTTTGACACCCCTGGGTTACACCATTTGACATTTTGTGGTTACACCATTTGACATGTTCAGGAGCATTCAGTCTTTTGGTATAAAATGGGTCAAATGTCATTTCAAATCTCTCTTATTGATCTTTTTTTAATATATTGATTATATTGAACTGGGCGTAACCTCCATGATGTCTTGCTGCGGAGTTCAGTCTGAATTTATCTAGAACCTTTGTGTCGTCCTCCCTTCCTTCCTTCCTTCCTTCCTTTCTTCCTTCCTTCCTTCCTTCCTTCCTTCCTTAATATATTGATTATATTGAACTGGGCGTAACCTCCATGATGTCTTGCTGCGGAGTTCAGTCTGAATTTATCTATAACCTTCGTGTCGTCATCCCTTCCTACCTTCCTTCCTTCCTTCTTTCCTCGGTCCTCCCTCCCTTCCCTCCTTCCTTCCTTCTTTCTTTCCTCCCACCTACCTTCTTTCCTCTGTCCTTCCTCCCTCCCTCGCTTGCTCCTACCTTCCTTCTTTCCTCGGTCCTCCCTCCCTTCTTCCCTCCTTTCCTTCCTTCCTTCTTTCCTTCCTTTCTTCCTTCTTCCTCCATCCTTTCTTTCTTTCCTTCATTCCTTCCTGGACTCGAGGACAGGAGAGATAAAACCAACAAAAATACTAAATGTACATTTTAACAAACCTGATGCTGCTTTTAAATCTAGTTTAACTAGATTCCATGAAGACCCGCCTCTACTCTGCTCTGATTGGCTCTGACACTCTCACGCTGACCAATCAGCTCCTCTGGATGAAAGCAGAGTGTTTAATTTAAATAAAAGTGAACAATGAGAACACACAGATAATAAAACACACCGTTTATTTATTTATGTTTCATATTTACACTCTAAACTAAACTTTTGGTTTTCAGATGTTTTTATTTTACAGTAAAACATTCGTCTGTCTGTTCGATTCCTGCAGTCTCAGTGATGTCAGAGGAACAACGTCCAATCAGAGAGGAGGAGGAGGAGGAGGAGCTTAATACCTGTCAATCAGTACCTGACCTCTGACCTCTGACCTCAAACATCTTTCAGTCTGTCACAAATACAATAAACTCAGAGTCTCAGCACTGATGTCTCTCTCTCTCTCTCTCTCTCTCTCTCTCTCTCTGTCTCTCTCTCTGTCTATCTCTCTCTCTCCGTCTCTCTCTCTCTCTCTCTCTCTCTCTCTCTCTGTCTCTCTCTCTCTCTCTCTCTCTCTGTCTCTCTGTCTCTCTCTCTGTCTATCTCTCTCTCTCTCTCTCTCTCTCTCTCTCTCTCTCTCCATCACTTGTTCCCGTCGCTCTCTCCCAGCAGCCAGTACGTCCTCATGCGACCTTTGCCCTTCACTTCGATCTCTCCTCTGAGCTGCAGCTGGAAGCAGCTGAACTCCTCAACGACGAGCCGAGTCGCCTCCGACACATGAATCTTTAGAGCTGCAGAGACATTTATACTTTACTGTAGTACAGTTAGAGGTACTAGTACTTTACTGCAGTACAGTTAGAGGTACTAGTACTTTACTGTAGTACAGTTTGAGGTACTAGTACTTTACTGTATTGCAGTTAGAGGTACTAGTACTTTACTGTAGTACAGTTAGAGGTACTAGTACTTTACTGTATTGCAGTTAGAGGTACTAGTACTTTACTGTAGTACAGTTTGAGGTACTAGTACTTTACTGTAGTACAGTTAGAGGTACTAGTACTTTACTGTATTGCAGTTAGAGGTACTAGTACTTTACTGTAGTACAGTTAGAGGTACTAGTACTTTACTGTATTGCAGTTAGAGGTACTAGTACTTTACTGTAGTACAGTTTGAGGTACTAGTACTTTACTGTAGTACAGTTAGAGGTACTAGTACTTTACTGTATTGCAGTTAGAGGTACTAGTACTTTACTGTAGTACAGTTAGAGGTACTTGTACTTTACTGTAGTACAGTTAGAGGTACTAGTACTTTACTGTATTGCAGTTAGAGGTACTAGTACTTTACTGTAGTACAGTTAGAGGTACTAGTACTTTACTGTATTGCAGTTAGAGGTACTAGTACTTTACTGTAGTACAGTTTGAGGTACTAGTACTTTACTGTAGTACAGTTAGAGGTACTAGTACTTTACTGTATTGCAGTTAGAGGTACTAGTACTTTACTGTAGTACAGTTAGAGGTACTAGTACTTTACTGTATTGCAGTTAGAGGTACTAGTACTTTACTGTAGTACAGTTTGAGGTACTAGTACTTTACTGTAGTACAGTTAGAGGTACTAGTACTTTACTGTATTGCAGTTAGAGGTACTAGTACTTTACTGTAGTACAGTTAGAGGTACTTGTACTTTACTGTAGTACAGTTAGAGGTACTAGTACTATACTGCGGTACAGTTAGAGGTACTAGTACTTTACTGTAGTACAGTTAGAGGTACTAGTACTTTACTGTAGTACAGTTAGAGGTACTAGTACTATACTGCGGTACAGTTAGAGGTACTAGTACTTTACTGTAGTACAGTCTGAGGTACTAGTACTTTACTGTAGTACAGTTAGAGGTACTAGTACTTTACTGTAGTACAGTCTGAGGTACTAGTACTTTACTGTAGTACAGTTAGAGGTACTAGTACTTTACTGTAGTACAGTCTGAGGTACTAGTACTTTACTGTAGTACAGTTTGAGGTACTAGTACTTTACTGTAGTACAGTTAGAGGTACTAGTACTTTACTGTAGTACAGTTAGAGGTACTAGTACTTTACTGTAGTACAGTTAGAGGTATATTATATATGTGTGTGTGATACCTTCTCCGTTTGACTCCATGCGTGACGCTGTATTGACGGTGTCTCCAAACAGACAGTACCTGGGCATCTTTAATCCGACCACACCTGTACACACCGGGCCTACACACACACACACACACACACACACGCACACGCACACGCACACACACACACACACACACACACACACACACACACACAGATAACAGATTTATCATTCCACTCATGTCTCCACACCTCATCAGTGACATCATCAGTGACATCATCACTGACCGCTGTGTATGCCGATGCGCAGTTTGAGCTGCTGGTCCGGTCGATGTCGGATCCTGAAGTTCTTGACGGCGTCGAGCAGAGCGAGCGACATGCGGGCGACCTCGCGGCCGTGCAGCTTCCCGTTCCTCACCGGCAGACCGGACACGACCATGTAGGCGTCGCCGATCGTCTCCACCTGGGGGCCAGACGGGGTTACTACAGGTCACAGGCGGGGTTACTACAGGTCACACACGGGAGTTACTACAGGTCACAGACGGGGTTACTACAGGTCACAGACGCAGGTTACTACAGGTCACAGGCGGGGTTACTACAGGTCACAGACGGGGTTACTACAGGTCACAGACAGGGTTACTACAGGTCACAGGCGGGGTTACTACAGGTCACAGACGGGGTTACTACAGGTAACAGACGGGGTTACTACAGGTCACAGACGACAGACGGGGTTACTACAGGTCACACACGGGGTTACTACAGGTCACAGACGGGGTTACTACAGGTCACACACGGGGTTACTACAGGTCACAAACGACAGACAGGGTTACTACAGGTCACAGACGGGGTTACTACAGGTCACACGCGGGGTTACTACAGGTCACACGCGGGGTTACTACAGGTCACAGACGGGGTTACTACAGGTCACAGACGGGGTTACTACAGGTCACAGACGGGGTTACTACAGGTCACACGCGGGGTTACTACAGGTCACAGACGGGGTTACTACAGATCACAGACGGGGTTACTACAGGTCACACGCGGGGTTACTACAGGTCACAGACGGGGGTTACTACAGGTCACAGGCGGGGTTACTACAGGTCACAGACGGGGTTACTACAGGTCACAGACGGGGGTTACTACAGGTCACAGGCGGGGTTACTACAGGTCACAGACGGGGTTACTACAGGTCACAGGCGGGGTTACTACAGGTCACAGACGACAGACGGGGTTACTACAGGTCACAGGCGGGGTTACTACAGGTCACAGACGGGGTTACTACAGGTCACACCCGGGGTTACTACAAGTCACAGACGGGGTTACTACCGGTCACAGACAGGGTTACTACAGGTCACAGACGGGGTTACTACAGGTCACAGACGGGGGTTACTACAGGTCACAGGCGGGGTTACTACAGGTCACAGGCGGGGTTACTACAGGTCACAGACGGGGTTACTACAGGTCACAGGCGGGGTTACTACAGGTCACAGACGGGGTTACTACAGGTCACAGGCGGGGTTACTACAGGTCACAGACGGGGTTACTACAGGTCACAGACAGGGTTACTACAGGTCACAGGCGGGGTTAATACAGGTCACAGACAGGGTTACTACAGGTCACAGACGGGGTTACTACAGGTCACAGGCGGGGTTACTACAGGTCACAGACGGGGTTACTACAGGTCACAGGCGGGGTTACTACAGGTCACAGACGGGGTTACTACAGGTCACAGACGGGGTTACTACAGGTCACAGACGGGGTTACTACAGGTCACAGGCGGGGTTACTACAGGTCACAGATGTCTGACCAGGTTTACTGATTATTTCTTTACCTTGTAAACATCAAAGTTATCGATGATGGCGTCAAAGCAGGTGTAGAGGTCGTTCAGCAAGTTTACAACCTGCACGAGAGGAAAGAAAGAAAGAAAGAAAGAAAGAAAGAATAATATTTTAATGTGTAGTAACGAATCCGACCACCATGTGGAGCCTGAAGAGCTCAATAAACACAAGAGGACAGAACTGAGTGTGTTCTACTGGGTTCTACTGACCTGTAACTGGTTCTACTGACCTGTAACTGGTTCTACTGACCTGTAACTGGTTCTACTGACCTGTAACTGGTTCTACTGACCTGTAACTGGTTCTACTGGGTTCTACTGACCTGTAACTGGTTCTACTGACCTGTAACTGGTTCTACTGGGTTCTACTGACCTGTAACTGGTTCTACTGACCTGTAACTGGTTCTACTGACCTGTAACTGGTTCTACTGGGTTCTACTGACCAGTAACTGGTTCTACTGACCTGTAACTGGTTCCACTGACCTGTAACTGGTTCTACTGGTTCTACTGACCTGTAACTGGTTCTACTGACCTGTAACTGGTTCTACTGGGTTCTACTGACCTGTAACTGGTTCTACTGGGTTCTACTGACCTGTAACTGCTTCTACTGACCTGTAACTGGTTCTACTGAGTTCTACTGACCTGTAACTGGTTCTACTGACCTGTAACTGGTTCTACTGGGTTCTACTGACCTGTAACTGGTTCTACTGGGTTCTACTGACATGTAACTGGTTCAACTGGGTTCTACTGACCTGTAACTGGTTCTACTGAGTTCTACTGACCTGTAACTGGTTCTTCTGACCTGTAACTGGTTCTACTGAGTTCTACTGACCTGTAACTGGTTCTACTGACCTGTAACTGGTTCTACTGACCTGCAGCGGGGTGCTCTCAGCTGATAGGGCGGTGAAGCCGATGATGTCACTGAAGTAAATGGTGACGGAGTCGAACGCTTCGGCCTGAACCGTCTCGCCTCGCTTCAGCTGCTCAGCAACAGAACTGCAAAAAATACTCACTAGTATGTAGTAGTACTACAGCAGTATGTAGTAGTACTGCAGTAGTACTCACTGTGGTAGTATCTGGTACAGCAGCAGTACTGCAGTAGTATGTAGTAGTACTACAGTAGTACTGCAGTAGTATTACAGTAGTATGTAGTAGTATTTGGTAGTACTCACTGTGGTAGTATCTGGTAGAGCAGTAGTACTACAGTA
>JAJDFG010000225.1:422500-430000 GCA_021039105.1 Scomber colias | reverse complement strand
ATGGAGGAGCGCAGTCCATCCGCAGCAGCTCCGGAGCCGTCCACAGCTTCCCTGCACACAGAGACACAATAACCACACCACCAGGCTGCTGTGTGTGTGTGTGTGTGTGTGTGTGTGTGTGTGCGTTTTTCTATCCTGGTGAGGACCGAAACCTGACATATTACCAACCCTGTGGGGACCGACTCCTGGTTTCCATGGGAACGAGCATTGGGATCAATAGCAAACAGTGTGTATATTAGCATGTTAGCTTCGTATTAGCATATTAGCTTAGCGATTAGCCCCCTGGGTTTCAATCCAACATTTGTTCAAATACTGAATATGAATTGTACTGTGGCTAACAGTGATGTCAACTGTATGCTAATATACGTTAGCATTACGGGTCCCAACGAGGGTGGGGCAAAATTCAGGTTTCATATTTATGTGAGTTTTTGATATTTCAACAATTTTTTTTGTTGGACCCCACGGTACATCACCCTGTCAGGAGTCCCCACGAGGTAGTAAAAATGCGTATGTGTGTGTGTGTGTGTGTGTGTGTGTGTGTGTGTGTGTGTGTGTCTTACGGGCGTAGTATGCGTGTGTGTCCTCGGGGCAGCTGGCGGTTCGTACGCTCTCCAGACCGTAGTCAGTGATCTTCAGGACGAAGCGACTGTCCACCACGCAGTTCGATGACTTCAGGTTGCCGTGGGAGACGATGACGCTGTTGTGCAGGAACAACATGCCCTGCAACAACAACAGCAGGTTAAATGTGTTTATTATTATTTATTCCTGAGGTTAGTTTGAGTTATAAATATATCATCCTGGAGGCAACATGAGAAGCCAGTGCATCGTCTCCATAGAAACGAGGCTGTTCTCTGTAAGCCCCGCCCCCCCACCCCAGCACAGGCCGTTACCGTGACGATGTCAGTGATAAGGGAGTATCTGAACATCCAGTCCAGTGTGATGCTGTCGCTCTCCATCAGGTCCTGAAACACACACACGCACACACGCACACACACACACACACACACAAACACACAAACACACACACACACACACAAACACACACACACACACACACACACACACACACACACACACACACACACACACAGAGTCAGTACAGTGTCATTATGAGCCTTGTAAGGTGACCTTGAGTGCTTTGAAAGGCGCCTTTAAATAAAATGCATTATTATTATTATGATGTCAGTGTGCAGGTGTGTGTGTGTGTGTTTGTGTGTGTGTGTGTGTGTGTGTGTGTGTGTGTGTGTGTGTGTGTGTGTGTGTGTGTGTGTGTGTGTGTGTGTGTAATCTGTCATTATGTTCTTTGATGTCCGGAAGAATAGTAAATTAAAGTGTCACATTTGAGACTTAAGGGCCACCGTAGTGATAAAAGGTCATACTTTATAGATTAATATGTTACATAAGAAAAGATGATGAAGTAAAAACACTGTTCGGTGTATTATAAGAACATCTGTGAACATTTTCTGGTTCTCATGAAGAGTCAAACATGCCAAATTCTTATAAATGAATAAATGAATGTAAAAAATGAATTAATACTTTCATTCTGCAGTCAGTTAAATCTCTGGATCCTCTTTAACTGAACACAGCTGCTTTTCTCTGAAGGAGGAAACTACAAACTTCTTCCTTTCATAGTAAAAACATCATCAGTCAGATGTTGGATCCTTGTCAGGAGAAACTTCAGAGAGACTTACAGTCATTAAACAGATGTGAAGGTGTATTTTAAATGCACAGGATCTAATGAGTGTCAAGGGTTCAGCAGATCTTAATGTTCAAATGTGGAGCAGTAAACGACTCTTTTCTGTATCTCTCTCTTCATCTCTGCTGTGATGAAGTCTTCCTCCTCTCAGCGGATAAAATAACTCCACGGTCATCTGGCAGCGGCCCAAAACCCCACGCAGCTCAACATCATCCTACAGCAGCCTGACATGTGCTCCCATGTTGCTAAGTTACGGTTCGGGCAGGTTGCTAGGTTACAGCTCTGACAGATAACGAAGAACTGAGAGGTGGAGAGACGATCGGAGGTATGAAGGAATGTGAGAGGACTGCTGCACAGATACACACAGCTAAAGAGGATGCAGAGAGATGGATGGTGTGTTGACAGGTTTCAGTTGTTTCCACGGTAACCAGACATCATCCCAACAGGGGGCAATTAACAATGACGTGACAACTTGTCTAAAGTTACAGAACAAAAAATCAATACACTTCAATCTCCATGGTGACTTCAGTGACCCGATCACATTAGTCACTCACACAATTCTCTCTGTAGGAGGTAAAAATGGGTACAGAAGGGAATGAAGGATGGATATCTTCTTTATCTTTATTTCAGAGCAGTTCGGTCCATAAAAAACACACATACTACAAGAAACAAACAAAAAACATATCTAAAAGACATACAAACACCCTCTCCACTGCCTCCAAAAACTAGAGAAATAGTAGGTACTCCTCTTTTTAGGCATAACTAGAGCCATAATCATTTAATTTGTAGAGTGCTTCAGCCGCTGTGGGAACATTGCTGTGTACAAACAGCTGACACTCGTCCATCTAGAGAGCTTCAACAAGATTGGCAGTGCATCATTATATGCCACCCGAAGTTTGTTAATTATAAAAGAAGTATAGAGGGTAAAGCTGACAATAAAGGCTTATACAGGGTCATACAAGGTAAAGACGGGTATAGATAGGTTAAGAGATTTGATAGAAGTGGTACAGATGGGTAAAGAAGGGAATAGAGGATGGATAAAGGCAGGTATAGACAGGTATAGAGGGTAAAGACAGATAACTACGGGTATAGCTGACTATAGAGGGTTATACAGGGGCATACAAGATAAAGACAGGTAAAGATAGGTTAAGAGATTTGATGAAAGGGCTATAGATGTAAACGACAGCCTTTAGAGAGGTAAAAGAGTCGATAGAGGAGTATAGAAGGGTAAAGAAGGGTATGGAGGATAGATGAAAGGGGTATAGACAGGTGAAGAGTTGATAGAGAGGTATACAAGGTAAAGACAGGTTAAGAGATTTGATAAAGATGGGTAGAGAGGGTAAAGTCAGGTATAGACGGGTATATTGAATGTGTACCTGCAGGCTGCCTCTAGGACAGTACTCTGTGATGATGCACATGTTCGGCGGGTCGATGCAGGCGCCGATGAAGCGGGTCAGGTGTTCGTTCTGAATGTCACGCATCTGCAGGAAAACACACAGAGAGGCTGCTGGTTCAAATCCCACCGAGAACCTCTGACAAGCAAAGGCACTGAAACCCTAAACCTGACCGCCGACTGTCAGTGGTCCGTCAGGTGGGTCGATCCGTCGCTGAGTACAGTAAAGGTCCATCAGTAGTTAGGTCTGTACAGTAAAGGTCCATCAGTAGTTAGGTCGGTACAGTAAAGGTCCATCAGTAGTTAGGTCTGTACAGTAAAGGTCCATCAGTAGTTAGGTCTGTACAGTAAAGGTCCATCAGTAGTCAGGTCGGTACAGTAAAGGTCCATCAGTAGTTAGGTCGGTAAAGGTCCATCAGTAGTTAGGTCTGTACAGTAAAGGTCCATCAGTAGTTAGGTCGGTAAAGGTCCATCAGTAGTTAGGTCTGTACAGTAAAGGTCCATCAGTAGTTAGGTCGGTACAGTAAAGGTCCATCAGTAGTTAGGTTGGTACAGTAAAGGTCCATCAGTAGTTAGGTCAGTAAAGGTCCATCAGTAGTTAGGTCGGTACAGTAAAGGTCCATCAGTAGTTAGGTCGGTACAGTAAAGGTCCATCAGTAGTTAGGTCGGTACAGTAAAGGTCCATCAGTAGTTAGGTCAGTAAAGGTCCATCAGTAGTTAGGTCAGTAAAGTAAAGGTCCATCAGTAGTTAGGTCTGTAAAGGTCCATCAGTAGTTAGGTCGGTACAGTAAAGGTCCATCAGTAGTTAGGTCGGTACAGTAAAGGTCCATCAGTAGTTAGGTCTGTACAGTAAAGGTCCATCAGTAGTTAGGTCAGTAAAGGTCCATCAGTAGTTAGGTCAGTACAGTAAAGGTCCATCAGTAGTTAGGTCGGTACAGTAAAGGTCCATCAGTAGTTAGGTCGGTACAGTAAAGGTCCATCAGTAATTAGGTCGGTACAGTAAAGGTCCATCAGTAATTAGGTCGGTACAGTAAAGGTCCATCAGTAGTTAGGTTGGTAAAGGTCCATCAGTAGTTAGGTTGGTACAGTAAAGGTCCATCAGTAGTTAGGTCGGTACAGTAAAGGTCCATCAGTAGTTAGGTCGGTAAAGGTCCATCAGTAGTTAGGTTGGTACAGTAAAGGTCCATCAGTAATTAGGTCGGTACAGTAAAGGTCCATCAGTAGTTAGGTCGGTAAAGGTCCATCAGTAGTTAGGTCGGTACAGTAAAGGTCCATCAGTAGTTAGGTCTGTACAGTAAAGGTCCATCAGTAGTTAGGTCGGTACAGTAAAGGTCCATCAGTAGTTAGGTCGGTACAGTAAAGGTCCATCAGTAGTTAGGTTGGTACAGTAAAGGTCCATCAGTAGTTAGGTTGGTACAGTAAAGGTCCATCAGTAGTTAGGTCTGTAAAGGTCCATCAGTAGTTAGGTTGGTACAGTAAAGGTCCATCAGTAGTTAGGTTGGTACAGTAAAGGTCCATCAGTAGTTAGGTCGGTACAGTAAAGGTCCATCAGTAGTTAGGTCGGTAAAGGTCCATCAGTAGTTAGGTTGGTACAGTAAAGGTCCATCAGTCGGGTCTCTTACGTGTTTTAGCTCAAACAGAACCTTCCTGGTCAGCTCGATGCGTTTCTTGTTGATATACTTGATGGCTGCCAGATTGCCCTGCAACAGACGAACCCAGTAAGATTACCACATCACTCATAAAACCATGATGCTGTTTTCCATTACAGCAGGATTCGCTGTCAGAGGGTTGCTGGTGTGAGGCGGACTCAGACCTTGTAGTATCCAGTCTTAGTGTAGATCTGGAAGTTTCCCTCCATGGTCATGAGAGAGCCGTAGTTTGATCCCTTCTGCAGAGAAACCAGTTAACCGTGTTACAGGCGGACGGCAGCGAGTGGAAACATGTTTATGAAGCTTAATGTTGTGAGTGATTGTTACCAGAGACATGGTCAGCCGGCTGCAGGCGCGCCGCAGGACCTTATCCAGGTTACTCATCTGGACGTCGTCCCAGTAAACCCTCCACAGCTGAGCCGCCAGCTCGCTCTCCAGCTTCAGCTTCCTGTCGGACAGATGGGAAGACGAGAGAGAGTGTGTGTGTGTGTGTGTGCGTGTGTGTGTGTGTGTGTGTGTGTGTGTGTGTGTGTCATTGTGTGTGTGTTTGTGTGTTGGACAGTGTGTGTGTGTGTGTGTGTTGGACAGTGAATGTGTCATTGTGTGTGTGTGTGTGCGTGTGTTTGTAGAGTCAGTAGGTGTGTGTGTGTGTGTGGTGTGTGTGTGTGTTGGACAGTGTGTGTGTGTGTTTGTAGAGTCAGTAGGTGTGTGTGTGTGTGTGGTGTGTGTGTGTGTGTGTGTTGGACAGTGTGTGTGTCATTGTGTGTGTTTGTGTTGTAGAGTCAGTGGGTGTGTGTGTGTGTGTGTGTGTTGGACAGTGTGTGTGTGTATGTGTGTGTGTTTGTGTGTGTGTGTTTGTAGAGTCAGTAGGTGTGTGTGTGTGTGTGTGTGTGTCATTGTGTGTGTGTTGGACAGTGTGTGTGTATGTGTGTGTGTTTGTGTGTGTGTGTTTGTAGAGTCAGTAGGTGTGTGTGTGTGTGTGTGTGTGTGTGTGTGTGATGATAGAGGTGGGGGAGAAGGGGAAACAGAGAGAGAGAGAGGTGAGGGAAAGGATAAACAAGAAACAGACGAGTGTGTTGAGCAGTGAGACAGAAACAGAGACTTCGCCTGTTCGAGTCCAGAGGCGGGAATGTTCTGGAAACCCTCCCGAATGGTTCAGGGACCTGGAACATGTCCGGGATTACCGACTAATCCGGGTTTCAGATGGACGTAAAAGAGCTACTGACTCTTAAACCTGAAGGAATTCACTCATTAATCACTTCAGTACAAACAGCCTCGTAGCTGCTGAAGAAGAGCAGAAGCTAACGAGGGTCTGAGTTTAACCCTCCTGTTGTGTTCGAGTCAAGGGAGGAAGGGAGGAAGGACAGATGGGAGGAAGGACAGAAGGAAGAAAGGGAGGAAGGACAGATGGGAGGAAGGACAGAAGGAAGAAAGGGAGGAAGGACAGAAGGAAGAAAGGGAGGAAGGACAGATGGGAGGAAGGACAGAAGGAAGAAAGGGAGGAAGGACAGAAGGGAGGAAGGACAGAAGGAAGAAAGGTAGGAAGGACAGAAGGGAGGAAGGACAGAAGGAAGAAAGGTAGGAAGGACAGATGTAAGGAAGGAAAAGAACACAGGAAGGAAAGTGGGCCGGATTGGACCCCCCAGTGGGCCGGTTCTGGCCCACGGGCCGCATGTTTGACCCCCCTGCTCTACACCCTTCTTTACCTCCTACACTCCTCTACCAGCTCTCTCTACCCCTCTAAATGTCTTTTCCTTCTCTTCCTCTTTTATCAGGACACTGTGACACGGCCGTGATTTGGTCGGTCGATCACTTCCTGCTGATGTCACTTCCTTCCTGTCCTGACCTCGGTGGCAGCGCTGCGGACGCTAATGTTAGAACAAAGGAATAAAATGACTGAAGTGATTAATGCTACTTGTGTCCTGCAGAGTCTCACTGCTGGGTTACCTCGCCCCTCCTCCAGCTGCTGCTTCCTTTTACAGAAACCTTAACTCTAACAGGGGATTTCCACCGGGTCCATCACCGGCGCGGAACGGCTGCGCCACGGTTTAACTCCGTCCTCTGCCCGGCGTCAACTCACACCGGCAGCGTTACAGCAGCGGAGCTCTGGGAGAGAAATCTGCCTTTTAAAATGAAGTTGCACTGTTAATACAGTAATTACGGCAGCCCAATCAAATCCGAACGAGTGCCTTTAGTCTACCGTAATTACTGTAGTAGCTAGTCTACCATAATTACTGTAGTAGCTAGTGTACCGTAATTACTGTAGTAGCTAGTCTACCGTAATTACTGTAGTAGCTAGTCTACTGTAATTACTGTAGTAGCTAGTCTACCGTAATGACTGTAGTAGCTAGTCTACAGTAATTACTGTAGTAGCTAGTCTACTGTAATTACTGTAGTAGCTAGCCTACCGTAATTACTGTAGTAGCTAGTCTACTGTAATTACTGTAGTAGCTAGCCTACCGTAATTACTGTAGTAGCTAGTGTACCGTAATTACTGTAGTAGCTAGTCTACCGTAATTACTGTAGTAGCTAGTCTACCGTAATTACTGTAGTAGCTAGTGTACCGTAATTACTGTAGTAGCTGGTCTACCGTAATTACTGTAGTAGCTAGTGTACCGTAATTACTGTAGTAGCTAGTCTACTGTAATTACTGTAGTAGCTAGTGTACCGTAATTACTGTAGTAGCTGGTCTACCGTAATTACTGTAGTAGCTAGTCTACAGTAATTACTGTAGTAGCTAGTCTACAGTAATTACTGTAGTA
>JAJDFG010000225.1:402500-412500 GCA_021039105.1 Scomber colias | reverse complement strand
CTAACTTCCTACGAGTCAGCAGGTTCAGGTTGTTCAGGTTCAACACAGGAAGCTTAGAGCTCCTCCTAGTGGCAGAAAGCAGCTGTTAATGAACCTGAGCACTAGACTACAGAGGTCAAAGGTCATAGTTAGTCCCTGAGAAGACTCATCCCTTGAATATAAAGCTTTGTATCGTCAGCGTAAAAGTGTCAATAAATGTCATGTTTTAAATAAAGTCTCTGTGGTTAATATACAGAACAAAGCTTGGAGCCACGGACGGGCCGACACACTTCCCAGGTCTGGTGCTGTCGTGCTTTCTGCTGAATCATCGCTGCACTCTGACCTTTAACCTGCTGACAGGAAGTCGGGAAGTTGACGTCAGTTTCCTGCTGCAGGAAACAAAGCGTCTACCTTCACAATAAAACGTGTTGGAGGGACGTACGAGCTCTTAGAAGTCACAGAAGTCACAGAAGTCATCGGACCAAAGAAACACTGAGATCAGATTACTGCTCAGAGCTCACTGATCAATAAATACTGATCTACATATATCACCTCACCGCAGGCACCTCTTCAACCGCTCTCTCTCCCCTCCGTGTCTCAAGTGTAAAACTGATGTGGGAACTTTAACTCATTGTTTCTGGTCTTGTCATAAACTTCAAAGATATTGGGTTGAAATTATTGAAGTGAAATGGAGAGAATTTTTCACATTGATATAGAAATGGATCCCATATCCCTGATTCTAGGTCTTCCAAGCGACCGTCTAAAACAGGGACGTCAAACATGCGGCCCGTGGGCCAGATCCGGCCCGCCAAGGGGTCTGATCCGGCCCACTTTCCTTATTCCTCCCTTCCTTACTTCTTTCCTTCCATCTGTCCTTTGTTCCTTCCTTCTTTCATGTCGTCTTTTTCTTCCTTCCTTCCTTCCTGTCTTATTTTCTTTCCTTCCTTCCTTCCTTTATTCCTTCCGTCTTTCATTCCTGTCTACTCTACCTTCCCCTCCTTCTTCTTTTCCTTCCTTTCTTCTTTCTATCTGTCCTTCATCCCTTTCTTCCTTCCATCTTTCCTTCCATCTTTCCTTCCTTCTTTCATTCCTGTCTACTCTTCTTTCTCCTCTTTCTTTTCCTTCCTTTCTTCCTTCCTTTCTTCCTTCCTTCCTTCCTTCCTTCCTTCCTTCCTTCCTTCCTTCCATCTTTTTAATGATCCGGCCCACGTGAGATTAAATTGGGTAGTATGTGGCCCTTGAATGAAAATGAGTTTGACACCCATGGTCTAAAATCTGCAGTCAACAAAAGATTGTATAATATTTTAACGTTTGCGGCTAGGAGAAATATTCTCTTGCATTGGGTCAGTGACAAGATTCCCTCTGTCTCTGGTTGGCGTAAAATAATTTTTGAACTGATCCCTCTAGAACATCTTACCAACGTCATACATTACAGCGTAGGTCAGTTCTACAGAGTGTGGCGCCCATTCTTGGACTACATCGGACTGGACCTTCCCTCCACTCTATTAAAGGGACTGTTGACATCCGGGTTCTGTAAAGCTGAACCACCACCTCTTATATTATGCCATATGTTCATCTCCAATGTAAGAGCTGTTTTGTTGAATGGAAACAAAAACTGCAATAAAAAATTATGAAGGAAAATAAATACTGATCACTCACAGCTGAAACATTTTATTTGACTTTATTTCTTTCCTAAATGTGTTTATTGATAAGATGATGATGACATGAGAGCAGTCTGAGCTTCAATTAATGATTATGTGCAATATATTAATATAATATGAACCTTCTTATTTATTATTTATTACCTGCAGCTGTTCTGTTATATTGTGTTATATATATTTTATTCTTTATGTTTTAATCTATGTGTTCATCTGTAATGCCTGCTGTCTTTTGCAGTATTCCTAATTTCATTGTATGGGTGACTGTACAATGATAATAAAGGCTATCTAATCTATCTAACCCTAACCCTTAGCAATTATTGAGTGTTTTGACAATAAAGTGGAATAAATGAAATGCTCGTTATAATTTCCCAGAAGTCTTCAAATGTTTTCTTTCAGTCCAACAAAAGAACAAAACCCAAAAATATTCAGTTTGCTGTCAAATATGATTAAAGTGATTATTTAATTATCAAACTGTCAATAAACTAATTGTTGAAGCTGCTTATTGATCAGGTTGTATAAATATAAAGATATCATTCATGCAAATGTTGACACTGTGTCTCTCTCAGCTGTGTGTGTGTGTGTGTGTGTGTGTGTGTGTGTGTGTGTGTGTGTGTGTCTGTGTGTGTGTCTGTGTGTGTGATCACATTAGTCGGTCATTTGCAGCTGAGCCCCGCTGTCAGCATGTCACTTCCTGTGGACGTTTGTTTTCCACACCTGAACCCCACCCAACCCCCCCCCACCCCAACACACACACACACACTCACACACACACACACACACTCACACACACACACACTCACACACACACACACACACACAGAGGACATTACATTGACTTACATTCATTTCCTGCAGCCTTACAGCGAGGCGGGTTGTAACAGATTTATGTTCATGTGAGCAGATTCTCATATTTTAACTCGTCGTCGTGAGAACAGGAAGCAGAGACACGATGAAGGATGAAGGACGAAGGACGGCCGTCAGCTGAAATATGATGTCATGATCCAATAAATCCGTTTACACTATGAGCCTCCTGTCTGTCTGTCCTGATTGGTCGTGTCCTGTCTACCTCGCCCTTTTCTGTTCAGTTGTTTCTTGTCTTCTCGTCTCTGGTCTTTCTCGTCCATCGTATCTCTGTAGTCTCGTGTTCTCTGTCTCGTGTGTGTCTTCTTGTCTTCTTGTCTTCTTGTCTTCTCGTCCCATCGTATCTTCTCTGTCCTGTGTGCCTTGGTATTGACTCGTTGCTGAACAGTCGAGACTTTACATCTTCAGGTTCTCTCAGGAACACCGTGTCCGTTTGAACTCAAGCAGTAACAGTAAGATTGGTGAGGTGAGGTCACAGTCAGCACCCCCCCTCCCCCTCTCCCCCCTCGGTTCATGTGGAGGTTCACCATATTTAAGGTCCAATCACATTAGAGTGAAGTGGACTGTGACAGCGAGGCTTGTGATCATGCTAACAGGAAGTGTAACAGGAGAACGCAGGAAACAACCGACACAGTTTACTACTTTCTCAGCTATTTCTTAGCTATCACTTTGTCCCTGGGCCCTGGGTTGGCTACCCATTTATACCCCCCCCCCCCCCTTATTAGTGTCCACAGCTGTGAGTGTTGTTGGATTTGGACTCTTGGTACTGAAGTCGTAGCGGGTAGGGACGGGTTTGGGACTAGAGCTGGGTGCCATTTATCTCAGAATGAGTGATGAGAAAAGATCAAACTAAACAAGGAGACTATCAGTTGGTCTCTGGGTTGTAAGGTGACTGTCCCATAATCTGGCTATACATTCATACCCCCCCCCCCCTCATTTGAAGTCTCCACAGCTGTGAGTGTTGCTGGATTTGGACTCTTGGTAGTGAAGTCGCCGTAGTGGGCTAGGTATCATTTATAACGTGATACCCTAGTACCGATCCAAGTCTCCTTAAAGTGATCCTGATACCAGCTGAGTCCTTCATCAGATTCCCATGAACACATGTAGGTCTCTGTATTTTATCTAGCTTAGACTCACTTCAGAGCGTTTAGGAGGCATCTTAGCTGCTGAACTGCTAAGAACGCTAACTCAAATCCACCACCACAGACGGGTCGTAGCTGCTGTGGCAGTGGACCAATCACATGATGCGTTAAACCCAAGAACACTTGAGTTGATTGGCTGTGACCAAGTCCATATAGATAGTCATATTTTTTAGTTCTGGGTGCAAAAAGGATCGACTGCAGGTATCGATGGATGGGAGACGTTTCTATACTACTTGGTATCGATTCATTTCAGTCGATGCCTTAAAGGTTTAGAGAACTGATACTCAGCCCTGTTTAGGACTGGTTTGGAAGTGGTTTGGGACTGGAACCTTGAGGGAATCTGTTGTCATCTCATGTTGATTTATTTCTGTCCTTTTCTGATTTGTTGACATGTTTTGTCTCAGGTTGGGTCATGTGACCTGTGATGAGTCTCAGGTTGGGTCATGTGACCTGTGATGTGTTGCTATAGAAACAAAGACTAAACTGAGTTGAACAGAAAGATGAAAGCTGTGAGATCTGAAGCAGCACGAGGAGCCCCCGTCTGGTTGATGATGTCATCGGGTCTGGTCTCGTCCTGCCTGGTATTTACTGTCCCGCTCTCTGTTTGAGGACGGGTAATGAAGTGTCTCTAACTGTTTTACAGCTTCAGACTTTCTGGATTTTCCCGTCGACATGATGAAACACGTCGTCTGTTTGTCTTTAAATGTTTCACAAACTAAAGAAACAAGAAGTGATTCTATTAAAAACCCAGCGAGTGATTTAATGTTTGAAACAACACAGCAGCTTTAAATCAAAGTCTGTCGGCTTTATTTTTCTTTCTTTGTTTGGATTTGAACTCTGCAGTCTCCAACGCTTTCATCCAGTCAGACGCTGAGTTTGATTCTTTTTACTTTTCAGGTCAGAAACTGTGAGATGAGAATATTTACCTAAATATACGATCAATAAACTGTTCATTCTGACTTCTGAATCATTTTCACTGCACTATTTTTAAATGTTTTTTTTAGTATTTTTACATGTTTTCCTTGTGTTACTGTTTTCCACTTTTTAACCTTTTTTTTGGTATTTTCACTATTCTTTTTTTATGTTTTTCTATTTTTTTCTATTTTTTTATTTCTTTTTTTGAAAGCTTTAAAATATTTTCACTTTTTTTACTGTATATTTTTTATTATTTTCACTATTATTTCTCTTTTCTTTTGCATTTTTTTGTATTTTTTTCTTGCCTTTTATTACCTTAACCTTAACCTTAAACTTAAGATATTTTGTTTCTATTATTCATCTATTATTTTCACTATTATTTCATTTTTGGTATTTTTTCCTTGTTTTTTATTACTATTACTTTTACTGTGTACTTTCATTATTTTATTATATTGACCAATAAAAACCCTGGTCTTATGATTACTGATACTGATTTCAGATACAGTTTGATGCTGTAAAATACGTAAAATATTAAAACACAAAGTTAGTCGGATGTTTTTTTCTCAGGCCTCCATCAATCAAATGAGCCTTGACCGGCCAATTAGGAGCCTGATGCCCTGTGAGGTCACCATGGGAACCAGAGGCTGATGGTTCGGGTTTTTTTCCCCACTCATTCTCTCACCCACACACACACACACACACACAGACACACATACATGTTCTCACGGCTCAGCAGGGAGCTAGCGTGTTAGCGTAGCATGGCAGCGTGACACTGGGAATGTGAAGACAGGAAGTCTGGGACCAGGACGGGAAAACCACAGCGAGCGCTCTGATTGGCCCGTTGCTCTGACATCACTGACCTCTGCTGAGACTCGTGAACATTGTGTTTCTTTAACATAAAGACTGAAACACCTGATCCACATAGAAACTGTTCAATCTCCTCAGTTAACAAACATCTGGCTCATAAATACGGATTCATGTGTTCAGATATTTAAACTGATCGATCACAGAGACAACAGGAGGTTCAGTTTAACGTTCACACACTGTGGAGAAAAACAGTTTCAGTCTGAACACGAGGATGAAAATGAGATAAAAAATATGTTTCAGACACTTGATGGAAAGTAACTCTCATGTTTAATTTTCCATCTGTCTTCATCTGGATAGTTTATTTCTGGATTTAGTTTTATTACTTTTATTACTTTTCTTTCTCTCAGCTCGCTAACCTGCATTCTTCCTAATGGCCAGCAGGGGGCACCGTCACTGGTCGGACTGTATAGACGACTATAAGGAAATTAGCCGACTTCTCATTTAATTTATTCCCTCAGTAAACAGTTTAATATGAGTTTATGATCTCAGTCACTAGTTTCAGTTATCATCATGATCATTCAGTAGATTACGCTCCAGTTTAGAGTAAAAGCAGCTTCAGGGTTAGCTTGTGATTGACCTGTCGCTACCATCAGTGACATGATGTAACCATGGCAACCCCAAGATCAGTAGAGCTATCACTATTTCACGATCATGAAAGTTAATTGTAACATTTCGGTCGCCTATAAAAGTCGTGTTCAGTGTTTAGTTGAACGAAAAGAGTCAGGGGATCAGTTTTTGTTTTTTCTCATCACAGCAGCCATCAAAGAAGCAGCAGCTCCATCATCATCACCATCATCATCATCATCATCACCATCATCATCATCACCATCATCATTATCATCATCATCATTAGGCCTGGGCCGGTATGAGATTCTGACGGTATGATAACCTTAGGTAAAAATATCTGTATTTAAAACCAAAAAAAAAATTGTTTTTTTTTTCCATTGAACAGTCTTTTATTTTTGGTAAATATGTATTTAAAATAAAAATAAAAAAATAACTGAATTATTTCTAAATAAATAAAAATAAATAAGTGCAGTCCTTTAACTGAGGCTAAACCTGCAACTCAAGTCACGACAAGCTGCGGCCGTCAGTCTTTTTACGGTAGCCGAAGTATAAATACAGCCGACTTGGTCCTTTTAGACGGGGGGGAAAGTTCGGGGGTCTCGCCTCCTTCAGCCATCATACAGCCTGCAGAGCTACCTGCTTGTAACAGCAACCGGAGTATGGGAGGGGTTGTACTTCACGCTGCAACAGCCTGCAGAGCTACCTGCTTGTAACAGCAACCGGAGTATGGGAGGGGTTGGACTTCACGCTGCAGCTGCATGCGACCTGAGGGACCTCCACTCTCTCTCTGACAAGACGTCACATTAAAAAACCCCGCTCATACCCACAGACTGTATCATACCACAGACTGTATCATACCACAGACTGTATCATACCACAGGAACGGTGTGATGGAACATTTTAGTGGTTTTGAAACCGATAACCTTGAAACCGGTAACCGGCCCATGCCTTATCATCATCATCACCAGCCTGCTGCAGATCCAGCAGGATGCAGAACAGCTTCTTCCCACAGACCCCCCCTCCAACACACACACACACACACACACACACACACACACACACACACTCAGACTCACTCTGTTGTCGCCTCTGGCTCCAGATTGGCAGATTCAAGGCTTCAAACCAACGTGTGTTTTTTTTTAGTGGAGATAAATGTTGGACTGAAACATGTGACCGAGAGTTTTTACTTTGTGTTTCTATTTTTACAGGATGTGAGAACAAGTCCGAGTATTTCTGTTCTGTGTGGGTTAAATGTATTTCAGATGTGTTCCCCCGAGACGCTCCCGAATGTTTTCCATGAGAAAATATGTTTCTGTTCTCACCTGGGAAGGTTCGGTTCCACATCCTCTTGGTCACCACGTCTCCTCTGGGCCTCTGGACTGCCCCTCCTCCCCCTCCTCTCCAGTTCTGCTCGCTCAGCGTCTCATTCAGGGCCTGGGAGTACAGCATCACTCCATCATGGAAACCTCCGGCTATCAGGTTATACTGACAGAGACACAGACACAGCTCCGGTTTAATAAACAGCTTTCTGACATCTAACAGCTTCACTCTTCATGCTTTAACTGGATCAGTCAGCTGGGACTCAACTATAAAACACAACCATCAATAAAACTACACAAATAAAACAGCTGCTGGTTTTGTGTGTTATTGTGAAGCTGGGACTGGTACTGGTTTGGGACTGGTTTGGTACTGGACTGGGAGACACTTCTGGAGCTTTTCCATTAAACTGTTCTAGCTCGGCTCGGCTTGGTTTGGTACCAGTCATTAAAAAACCTCACTGGTTGTGAGCTGGTAGTGGGATTAGTTTGGGACTGGTTTGGGTGTGGTTTGGGATTGGTTTGGGACTGGTTCGGGTTTGGTTTGGGGTTGGTTTGGACTGGTTTGGTTTGGGACTGGTTTGGGACTGGTTTGGGACTGGTTTGGGATTGGTTTGGGACTGGTTTGGGACTGGTTTGGGATTGGGTTGGGACTGGTTTGGGTTTGGTTTAGGCCTGGTATGGGTTTGGTTTGGGACTGGTTTGGGTTTGGGACTGGTTTGGGTTTGGGACTGGTTTGGGTTTGGGACTGGTTTGGGACTGGTTTGTGTCTCAGATCTCTTTTTCTGTACTTATACTTGATATTTTGAGTGCGTTCACCCTGAGAAGTACAGAAACAAGCACTATAAGAGCTGCTCTCCAGATTACCTCCATTTCTTCTTCTACTTTGAATAATAAATAATTCCTCTAGATGAAGTTTAATACGGAGCGGGTTTTAACAGCTCTGTGATGTTTTTAATAAGACAGAAAATATCACAGGACCTGTTGGTACATGAGTTTAATGTTTGGCTCTGAACGTGAGGTGTGGGTGTGTGTGTGTGTGTGTAGGTGTGTGTGTGTAGGTGTGTGTGTGTGTGTGTGTGTGTGTAGGTGTGTGTGTGTGTGTGTGTAGGTGTGTGTGTGTGTGTGTGTGCGTAGTTGTGTGTGTGTGTGTGTGTAGGTCTGTGTGTGTAGGTGTGTGTAGGTGTGTGTGTGTGTTACCAGAGAGTCTTTGATGGTGAAGTTGAACATTTCCTTTGCGTCTCTCTTCAGAGTTTCGACAAACTGAAGATATTCTGGATTCTGCGGCTCCAGGTAGCTCAGCACCTTCACACTCTGACGACACACACAATAAATATCACGTTTCACCTCTGAGCTTGTTACTGTGCGAACGAAACAACATTTACACACATGTGTTTAACCCTCCGGTTGTCCTCGAGTCAAGGAAGGAAGGAAAGATGGAAGGAAGGAAAGGAAGGAACGATGGAGGAAAGAAGGAACTAGGGAGGGAAGAAGAAGGAAAAAAGGAAGGGAGGAAAGAAGGAAGGAAGGAAAGAAAGAGAGAAGAAGGAAAGAAAGGGAGAAGGAGGGAGGAAGGAAAGAAGGCAGGAAGGATGGAAGGGAGGAAGGAAGAAGGAAGGAAAGAGGGAAGGAGAAAGGAAAAGAGGAAGGAAAGAAGGAAGGAAGGAGGGAGGAAAGAAAGAAGGAAGGGAGGAAAGAGAGAGGAAGGAAAGAAAGAAAGAAGGAGGGAGGAAGGAAAGAAGGAAGGAAGGACAGACAGAAGGAAGGAAGGAAAGAGGGAAGGAAGGAAGGAAGGGAGGGAGGAAAGAAGGAACAGTCAAAACAGACGGGGTCATTTTGACCCGGGAGGAGTGAGCAGAGGTCGGGTCTCACTCTGAAGGCCTGGCGAGCAGCGTAGTCATCGGCGTCTCCACGGTGCCACGGCCGGACGGGACCGTGCCGCTCCAAACCCTCCGCAAAAAGATCAATGAAGAAGAAGACGTAGTTCTCCAGCTCCACCCCTTCCTTCCACAGCTGCACCATCAGAGTCCTGAAGACATCCCAGGCACAGCACACGTATACCACTGAAGAAGAGGAAGAGGAAGAGGAAGAAGAAGAAGGAGACGAAGAAGAAGAAGAACCGGTCACTTGGTTTTGTAACACAGAAGAAGAAAAGAGGCTGTTTCATTGGCTTCATTCATGTGAACCGACTCTAAAACAAACTGAATGTGAGTCCACAAGTAGAGAGAAGAAGGCGGCAATGAAAACTTATATTTACATAAAATATGGTGCATGCAAAATATCTTTTAAAATAGTTATAAAATAAAATAAGTCTCATTTTCTCTCCTGTTCTGACCTCCAGACGTCACCCGTCATTTTCACACAGTCTCACATGTTTTTATTTCCTGTAGTTTGACTGAAGGTTAAACAGACCCAAGTACACACATGAACAATGATTAATGCTGTAATTTACACACACACACACACACACACACACACACACACACACACACACACACACACACACACACACACACACACACACACACACACACACACACACACACACACACACACACACAGGAGAGCAGGGTAATTACTCTCAGCTCCAGCTAGCATTGCCCGCGGCAACAGATGGCCTCAGTTAGAGGGGATGGGAACATTTAGTGTGTGTGTGTGTGTGTGTGTGTGTGTGTGTGTGTGTGTGTGTGTG
>JAJDFG010000225.1:0-397500 GCA_021039105.1 Scomber colias | reverse complement strand
CCACGGCGACCAGCGGAGCGATGGAGTCCGAGCAGAAGCCGTCGCCGTTCTCCGAGCTGCCGTGAACGAGCTGCAGCTTGAGTCCCGGCAGCAGCCAGGGGTCAGAGTTCACCCGCCGCACCGCCTGCTGCAGCGCCGGGGCCACGCGGGGCCACGACCACGCGTACTCCGTGTTCGTCAGCGGCAAGATGGCCGCCAGAGTCACTTCCTGCAGCCCCTCCGTGGCGTTATCGGCGGGAAGAGAGGACGCGGCTGATTGGACGAGCAGCGCCAGGAGGAGGAGCGAAGGGTGGGGCCAACGGGTCGCCATGACGACGAGTCTGTCAGACGAGCTGCAGAGAAAACGACAACAGGACTTTAACAGGATTGGTGGAAAGTTCAGTTTAAATTTAAAGGGTTAAAATGTGAAAATAAACGTATGAATAACTTCACACATTCTTTTTTTTGTGGATCCAGCATCAAATTTCTGCTTTTAATCCATTTAGAGAGAATATATTAGAGGATTATGGTATATTATGGTTCCTTCCATCCATCTGTCCTTCCTTCCTTCCATCTGTCCTTCCTTCCTTCCTTCCTCCTACTTCTTGTTCTTTCTCTCTCTATTCTTCCTCTCTTTCTTTCTTTCTTTCTTTCTTTCTTTCTTTCTTTCTTTCTTTCTTTCTTTCCAGGAGGATCAAATATTTAATATCTATCATTCTTTTGTGGTTACACCATTTGACATGTTCAGGAGCATTCAGTCTTTTGGTATAAAATGGGTCAAATGTGATTTCAAATCTCTCTTATTGATCTTTTTTTAATATATTGATTATATTGAACTGGGCGTAACCTCCATGCTGTCTTGCTGCGGAGTTCAGTCTCAATTTATCTATAACCTGTGTGTCCTTCCTTCCTTCCTTCCTTCCTTCCTTCCTCTCTCCTTCCTTCCTTCCTTCCTTCCTTAATATATTGATTATATTGAACTGGGCGTAACCTCCATGATATCTTGCTGCGGAGTTCAGTCTGAATTTATCTAGAAAACCAACAAAAATACTAAATGTACATTTTAACAAACCTGATGCTGCTTTTAAATCTAGTTTAACTCATTTATGAATTCATCATCTTACCAACATTTATTACCTCTGAGCTTTTATTCTGAAGGCCGACATGTTTAATGAAGCTGTGACAGATATTACAGCAGCAGAAGAAGAGTTAATGTTTTACTGTCCAACTACAACTCCCATGATGCTTTGCCACCAACATGTAAATCTGTGTGTTTAAAGCTTATTAATAATAATAATAATTTATAAACTCTCACGTCTCCACTAAACGTTTCATGAGATCTTTCGTTGCTTCACAGAGTCCCCTTCAGGAGCCGCTGGGATTTCTGGGAACTGGACCAGCGTCTCCTTGTGTGTGTGTGTGTGAGTGGGGGGGGGGGGTCATGTGGGACTAACGGACCGAGCGGACACACGGAGGTTAAACCTGGTTAAACAACAACAAACTGTAAACATGGTAATTAATGAAGTTTAACTGAAGAACAGAAAAACAGAAGCTTTGACTTTGACTTGAACTTAAAAGAACCAACCTGGTGCTTTTATTTTATACTAACTCTTTCATTTTCAGGACATTTTACAGTTTAATTGTAATGAACATTTTGTGTATTTACTAGATGTTTCATGTTATAAAGATAAAAACAATGGATTCACCTTTAAATAAACATCTAATTATTGTAAAAAGACGATAATATAATTATAATTATGTTTCTTAACTTTATAATAATAAATAAAACACTTTATGGGAACTCACATTTTTCACTTTGGTGACATAAATGTTGTTTAACTGAAACGTCTGCCGACTGTTTAATAAACCGGTCCTCACAAAGATAGATAAACAAGTACACACACACACACACACACACACACACACACACACACACACACACACACACTGACGCTCCAACATCAATCAAACAGAATGAAGCTCAGATGTCACAGTGACATTGAACACATCACGTCTTCACTGAATGAATGAACACATGAACACACACACACACACACACACACACACACACACACACACACACACCACACTAAACACTGTGTGTGTGTGTGTGTGTGTGTGTGTGTGTGTGTATGTGTGTTTCTATTGTTCTCCAGGAGTCTTCAGTGTTACGTAACTGTTGTTGCAAAATCACGGCAGAGTCTCACAAAACAAACATACACACAGTAAATACACAACATATACACACACACACACACACACACATACACACACAGTAAATACACAACATATACACACACACACACACACACACACAGTAAATACACAACATATACACACACACACACACACACATACACACACAGTAAATACACAACATATACACACACACACACACACACACACACACACATACACACACAGTAAATACACAACATATACACACACACACACACACACACACATACACACACAGTAAATACACAACATATACACACACACACACACACACACACACAGTGACACACACACACACACACACAGTAAATACACAACATATATACACACACACACACACACACACACACACACAGTGACACACACACAGTAAATACACAACATATATACACACACACACACACACACACACACAGTAAATACACAACATATACACACACACACACACACACACACACAGAGCAGAGGAGGAATCAGACTCAAACATCACTACTCTTCTATTATAAGAATATATTAATAATAATATAAGAGGAACATTATAGCAGTAATATATTATATAATATTATAAGAATGATGATGCATGTGGTCCTTTAATAAAGACTAATGAGTCATATCTAGTTAGTTTGATTCACTGCAGCGTTCAGCTACTTTACTTTCCTTTAGTATTTAGACTGATAGGTTTGTGTATTTCTCTACTTCTTATTTAACAGAATAATATCAGATTATAAAACATGACAAAGTTAATGTAATAACGTCTCTGCAACAGAAAACATGAATATAATACCAAATTAAACTTATTTCTTATCTGATCTTTGATATTCTATATTAATAATTAGTTTTTTCTCATTTTATCCATTAATTGAATATTTGCCGACTAACCAGTTAATCTCTCTCTGACATTCAAACGATACACAACTGATCAATAACCAGATTCAGTTTGAGAGAATAAACCAACAGTAAAATAAAAAAGTAACAAATACTAAATGTTATAGTTCCCAGTTTATACTGAGCATCAGAAGACTCAATGGAAGTGATGGAGGACTAAACCCACAGTCCTCCTCCTGGGGAAACATGGATTATAAAGTAGATGTGAAGTTAATATGAAGCTTCAGAGTCTGAATGAGTCAAATCTTCATCTTCTATGTTTCAGCGTTACAGTGTTTTTACTAGCTAAGTCTTTTAGTTACAATTAGGGCTGTCAGCATTAACGTGTTAATCGTGATTAGATTAATGCAATCCATAACGCGTTTATTTCTTTTAATCTCATTTTAATGTTGCAAGCCTTTTTGTCCCTTCTACTCCCCCGTAGACGGCTCCTCTAGCTGTAGCGCTATGCTTTGAAGTGGCCTCCTGCAGTAAACCTACCGCGCTGATGGAAAGTAAGAGAGCTACTGGACTTTTGAACGGCTTGTTTAACTTTAAAACACTTCCAGACGCTTCAGTTGACAAGTCAAAAGTAAAATGCAACCTGTGTCAAACGGAGTTTAACTACCACCGGAGTACGTGGAGTTTGAGTTAGCACCTCCACGCTAAACACCCAGGTGCAGCCAAGCCAGCCTCAGCTCCACCAAAGGACCATTTTGGAGTGTGGGAGTCGCAGCAGAGCCGTGATTGATTCCCAGTTAAGACACTCTGGTAAGAAATGCTTTACATTATGGGCTTAAAACTGCCTTCAAATGGAAAATAACAGGATTTTAAACATGACATTCAAAACGCCATTAATCGTGATTAACTATGGAAACTCTGCGATTAATCTCGATTAAAAAAAATTAATCGTTTGACAGCCCTAGTTACTATACTTCCACCACAGCTCAACAGGAAACACTAAGAGACTGTAAATGTGTCAGATATCACTGATATTATAACTCACACTGATGAAGATCTATAGAAGCTGATCAGAGACTTTAAATGACTGAACATCTGGAACATCTGTTAACCTTAAACAGCAGATAGAGACTCTTTATCACATTAAGCGTTCAGTTGTTTATCATTATGATCATTTTATACTTTAATAGGGACGACGAAGGAAATACAACTCATTAAATATACTAGATAGATAGATATGATACTAAATAGACTGGCTTAAATATAAAGATAAAAAGAATAATCATACTTTTTAGACTATTTGTTGATTATACTCAACTACTACTTATTTATAGATTATTAAACATTGCATTGGAGGTTCAGTTATACTTCCATCATGATACTGGTGTAAAGGACAGATTCCCAGTGTTCCCAGTGTTCCCAGTGTGTGTTAAAGCAGCAGTCTGGTGTCCATATGAACAGAGAGGATCATCAGCTGACTGTGAAGCTCAATAAAAGCTGAACATCTACTTTTATTATAAACCTCTCTGTTTAACTCTTCATATTTAAACTATCACTTCTTTTATTTCCTCTTTGATCCCAAATGTGATGTTTTACAGACTCGTTGGTTCTAAACATGAAAGTCAACTCCATAAATGTCTCCAGCAGGATCTCTGACGTCACACACAGAAAGGGTTAAACACACTGGGAACACTGGGAATCTGTCCTTTAAACCAGTATCATGATGGAAGTATATAACTGAACCTGCGATGCAATGTTTAATAATCTATAAATAACTATAATTAACAGATAGAATAATAATTATTGATTCTTTCTATTCTATCAGTTTTCAGCTTTAATCTGAACTAACTGTCTCAGATTTATTTTTTCTTGTTTCCCAAATTAAAAACCGATCAAACTCAAGTTATTAATAATCAATAACAAACCGTGACGTCACTTTAAACAGAGTACAGTAGATTTTAACAGTCGCACGCGCTGTGTTTGATCTCTCTCTGTGTGTGTGTGTGTGTGTGTGTGTGTGTGTGTGTGAGTGAGTCTCGCGCTCAGGTAGAGTTCTGGTTTTTGTTTTAATTACCTGCTCAGATCTTCAGTGTCTCGCGCCCTGCAGCTTCATGTCCAACCAGCAGCACGAGGAGCAGAAGAAGAAGAAGAAGAAGAAGAGGAAGAAGAACAGAGTGATGAAGATGAAGGTGAAGGTGAAAATGTTTCCACGGCAACAGAACAGAAAGAAAAAAACGATCCGCGGTGGGTTTCCGGTTCTGTTCCCGGTGACTGCTGCTCACCGAAAGGTCTGCCTGCCTGCACGCGCACACACCGCGAAGCAGTGGCGGACACGCGCTCACAAGCACGCTCCACTCTGTTCTGTTCTGTGTCTGTTTGTGTGTCTGTCTGTGTGTGTGTGTGTGTGTGAGAGAGAGAGAGAGAGAGAGAGAGAGAGAGAGAGAGAGAGAGAGAGAGAGAGAGAGAGAGAGTGTGTCTAAGTGTGTGTGTGTGTGTGTCTAAGTGTGTGTTTGTACAGTATGTTTGTGTGTGTGTGTGTGTGTGTGTGTGTGTGTGTGTGTGTGTGTGTGTGTGTGTAGCAGAGGGAATATTCAGTTACAGTTTAATTTATTTTAAATAAACGGGCTCTCGGTGTTTGTTGTTAAAGGAACATTCCGTTATTCTATTTTTATAATTCGTGTTTTATAACAAACGCAGCAAAGAGGAAGGAGCTCAGGTAGTTTGGGGTTTGGCGCCCCCTGCTGGCGGAGATACGGAAGTGACGTTAAACATGTATTTAGCTTTTATAAGATTAAATATTAAAATAAAACCCATTAAAAATATATATAACATCAATACAGACACATAACCAGCTGAACAAAGTACATTTACTCCAGTTAGAGGTACTAGTACTTTACTGTAGTACTGTTTGAGGTACTAGTACTTTACTGTAGTACAGTTAGAGGTACTTGTACTTTACTGTAGTACAGTTAGAGGTACTAGTACTTTACTGTAGTACAACCAGAGGTACTTGTACTTTACTGTAGTACAACTAGAGGTACTAATACTTTACTGTAGTACAGTTAGAGGTACTAGTACTTTACTGTAGTACAACTAGAGGTACTAGTACTTTACTGTAGTACAACCAGAGGTACTAGTACTTTACTGTAGTACAACTAGAGGTACTAGTACTTTACTGTAGTACAGTTAGAGGTACTAGTACTTTACTGTAGTACAGTTAGAGGTACTAGTACTTTACTGTAGTACAACCAGAGGTACTTGTACTTTACTGTAGTACAACTAGAGGTACTAGTACTTTACTGTAGTACAGTTAGAGGTACTAGTACTTTACTGTGGTACAGTTAGAGGTACTAGTACTTTACTGTAGTACAGTTAGAGGTACTAGTACTTTACTGTAGTACTGTTAGAGGTACTAGTACTTTACTGCAGTACAGTTAGAGGTACTAGTACTTTACTGTAGTACTGTTAGAGGTACTAGTACTTTACTGCAGTACAGTTAGAGGTACTAGTACTTTACTGTAGTACAGTTAGAGGTACTAGTACTGTCTATGATTAGTTAACAGCTCACATGCTTTCATTAGTGCCACGGGGTTCTAGCTCCGAGGCCTTCCACTCCAGAAGCTGGAGAGGAAGGCCTCGGGGCGAAGCCCCGAGGCAACTATTAATCTTCTCCATACTTATTTTTCTTCTTCTTATTATTCTTCCGCCGTTTTTCGGCGCGTAACTCCTCCCGCAGCTTTGAGAAAACCCCGACAATATATACATCAAAACGTGCGGCCCGATCGGGGGATGGGTGCTATGACTTTTGGTGTTGAAATTCCAAAGTTTCCCAAAGTTATTCCCAAAAAACCGGGAATATTTCTCCATTGAAAATGAATGGGATTTTTTTTTTAAAAACACAAAATTTCACCTTTTTTCAGAGTCACCTAGCTCTCTCATATGTGCACGTAGAAACATGATTTAAACTTTTAAACGGAGGAAAACTTGTTCTCTCTGGAAAAATACAAACTATTTTAACATAACATGTAAACTTTTCAAACTATGAGCAGTCAAACGAGGAGTGGAAATCACTTTTTCGTCAAAGTTAGAGTGGAAGCGGCAGTTAGCTAGAGTGTGAGAAGCAGTAATGCATAACCTTCATTTTTATTTTTAACTCGAGCTCACGGCCAAACCGTAAAAAGGAGACAAATAATTTTTGGTCAAAATATAGACATAGGTGTTGGGATTCATAAAATGTGAAGTTGACAGGCGGGGTCTGCACAAAATTTAAACGGGGGGGCCGAGACCGGCGGCAATCCCTGTCTCGCTCCCCATTAAACCTAATGTAATCGTCTTCTCTTTTCAAATGAATCTCACTCTGTGTTCACACTGAGCTTACTCGCTCATTTTAAGGAATATCTGAATAAAATAAACACTGTCAGAATCTGCCGGCTTCTGTGTCTCTCACGGTGTTTTCGGTTTTTGGACAGGAGTTACGGTTTTCTCACAGTTTGCAATTGTTCGGGACCTTGTCAGAAGCCAAAGTCTTTAGAATTTTGAGACTTTTTTCAAGGCAGATCCTGAAATCGCCGTAGCAACCGCAGGGCCTTAGCTGACCTTGGCAACCTGTTGCTGGGCAGAATCTGACCTACTTTTTTGTGATTGGCTAAACTGATCTACCTTTTTGTGATTGGCTAATTCTACCTGTCTGTATGTTTCGCCAGTTAACTGAGGTAGCAGCCGAGCTAGTATTGCCAGTTAACTGAGCTAATTGCCAGTTAACTGAGCTAATTCATTTGAATGGATTAATTCATGTTTACTGAGGACACAATAAATAGTTTTATTGTTTTGTATTGTAGTTATATGATTTGTGGTATATAAAAAAATATAACATTTATCAATAGAAGATGAACAAAATGTACATAATATAATTTCATAATTTAAAATAAAAAGTATAATAAAATCTACTCTCTTAATGATTTGAAGATTTACTTAATAATTTCATAACAGTGATGTTCCTGTCAGTGGAAAAAATGAAGTAGACTTTAATTAATTGGTGTAAATAAATATTATTTATGCTTGAATATGATCATAATCATTACTTAATATTTTCAGGGATGTTAAGTTGAGAATAAAGTACATTCATAAGGAAAAAATAAATTGTCGTCCCGGCAGTAGCCCCGTGGCACTCAAAATTTCCCTGGAATTTTCTAGTTTCAATTAATGTTCAAATAATTCAATATTTCAGCAAAAATCAAAGATTAGAGAAAAAGTCCAAAAACTGAAAACACATTTGTGTATCAGAACTTTTTTCTTGGTGATATTTAACCACGAGTAGTAGTAGTTATCTATCTACTGATGTAAAAAGGTCTTCAGGGGTTTTAAGCTTCAGCCTTTTTATTTATTGTTTCTAAAGTTGAAGAAAACAAGATAAATAATGATTTACTTTATTCATAAATGTTTATTTGAGTTTAAAATTAATGAATCTAAATCCTGTTTTTGTAACATCTCCTATTCGTCCATCATTCATCGTCTGTCTCATTAATCTATAAAATACAAATAAATATAAAGTAAGTAAAGACGACCAAAGGAATCAGTCACAGCCGTGTAGAAACATGAACGTTCTCAGCTCCCGATGGTCGTAGTAAAATAAAATATAAATATAAAATAAGATAAAGAACATTACATAATAATTATGACTCAGTTTATTAAACCAACGAAGTTCAGTTTGACTTTTAACCCCGAAACACAATCGCTTTTTTTCTGAATGTAGTTTTTAATGTTTTGATTCTGAGACTTTAAATGAAGTTAATGAACAGCGCACACACACACACACACACACACACACACACACACACACACACACACACACACACACACACACACACACACACACACACACACACACACACACACACACTCAGTGGGTCGTGTGTGTTTTGACAGGATACACCCGGTGGACCAGGAAGTCACTTAGTAACACACACACACACACACACACATACGTTCTCTCCCTCTCTGTACCTCTTCCTGGAAATGATCACCACCCACCTACACACACACACACACACACACACACACATCTACACACACACACACACACACTCTTCCTCCCACTCTCCTGTTAATGAAAACACTCGTGTGTTTTTGTTTCTCTTGTCTGACGGTGAACGCTGCACTTGAACGCAGCGCAGACGACACAGGAAGCAACTCAAATTAAAAAAATTAATTGGCTTCTTTTTACAAACACAGTAATATTATAAGACAAACATTTGGGAGTATTTGGGGATAAACATCAAAAACTGATCAATAAAACGAGCAAAAATAAAATAATACAATGTTAAAGAGAAAATAGTAGCTTAAATCAGTTCTTGGAGACCCTGAACTTCAACATGAAACTGAAGAAATCTGTTACCTGTTAATAAGACTTCAGACCTTCAGACCAGAGTGACTTCATGGATCTGACGCTGCGGTTCAGAAACCTCGGCCGAAGTCAGAGCTCGTCACACCTGAGTTTGAATCGTTCCAGTTTAGAAATCATAAAACCAGTTAACCCAGTTAATCACTGATAGAAATACCTGTAGGTAAAAACACATTGTCGTATTTTGTTCATACAAACAGAGCAACACGTCCACAGATAGAAGTTGGACAGTTCTGTGTGTAATGTTTGTTTAATGCTAATAAACAGGAAGTTTCTACAACCGTCACTCTGATGACCAGAAGAGTCACAAATCCGACTTCAGATCATTCCAGCGAGGAACCGAGAACTTCTGATAATAATTGGAACATATTTGTTACCACGGTAACTGACTCAGAGTTTAAGTTACCACGGTAACTGAACCAGAGTTTAAGTCAGCTCTCTTTCTGGAACTGAAAACTCAGAGCTTCCTTCATCTGAACTATAAATAAAACCGTCTCACTGGTTCCTCTTTGTTCTCAAACCAGAACATTTGGATTTACATCATCACTGTTTCATCTCAGTCAGAAGCTTCATCAGCAGCAGACATTTCTTCATGTAGTGATGAAGACCTGCTGCACACATGGTTCTGGATCTGATTCATCTGATCTCGGCTCACTTGTGTGAAATTCCTGTTCGTGTGGTGATCGTAACGCTTTATTTAATCATCACCGTCAGCGTCTCTACCTGGAGAAGACGTGAATGACCTGAAAGATGTTCAGCTGAAAATGTTGAACAGCAAATGTTTTAAAAAACTTCACTCATAGCAGCAGAAATAACTGGATATCAACCAGCAAACACTCACAGACATTATAGCAGCACAGGAATTTGTACAAAGGTGAATATTCTGATTTTTAAAATATTGATTGATGTCATTTTAATTCATTATGTTGCTTTAGCGCCACTTATTGGTGAAATGTGGTCAAATGAACCAGGAAGGTTTAACGTTTATATGTGAACATGTCGTCTAAATGTGGATTTAGGATTAATAGCAGCAACTTTTTTCAGGCTCATCCAAATAAAGATTGTTTTAACTTTGATTAAAGTTTATCAAAGTGAGCAGTGAATGTCTGTATGGGTGTAAATGTGCCTGCTCTATATAAATACATCAATTTTTAACTTTTAACTTTTCATAAATCATGACCTAAAATATAAAGTGTCTCAGAAAGGCCACTAGATGGCGACATTGCTCCTTGTCCCAAAGCCCAATTTTCTATCAGATATCTTCAATCAAAGAAGTGACCTTTGAGATATCCTCCACAAACTATTAAAAACATTCAGTGTCTTTATCATTTATGTTCATATCACAGCAGCCATATTACAACACAGCATGAAAACAGAATGTACTTTAATAAAAGTTACAAAGCCTATCTAACTGTAGTGATATTGGCTTACTAACACATACAGCAGAGAAGAAGAGAATATAACTGCAATGTCATGAGAGCTTATAAACGTGTGTGTGTGTGTGTGTGTATGTGTGTGTGTGTGAGAGAGAGAGAATAGCAATAAGGCCGATAAAGGAGGTTACACAGAAAAAAGGCCAGGCCGTGTGATGTCTTAAAACCACATGTGCTGCCAGCTCTTTCTTCACCAGGACAGTCCGATGCAACAACCGATGCTGCACCCATCCCCCTGTCGAGCTCATGCTCCATCTTACCCTCACTTGTGAACAAGACCCCAAGATACTTAAACTCCTCTGCTTGGGGCAGTGACTCCCTCCCAACACCGAGGGGCAGTCCACCTTTTTCCAGCAGAGCACCATGGCCTCAGATTTGGAGGGCTGACTCTCATCCAGATCACTTCACATCAGCTGCAAACCGTCCCAGAGCCTGTTGGAGGACTTCACCTGTAGAGTCCAACAGAACAACATCAACCACAAAAAGCAGAGAAGCAATCCTGAGGTCCCCAAACTGGACTCTCTCCTCCCCCCGGCTGCACCTTGAGACTCTGTCCATGAAGATCCCAAACAGGATCAGAGACCAAGGACAGCCCTGATGGAGCCCAACACCCACTGAGACCAGGTCTGACTTACTGCAGAGAATGTGAACACAGCTCTCACAGTGGTTGTATAGGGACCCAATGGCCTCGCAGCAGAGACCCTGGTACCCCAAACTCCCACAACACCTCCCACAGGGTTCCCCGAGGGACACGTCCTAAGCCTTCTCCAAGTCCACAAAGCCCTCCAGTATCCCTGCAGGGTGAAGAGCTGGTCCACTGTCCAATCAGAGACAATCAGCCGGAGCCTTTCCAGCAGCCTGGCATCAGCTTTTACCTGGGAGGCTGAGTAGTGTGATCCCTGATAGCATACCCTCCGGTCCTCCTTTTTAAAAATGGGGATCATCATCCCGGTCTGCCAGTCCATGGCTGACTGGCAGACTCAACAATCTGAACAATATTAAATCAAATCAATATTTGTACATTGATTAAATTAAGCAGTCCTGTGTTTTAACCATGTGATGTTCTAAGCTATGCCCAGTATGATACCAAGTCTGAACAGCTGAGTTTTTAAGGTCTCTTTGTGAGAGTCTTGAAACATGTGGTCATCCAGTGAGTCTCAACATATTCATGTGAGAAGCAGCAGCAAGCAAATATAAAGTCATTACTGTTTAATTATTTCAAAATATAAAATGCTTAATTTTACTTATTGTTATAAAGTCCACCTGGTCTGCACTAAACTGAGGTTCCTCATGTTCTGGACTAGAAGGTTGGGTCAGTAAATCTTATTTATCTACTAACAGAGTGAATCTGTCTGTATTCATGTATGTATGTCCTTTGTGTATTTCTTGCTCAGTTCATCAAATCTACTCTGGACTTGGAGAGGGTGTTGCTGGACAAGAAATGGAGTGCAGAGTTGAATTAAGTGCAATTTGCAAACATGATACATATATAATATTAATGAACTCTGAATACAGCAGTGAACAGTGAGCTGCTCCACTATGTGTAGGGGCAGTGTGGAGCTTCAGGGCTCTGATGACTCCTGCATGAGAGAGAACAGAGACGAGGTGTAAAAGTGCTCTAAAGAGAGAAAAGTAGACAGTGAAAATAAATCCTTTAATCAAGACCGGACACTAAGACCTTGTGTCTAGAAAGAAAGAATCTAGACTCAAGGTCTGCAAGCGCTCAGAGCTCAATACACAATTACTGTAATTAATATTATATGAATAACAGGAAACCAAAACTATAATGTGTCCTCTTTTATTTAAAAAGTCACTTTTAAAGACAATTAATGTAAAACAAATAAAGCCATGAAGCTTCAACCCTGCTCTGTTTTTGTGGCCTTCTTGCATTTGTTGTATTGTGGTAAGTGGTAGTTCACCATCATGACAATGTGACTTTGGTATCAGTGTGGTCAGATATAGACGGCTGTGATGTTCTGCTGAAACCACAAACATCTAAATATGTCTCTGACTGCATTCACCCTGGTTTGGTTTGTTTGGCAGCTCTCACTGTTCAGTTTTTTTTCTTTCAGTGGTTAAATTTCTTTTTGTTTCTTTGCTAAACATCAGTCACTGTTTCTAACTGCATTTACCACAGATCAGCTTTCTATCACTGAGTTGATTCAGTTTGAGTTTATTTGAACTGCTTGTTAATCTTTCAATGGCAATGAGATAAAGAGAGGGTTCGACCCGAAGCTAAAGGAGAGTGAATAATGGACTCATAATCAAAACCAAAAGATATCAGCGAGTAAAGTTGTGTAAGTGTGCTTTCTGGGTTTTTATTTTCAGTTTACTTCTGTCTACCTCCTCAGTCCATTTTTCTCTCCACTGTCCTGCATCAGTCTCATCAGTCCTGCTCTGTCTCCAGTGTCCTCCCAGCCAATCAGTTCAGTCTGCACTTATGTCTGGTCACATGTTCTCCATTCCTTCGTTAGTTCTGTTAGTATTTAAGTCTTATTTTTCTCTTCAGTCTTTGTTGGATCCAAGTTAGTTTGTTCAGCTATGTTCTTTTGGATTTTGTTACACATCCCAGAAATAAAGACTGTTTCCTTCAGCTCTGTTGAGTTCACCTCTTTTCAATGACAATCACTAACATGTAATAAGGTCATTTGAGGAACGTGGTTAACATGATCACACGGTGTTCTGACACAGGAAACCTCAGCGTTCATTAACCACAAACAGAAAAATACTTTTCAGAAGTGATAGCAGTGTCTGAAGTTGAGTTCCTGTTCCTCTCTCAGATAGAAACAGTGGTCACTGACTGTCTGTTCAGTCTGGTTCAGTGTGTTGGAGGATGAACATCTACAGCTGCCTGTTGGCCTTACTGCTGGCCTGTAATGTGACAGCAGGTAAGAATTTATCTCTCATCATAATAATGTTTAATAATAATGTTTAATCTTTATTTTCACTGCTGTTTTCAGGCTGTAAGAAAGCAGCAGACACATATAAAGTATTAAGTCTGTAGTTTTACGTATCGTTCATATCATAGTCTGAAGGCTTTATTTATTGTCATATATGAATAAAACAAGTTGAACGTTAATTATTGGTCACGTACAGAGATAAGAGAGAAGATAAAAAGGAGAACAATGATTAAAAGATGGCCCCTCTGATTCATGGTCTGTTTGCCCTTTTCCTTGTAAACCTGTGGCTCTGCATCGCTTCCTAATTATATAAAGTTATATCTAACAATCTAGTTACTTTATAACTTGTGTAACTGGCTTGATTAAGGGACATTTTTATTCTTTTTTTTCAAATCTCCGAAAATTAAATCTCCAAAGAATTGATAAATGGATCAAATCCAGATGAAATCCTTATGATACCGTCCATCAGGTTAAACTGGATTTCATGACTAACTTTGACTCTAAAGTTGACCTGATTTTTGGCGCTTTTAGCAGCATTGAGATCTTTATCCATGTTGGGGAATCATGCGTCACGACTGGAACAACGGGTCAGATTAAATCAGTGATCTCTCTATCGGGTCAAACAACTTGAAAAGGATAATAAATCTCTGGTTGATAAGATTGTCACCTTATTTAAGGGTGAAGATAATAATCATCATGATAATCATGTAGCCTATTGCATTTACTTTATGTAACACCTTTCATAACACAAATAACTTTCCTAGCTGAAGTTACGGGGGGATACAGATTATTTCAGACTACATATCTCCCACTGCCAGGGGATACAAACTCTGGCAGGGCTAACTACGTTGGTATGACACCGGTCTGATCCCTCAGCTTCTGGGCAAAGACAACTCTCCCACACCAGCAGCTATCTAGAGGGAACATCGCACTCCTGTCCGCCCAAACGACAGATCCAGTCCGAGGTCCCTTCCTGATAAAGCTGCTCCAGTTTCAGAGCTGATTTGCTTTAGTACCTTGGTCATGGGGTCAATAGGCTGGTCTCTGTGTTTCTGTTATGAACTTTGTTGGTTTCTGTTTGTTTAATCATATTAATAATCTATTTGGTATTTTTGTACCCTGCAAATTATTTCCTCTGATCTCAGATTACGTCTACGTCTGGTCAGTGATGATTTATTCTTAAACCTTATCAAAGTGGATGGTGTTAAAAGAATTAATCTGAATATTAGAAGTCTTCTAGCTAAAATGTATTTCCTTCAATGAGAGTTGAACAGTATATACTTGTCATTACATTATCAGAAACTTGGTTTACTAACAAAATATCTAACAATGAAATTAAACGTACCAACTATGTCTCACATCCAGATGACAGAGGTGCAAGAGGAAGTGGTGTAGCCACATATGTGTCTTCTAATCTGGTCTCACAGTTAATCATCCAGATACTGAAGAGCTACTGTTTGAATTAATTCCTCGACACATTTACTGATGGTGTGAATCTGTGTGAAGTCAGACGGTTAAAGTGAAGTGATGCTTTAAGGTCTTCATGTTTCATGATTAGCAGTTGGCACTCGACAGCTAAATGTGATTCTGACTCTGATGAAGATGATTTTGTGATTTGATGATACAATCCATAGAGTGGAATATGAAGCGGTGGCGAGCAGGTGGTCGAGTGGTTAAGAGCACATGTCATGTACACAGCGGACCACGGCTCGAGTCCCGGTCGGCAGACATTTCTGCATGTCACACCCCCTCTCCTGTTATTTCCTGTCTCACTACTGTCAAATAAAGGGTCAGAAAAAATATTAAAGACTGAAACTGTAGACGCCCTTCTCTTATGTCTATTTATCCATCTATCTTTCTTATCATATCTCAAAGCCAAGACAATTCTCTAAAAAGAAAAGTGCACACAGTCAACACTCAACAGCTAAATGTGATTCTGATTAAAAACTAATTTTGAGTTCATTATAAAACTAGAAATGCTGTCAGTCTGAAAATGTTTAGTTATTATAAACTGGGTTTCTTTTTCAGAAATAAACTATCAACCAGGCAAGGAGGGGCACTGGGCCTTTCTGTCTTGTCCTCTCTCTGTGGAGGGTAAAGTGACGTGGAGGAGAGAGATTGATGGAAGGAAAGTTGATATATTAGCAACTGATGGAGACAAAGACCAAAGATTCAATGATCCCCAGGAACGATACAGTTCATTACTAGATAAGTCACTGGTCATCATGAGTCTGTTTGTCTCAGACTCTGGAACATATTACTGTAATAATGAACCAGCTGCTCAACTGACGGTGATCCCATCAGGTAACATCAGACTCTGTTAAAGTTGTTCTGCTTTCTGCTTTCTCTTCCTGTTTCAGAGTCTCTGAGCTCAACTTTTCTTTCTCTAAACTTTGATAAAATGCTGCATTTCAAAGCTAAATGTGATTTTAACTGCTGACTTTATCCTGAATACATTTATGATGATATGTTATAAAACATGTCTTTGTTTTTATTTTAATGTTTGTTGTTCACAGGAACAGAAATCCTCTACCCTACAGAGAGGTCCAGCATCACTCTGACATGTCCTCATGATGATGGAGGGTCACATGTTCCAACGTGGAGCAGAGAGATTGGTGGAAAACAAAAACCGATCAGGCTTCATGTTTCAACTGAAACCAAGACGTTGATGTTACCCAACCTGCAGCCTGCTGACTCTGGACTGTACTTCTGTGATGGAAAACCAGCTGTGTATCTAGATGTGATCAAAGGTGATTCATCTAAGAGAGGTGAGAGACAAGAACTCAAAGATATGAAGGCAGGTAAAACACAGAGAAGTTATTTAAAGGAATAATCTGACCTTTTTTGTAACTAAGTACATTTATTTAAATACAGTTTTACAAATAAAACATATTTTATATTAATGACTTTAGATCACTTTGTATTGATGTTGTTACTTTGACACATCAGAGTATTTTCTGTTGATCAGTGTCAAAAAACTTCTAAGAGTGAAAACTTTTTACAGTCTCTATATTCTGTAAAATACTTATAAACATCTTGTTTATGTAAAATAACAATAACACTGAATGGTGTTTTTCTCCATAATAATTTTTCCTTGTGATTCTTTATGAGAACATGTTGTACGGTGGTATTACTACTGTTACTGAAGTTAAAGATGTCAGTACTCCTTAATCCTTACATGGATACCACATTCATATCTGTCCATTAAACATGAAGCTGCAGCCAGCAGTCAGTTAGCTTAGCTTAGCTTAGCTTAGCTTAGCATAAAGGCTGAAACAGAAGGAAACGGTGAGTCTGGTGTTACAGAGAGTTATATGCAGAAATGTAACGACACACAAGGCTGAACAAGAGCAAATATAACCAGTTCAAATAAGAAGGAAAGTTTAATGCTGCTTCAAATGAAACAAACAGTTTCTTCTACATTCAACTGCTTTAAGTCCTGAGTTTATAACTCACCACAAAACTGGCCTTCAGCTTTTTCCCTGTTTCACAATTCATGATTTCAGGACTTTGTGGTAAACTGTAATCTGCTGTTCTGTTTATATTTATATCTGTACTTTATATATCACACAGAAGACAGGATGATGCCACCACCAACCACAACCTTACCGTCAACACTTACAAGAAGACAAACAGCAGCAGCAACTTTGACAACAACAAAGAAACGTCGTCACACTAAGAAACCCGGAAAAGGTAATGACAAGAATGGGAGTAAGATGAAACCGATGTGAATGTTCAGTGAAGGCCAGTCAACAAGTGAGTTTATAACTCACCACAAAACTGGTCTTCAGCTTTTTCCCTGTTTCACAATTCATGACTTCCTGTGGTAAAATGTATTTTGCTGTTCTGTTTATATTTCCTCCATCTCACACAGAAGAAGACAGGAACCCACCACCAACTACAAGACAAATGCCAACAACACCAACAACTGCGCCTACAACAAAGAATCAAAGTAAGATGAAACAGAAATAAATATTAAATAATAAAACTGATTAAAAGTTGATCGATCTAAAACAAAAAGCAGAAAACATTTTAACTGCAGATATTAAAACAGATGCAGAGATATCAGAGCTCATGTTCAGCATTCGAGTGGTTTTATTTATAGAGTTTGAACTGATGACACAAATATTAAAGTAGAATCGTCTATTTTTAAATACTGTGAATCATTTTGTGACATTCAGTAAACAGTGAGCTGTAGTTAGTAGATTTTCTGTCCTGTAATATATATTCTCTCTATTCTGCACTGAAGGTAAAACATCAGCTCCTATAACAGCTTCTACATCAGCAGACTCAGATATGACTCCAACAAGTAAGTCACATAAAGAAACCTGAAAGTAGTTTTATTGTCTTAAAGTTAATCTTCATTAAACTACTGAGGTTTTGTTACATTCTGGGTTTGAAGCTTAATGGTTTTTATTCATATTGAAATCTTTACATTTGACTCTTAAATCTGAACTCTTATTTAAAAATTCTCTTTTTGCAGAAATAATAGTGGAGGAGGGGAAGTTGGTCTCTCTGTCTTGTCCTCTCTCTGTGGAGGGTAAACTGACGTGGAGCAGAGAGATTAATGGAAGCACAGTTGATATATTTGCAGTTGATGGAAACACAGACAGAAGATTCAATGATCCTCAGAGACGATATTCTGCATCAGCAGATAAGTCGCTGCACATTAAAAACCTGTCTGTCTCAGACTCTGGAACATATTACTGTAATAATGAACCAGCTGCTGAACTGACGGTCATCCCATCAGGTAACATCAGACTCTGATTATAAAGATCAAATACATGCATGTAAGGAAATATATTTTCTATTGTTTCAGTCTTTAAAAACAACATCACTGTCTGCAACAAGCAAGTCAAGAAAGATGAAGATATGTTTTCAGAGTTTGAGGAAAAGACCAAGAAATTAAAAACAGAAACTGATTCTGAATGTTTCTTGTCTTCCAGCCTCGGCTCACTTGTGGCAAATTCCTGTTCGTGTGGTGATCGTAACGCTTTATTTAATCATCATGATCAGCATCACCGTGACTACCTGGACAAGAGGTGAATGACCTGAAAGATCTTAATCTGAAAAACTAGTCAGATGATATTTTAAACTCAGGAAATCTGAACCAGGAAGGTTTAATGTTTATGTGAACATATCGTCTAAATGTGGATTTAGGACTCATAGCAGCACTTATTCAATTTATAGAAAATAATCAAAACTTTTTTTAATACTCATCCAAATAAAAATTCAAAGTTGATTAAAGTTGATCAAAGTGAGCAGTGAATGTCTGTCTGGGTGTAAATGTGCCTGCTCTATTAATAAATCAGTTTTAACCATGAAAAGTGTCTCCACTGTTCAAGAATCATGACCTAAAATATAAAGTGTCTCAGAAAGGCCACTAGATGGCGACATTGCTCCTTGTCCCAAAGCCCAACTTTCTACCGGACATCTTTAAAATCAAAGTGGCCTTTGAGATATTATAACAGACACAAAGCTGGAAGACATGAACCACCATGTCATGTTCCTCATCACTGTAACATTAACATTAACATAATACTCTTTTAAATGTGAGACGCTGACTGATGAAGATGCAACACGAGTGAACTGAAAATATGTTTAATCATCTTTATGTTGATCTTCTCTCTGTTGCAGCTCGACAGATACAGAAACGACACACAGGAGAAACAGAAACTCATCTCTGACCCTCCATCACACAGAAACAAGAGGAGTAAAACCGACCGGTCAACAGTTTATCCACATCCGGTCTGACAGGAAACAGTCATTCTGCTTCCACCTCTAACCTCCACTGCTACGACTGTTAAAACTTCACAGATTTACAGATTACAATTATTACTACTATTAGTACCAATTTAAGCTTCATGTGGCAGAAATGGAGGGCGAGGGGAATCAACTAATTGCAAGAATGTAATTTGACTACTGTACAACTACCCCACCTGGGGGAATTTCGCCCCCGGGAAAATAGTCTAAGGACGCAGGTCCGAATACACCCAGACACAGATAGTGATTTGAGTATAAAAATAGATATTTATACAAAAAAACTAAACTATTAAAACAAACCATTCAGGACAGAGTCAAACAACTGCTGCAACACTTTGGCCAAACCTGTTACACATTAATCATTATAGACGCAGTGGACTAAACAAACGAAATCAAAATACTTAAGAAAACAATTTAAACACAAACAAACATGTAACTCAAGTAATAAAGAAATGAATCAAGGCTACTGTACATATACTGTAAGATGTTAAAGAATCAACACAGTGAAGAGCAACCGGATCACAGAGCCACTGAAGTTACTAAAAACAGACAGGGGAATAAAACAAAGACCCAACGGGAGTGACTTACTTTCCACCGTCCGGCACCAGTCACCAGACCTGAGTCACCCAAACAGTCCAGACACGAGACCTGAAGACACAAGACAGCAGCAGGAGTCCCGGTGCACCGCACAGCCAGGCTCACAATGTGCCTGTAAAGCACACAGACAATAGAAATTAAACATGTTTATCAATCCATGAATGAAAAGGTGTAATCTGAACAGGCCACCTACCGCAGACCATCAGCACAGCCTCCCCGACAGAGAGGAGGGAGAGCAGCAGCCACAGTTTAACACTGCTGAGACCAAGAAAAGTGAATATTAGCGTCCAGCCAGCGAGCAGAGTTACAGCTGCCGATAAGTTGATTGAACAGACCTGAGGAGAGAGGACCAACACAGCCAGCAGCCAGCAGAGCGACACCGACTCCAGAGAGAGTGAGGGGATCCGGCAAACATCGACCACACGGTTCAGACTGGACGCCAGCCCCGAGGGAGACTAAGGAGCCAAACGGAGCCCAGATCACCTGTGCAGGTAAAGTACCGGCGGCTCCGCCTCTCAATCAGCGCAGCGGAGCCGCACCTGATGTGGATCAGACCGGAAAGGAAAGGGGGAGGGGTGGGAAGCGAGCCACCCTGCCACCATCTACAGATTTATTACAGATATTATTGATGATAAACTGATCAACCAGGAAACAATGTAAAGAATAATATAAATCCTTAAGGTTGCATCAAAGTTGAGAAACTTGTTTGAACCATGAGAGTTTTTAGATTTGCTGTTGTGAACAGTTTGGGGGGGGGGGGGGGGCATTGGGGGGGGGGGGGGGGGGGGGGTTATCTGGTACAACAGTAGGTTAGATTTACAGAGGTTCTCTGTTCCTTCAGTTTCATCTATAAAGTATGGTGTGTCTCAGAGGTCTTATTTTTCTTACATGCTTCCCATCGGACATATTATTCAGATACAAGGTGTTTCTTTCCATTTTCTGCTGGTGATACACAGATGTACCTTCCTTTAGACTCTGGTATGCTGAGTGCACTAAATGAATGTCTTTATGATGTCAAAGACTGGATGTCAAACAGATTCTTCAGTTCAATTCTGCCATCTGCTGGTTTCCTAGTGGAACACATCAAACCTGTTCTCGTCTCATTTAATAGTCATTTAAGTTTTGAGCAACACTCCACAAAACATTTCCAATCTTGTCTTTATCATCTTAGAAATGTTTCAAAAAAATTCAATCGAATTAATGACACACAGAGAATTTTACATGCTTTTATCTCCTCACGTCTAGATCACTGCATCAGCCTTTTTATTTGTCTGAATGACTCCAGATTGTACAGAAACACATCGCTCCTGTTTCAGCCTCTTTCCACCGGCTCCCAGTGTGTTTTAGAGCTGATTTTAAGATCCTACTGATTACATTAAAGGCTCTTCATGGCCTCTCCCAGCTATATCTCAGACCTTCTAGTGCCATATGTGCCAGTACGTACTTTGAGATCCTCGTTCTTTTGTCTGTTCCTCTTTTAAGTCCCTTCATAAAACATACTTTTATCAGAGAGCCTTTAATTTGCCTTGAATTGCTTTTATCTCCTTTTTTTCTTACATTGAAATGCTTTTTACTCAAATTGTTTTTATTTGTTCTAATGTTTTTATTTGTTTGCTTTTATAATGCAGTTATTTTATAATGTGTTTATTTTGCTGCCTTTTAAACCACTTTGTAACTTGGATTGTGAAAATATCTCATATATAATAAAATAGTGATCATTGAAACAGAAGTGTGTTTTCATGCTTTCACATTTTTAATAGATGTAACTATTTAAAATATATAGTTTTTAGCCTGTGTTTTTAAAATCATAGCCATATTATGCACAATATGAAAATTTGAATTACCTAAATAATTACCAAAGGTAGGCTTAACTTTGATTTAATGCAGTAATATTAGTCTTAATGGATACATTAAACACAAGTATTTCTCTGTGAACATAATTTTTGATCAATGAAATATTCACACATTCAACCTCCAGAGTGCTCCCAAGTTTAAGGTCTAAGTTTAAGTTTAAGTAAAAGTAGAAAGGGATTATGTTTTTATTGTATGTAAAACTAAACACTTTATTTAAGAAGCACAATCAAAACCTTTCTGTAATGCACATTATTTTAAAATGCCATCTTTAGTTGATATGAGAAAAGAAAGTATGTGTGTGTGTGTGTGTGTGTGTGTGTGTGTGTGTGTGTGTGTGTGTGTGTGTGTGTGTGTGTGTGAGAGAATAGCAATAAGGCCGATAAAGGAGGTTACACAGAAAAAGGCCAGACCGTGTGATGTCTTAAAACCACATGTGCTGCTAGAAGCAAGGTGTGTGGTTCTGTGTTTAAGGCCAGTGTGTGTGGTGTTAAGGTGCTGGATGAAGAAGATGTCAGTTGCATACAAGGTCTGGTTACAGGATGTAACGTTGGTGATACTAACATCAATTTAACAGTGTGGTTATACAATAGCCAACTATGAACAGACATAACAATAGCACTCAATAATCTCTAAGGCTGAGCCCAGACACTCTCTGGAGGAAACTCATTTCAGCCGTTTGTATCCGCGCTGTTATTTTTTCGGTCTCTACCAAAAGCTCGTGACCATAGGTGAGGATTGGAGCGTAAACCGCCTTCAGGCTCAGCTCTTTCTTCACCAGGACAGTCCAGTGCAACACCCGATGCTGCACCCACCCACCTGTCGATCTCATGCTCCATCTTACCCTCACTTGTGAACAAGACCCCAAGATACTTAAACTCCTCTGCTTGGGGCAGTGACTCCCTCCCAACACCGAGGGGCAGTCCACTTTTTTCCAGCAGAGCACCATGGCCTCAGATTCGGAGGGCTGACTCTCATCCCGACCGCTTCACATTCAGCTGCAAACCGTCCCAGAACCTGTTGGAGGTCTTCACCTGTAGAGTCCAACAGAACAACATCAACCATAAAATGCAGAGAAGCAATCCTGAGGTCCCCAAACTGGACTCTCTCCTCCCCCCAGCTGCACCTTGAGACTCTGTCCATGAAGATCCCAAACAGGATCAGAGACCAGGGACAGCCCTGATGGAGCCCAACACCCACTGAGACCAGGTCTGACTTACTGCAGAGGATGTGAACACAGCTCTCACAGCGGTTCTATAGGGAGCAGCAGAGACCCTGGTACCCCAAACTCCCACAACACCTCCCACAGGGTCCCCCGAGAGACACAGTCCTAAGCCTTCTCCAAGTCCACAAAGTACATGTAGACTGGATGTGTAAACTCCCATGAGCCCTCCAGTATCCCTGCAGGGTGAAGAGCTGGTCCACTGTCCAATCAGAGGGTCGACAATCAGCCGGAGCCTCCTTTCCAACAGTCTGGCATCAGCTTTTACCTGGGAGGCTGAGTAGTGTGATCCTTGATAGCAAACCCTCCAGTCCCCCTTTTTTTAAAAAGTATAATATATCCCCTTTAAAACATCACATATAAACTAGACAATGAAAAACAAATAAAGCCATGAAGCTTCAGCTCTGTTTTTGTGGCCTTCTTGCATTCATTGTATTCATGGTGACCTTACCTTTAAGGGAAATGAAAGTAAGTGTGAACATGATGTTTTACTGCTTTGGTCTGACAGTTATTGTGTCTTGGTGCCATTTATAGCAAAGACTACAGAGTATTTCTTACAGTTCACCATCATGATAATGAGACTTCGGTATCAGTGTGGTCAGATATAGATGACTGTTCTGTTGAAAAAACCAACGTCTAAATATGTCTCTGACTGCGTTCACCGAGAAGGTGATGGTTTGGTCTCTGTTTCTAATTGCATTTCCAACAGATCACCTTTCTGTTGTTGACTGTTAGTTTGAGTTTCTTTGACTTGCTCGTTACTCTCAGTAATGATGAAACAAGGAGACAGATATTGTTTTCACGAGTTTAAAACCGGAGTTAAAAGAGAGTAAAACTGGACTCAGATCAGATTCATTTCCTGTAGTGGTGGTTATTATACTGCAAGATCACACAAACTCACACAAATAAAACAATCAAAATTATTATAAAAGATATCAGCAAGTAAAGATTCAAAGTTTCTGGGTTTTTATTTTATGCTTCTGTCTACCTCCTCAGTCCATTGTTCTCTCCACTGTCCTGCATCAGTCTCATCAGTCCTGCTCTGTCTCCAGTGTCCTCCCAGCCAATCAGCTCACAGTCTGCACTTATGTCTGGTCACATGTTCTCCATTCCTTCGTTAGTTCTGTTAGTATTTAAGTCTTATTTTTCTCTTCAGTCTTTGTTGGATCCTAGTTAGTTTGTTCAGCGCTGTTCTTTTGGATTTTGTTACACATCCCAGAAATAAAGATCGTTTCCTTCAGCTCTGTTGAGTCCACCTCTTTTCAATGACAATCACTAACAGGTAATAAAGCTCTCTGAGGTACTTTCTAACACTGGAGGTGTACGTGTTTAACATGATCACACGGTGTTCTGACACAGGAAACAGCGTTCATTAACCACAAACAGAAAAATACTTTTCAGAAGTGATAGCCAGTGTTTGAAGCTCAGTTCCTGTTGCTCTCTCAGATAGAAACTGTGGTCACTGACTATCTCTTCAGTGTGGTTCAGTGTGTTGGAGGATGAACATCTACAGCTGCCTGTTGGCCTTACTGCTGGCCTGTAATGTGACAGCAGGTAAGAATGTATCTCTCATTATAATAATGTTTAATAATAATGTTTTTCTTTATTTTCACTGCTGTGTTCATGCTGTAAGAAAGCAGCAGACACATATAAAGTATGAAGTCTGTAGTTTCTGGTGTTTTACATATCATTCATATCATAGTCTGAAGGTAAAACTCAGTTTCTTCAGAGTTCAACTGATGTTCTGTGTCATAGTTTTATTGCATTGAGATCTTTATCCATGTTGGGGAATCATGTGTCACGACTGGAACAACGTGTCAGATTAAATGAGGATGATCTGAGTGATTTCTCGACCGGGTCAAACAACTTGAAAAGGATAATAAATCCCTGGTTGATAAGATTTTCATCTTACTTAAGGGTGAAGATAATAATCATCATGATAATCATGTAGCCTATTGCATTTACTGAATATAACGCCTTTCATAACACAAATCCACATTTCAGATCACTCTTAACTATGTTGAAGGAGAAGACGTTTCCCCTTTCCTCGCTGAAGTTACAGGGGGATACAAATTATTTTCCTCCTGCCAAAAATTGTACCCCCCTCCAGGAAACTGTGCTGAATGCGTGCACGCTCCTGCTGAAAATCTTAAATAAAAAAATGTAAATTATGAAATGGTAAATGCTTTTCTCTCGTCACTCTTTATAAATCATCATATCTCACAACCCCAGTTTGTTACCTCTTAAAAAAAAACCAAAAAAAAAACCAGCAAAGGTAACACTCCACAGCTAAATGTGATTCTGATGAAAAACTAATTTTGAGTTCATTATAAAACTAGAAATGCTGACAGTCTGAAAATGTTTAGTTATTATAAACTGTGTTTCTTTTTCAGAAATAATCCATAGAGGAGTCGAGGAGAGAGACTGGGCCATTCTGATTTGTCCTCACTCTGTGAAGGGTAAAGTGACGTGGAGCAGAGAGATTAAAGGAAGTAAAGTTGATATATTAGCAATCCATGGAGACAGAGACCAAAGATTCAATAATCCTCAGAAACGATACAGTTCAACACCAGATAAGTCATTGATCATCTTCAGTCTGTCTGTCTCAGACTCTGGAACATATTACTGTAATAATGAACCAGCTGCTGAACTGACGGTGATCCCATCAGGTAACATCAGACTCTGTTAAAGTTGTTCTGCTTTCTGCTTTCTCTTCCTGTTTCAGAGTCTCTGAGCTCAACTTTTCTTTCTCTAAACTTTGATTAAATACAAACATTAACTTATTAATGAAATGCTGCGTTTCAGAGGTAAATGTGGTTTTAACGTCAATAATAAATATACTGTCAGACTTAATGTCATGATTATTTATTACTATAACTACATTATTCCATCACTGGCTGGAATAATTCATTTCTTGTTACTTAAATATCTGTGTATTTTTCTATGTTAGTCATTTTATTTTTATTTTATATGATGTGCTTTACTTTGTGGTGAATTAGTAAAGTTTTTTTTATCAGTGAAGAAATATGTATTTAAATTATTCTAAAATGCTTTTTAAAGTAGCAGCTCATCTTGTTCATGTAGAATCACACAGGAAATATAAAACCTCAATTAAATCATTGAATCTAAAACTTTTAGGAACTAATAACGTTTATGTAGAATGAGCTGCTTCATAGTTAAGTTTTTAATTCTGCCTCAAACCAACAGTTTATATATCTGTGACATCTCTGCTCTGAGGTTTCTGGTTTTCTGATGAGATCATATCAGTGCTCAACTCCCGGACCTTCAATGTGCTTCTCTCTCCTCTCTTTCCTCTCTCTCCTCTCTACTCCAACCGGAGTCTGGTTCTGAGGGTTCTTCCTGTTAAAAGATGTTCTCCCACTCTGAGTCTGGTTCTGAGGGTTCTTCCTGTTAAAAGATGTTCTCCCACTCTGAGTCTGGTTCTGAGGGTTCTTCCTGTTAAAAGATGTTCTCCCACCCTGAGTCTGGTTCTGAGGGTTCTTCCTGTTAAAGGGAGTTTTTTCTCTCCACTGTCACCAAGTGCTGCTCATGTGGGAATGTTGGGTCTCTTTAAATGAAACCTGAAGAGTTCGGTTTAGAACCTGCTCTATGTGGAAAGAGCCTTGAGATGACTCTGTTGTGATTTGGTGCTTTATAAATAAAGATTGATTGATTGTAGAAACAGAAGTTAGTTTCTTAAAGAAAATCCTGTTTTGGAACAAAACTCATTCATGTGTCTGCTGACTTTATCCTGAACACATTTATGATGACATGTTATAAAACATGTCTTACTTTTTACCTTCTGTTTGTTGTTCACAGGAACAGAATTCCTCTACCCTACAGAGAGGTCCAGCATCACTCTGACATGTCCTCATGATGATGGAGGGTCACATGTTCCAACGTGGAGCAGAGAGATTGGTGGAAAACAAAAACCAATCAGGCTTCATGTTTCAACTGTAACCAAGACGTTGATGTTTCCCAACCTGCAGCCTGCTGACTCTGGACTGTACCTCTGTGATGGAAAACCAGCTGTGTATCTAAATGTGAACAAAGGTGATTCATCTGAGAGAGGTGAGAGACAAGAACTCAAAGATATGAAGGCTGGTAAAACACAGAGAAGTTATTTAAAGGAATAATCTGACCTTCTTGGCAACAAGATGTTTTACTTTCTTACTGAGAGAAGAGAAGATCAGTCAGTGGTGGATTGTAACTAAGTACATTTATTTAAATACAGTTTTACAAATAAAACATATTTTATATTAATAATGACTTTAGATCACTTTGTATTGATGTTTTTACTTTGACACATCAGAGTATTTTCTGTTGATCAGTGTCAAAAAACTTCTAAGAGTGAAAACTTTTTACAGTCTCTATATTCTGTAAAACATTTACATAAACATCTTGTTTATGTAAAATAACAATAATAACACTGAATGGTGTTTTTCTCCATAATAATTTTTCCTTGTGATTCTTTATGAGAACATGTTGTACGGTGGTATTACTACTGTTACTGAAGTTAAAGATGTCAGTACTCCTTCATCCTTACATGGATACCACATTCATATCTGTCCATTAAACATGAAGCTGCAGCCAGCAGTCAGTTAGCTTAGCTTAGCTTAGCTTAGCTTAGCTTAGCATAAAGGCTGAAACAGAAGGAAACAGTGAGTCTGGTGTTAGAGAGTTTATGCAGAAATATAACGACACACACGGCTGAACAAGAGCAAATATAACCAGTTCAAATAAGAGTGAAAGTTTAATTCTGCGTCAAATGAAACAAACAGTTTCCTCTACATTCAACTGCTTTAAGTCCTGAGTTTATAACTCACCACGAAACTGGTCTTCACCTTTTTCCCTGTTTCACAATTCATGATTTCAGGACTTTGTGATAAACTGTAATCTGCTGTTCTGGTGTTTATATTTATATCTGTATTTTATATATCACACAGAAGACAGGGTGCCACCACCAACCACAACCTTACCGCCAACACTTACACGACGACAAACAGCAGCAGCAACTTTGACAACAGCAAAGAAACGTTGTCACACTAAGAAACCTGGAAAAGGTAATGACTAGAATGGGAGTAAGATGAAACCGATGTGAATGTTCAGTGAAGGCCAGTCAACAAGTGAGTTTATAACTCACCACAAAACTGGTCTTCAGCTTTTTCCCTCTTTCACAATTCATGATTTCATGACTTCCTGTGGTAAAATGTATTTTGCTGTTCTGTTTATATTTCCTCCATCTCACACAGAAGAAAACAGGAACCCACCAACTACAAGACGACAAATGCCAACAACACCAACAACTACGCCTGCAACAAAGAAACAAAGTAAGATGAAACAGAAATAAATATTAAATAATAAAACTGATTAAAAGTTGATCGATCTAAAACAAAAAGTAGAAAACTAGAAATGCTGACAGTCTGAAAATGTTTAGTTATTATAAACTGTGTTTCTTTTTCAGAAATAACCTATAGTGTCGTCAAGGAGAAGCGACATGCCATTCTGTCTTGTCCTCACTCTGTGGAGGGTAAAGTGACGTGGAGCAGAGAGATTAATGGAAGGATAGTTGATATATTTGCAACTGATGGTTACAGAGAGGAAAGATTCAATGATCCCCAGGGACGATACTATTCGTTATCAGATAAGTCATTGATCATCTTCAGAGCTGCTGTCTCAGACTCTGGAACATATTACTGTAATAATGAACCAGCTGCTGAACTGACAGTGATCCCATCAGGTAACATCAGACTCTGTTAAAGTTGTTCTGCTTTCTCTTCCTGTTTCAGAGTCTCTGAGCTCAACTTTTCTTTCTCTAAACTTTGATTAAATACAAACATTAACTTATTAATGAAATGCTGCATTTTAACTTCAATAATAAATATACATTACATTACTATCAGTTAAAAATAATACATTTTCTAATATTAATTTCTTGATACTTAAATATTAAAGACTGAAGCTGTAGACGCTAACCCATATCTCAAAGCCCTAGTTTGTTACCTCTTTAAAAAAAAACAAAGGTAACACTCGACAGCTAAATGTGATTCTGATGAGAAACTACTGAGGTGTCTGTTCTACTTGGTTCTATGACATTTAATGACATCCTGGGAGATCCTGTGTCACTTGAACAAACGTTTATTTAACCTAAAGTTAAAAGAAGCCATAAAGGACAGAGGCTATTTTCTATAGACTGACTATTTGTGTAGAAGGTGGAGTTTTTAGGAACTATATATATTGGTGAAAGAATTGAAGAAGGTAGAGAGCTTCAGATTGGGACCAGGACTCTCTCAAGATTGGATGTTTGACATTGTTCTCTTCTGTAATAAAACCTTTCAAATGTACAAGTGAGACGTATCAGCGGTGGTTTCCTTCTTCATCAACACATCAAGAATCTACCTATTAAAAGAAACCTCACTACCTTTGAGTTAATTATAAAACTAGAATTGCTGACAGTCTGAAAATATTTATCTATTATAAACTGTGTTTCTTTTTCAGAAATAATCCAGCAAACAGTCATGGAGAAGCAACATGTCTCTCTGTCTTGTCCTCTCTCTGTGGAGGGTAAACTGACGTGGAGCAGAGAGATTAATGGAAGCAAAGTTGATATACTAGCAATTGATGGAAACAGAGTGAAAATATTCAATGGTCCTCAGAGACGATACGGTTCAATAGTAGGAGAAAAGTCGCTAATCATCACCAGACTGTCTGTCACAGACTCTGGAACATATTACTGTAATAATGAAACAGCTGCTGAACTGACGGTGATCCCATCAGGTAACATCGGACTGAATATTAATTTATTGTTAGTTAAATATTTCTGTGTATTTTTCAATGTTAGTCATTTTATTTTTTATGTGATGTGCTTTACTTTGGGGTAAATTACTTCAACTTCAAGTCCTGAGTTTATAACTCACCACAAAACTGGTCTTCACCTTTTTCCCCTGTTTCACAATTCATGATTTCAGGACTTCCTGTGGTAAAATGTATTTTGCTGTTCTGTTTATATTTCCTCCATCTCACACAGATGACAGGAACCCCCCACCAACTACAAGACAAATGCCAACTACACCAACAACTACGCCTGCAACAAAGAAACAAAGTAAGATGAAACAGAAATAAATATTAAATAATAAAACTGATTAAAAGTTGATCAATCTAAACAAACAAAAAGTAGAAAACATTTTAACTGCAGATGTTAAAACAGATGCAGAGATAACGGAGCAGGAAACGTTTCAGGCAGCTCAGCAAATACATGTTGAGAACAGTAAACAGACTCTTTATGTGCATGTGAGCAGGAAGAGAAGTGATGAGCTCATACACAACTGTGTTGGCTGTCAGATAGAAAATGTCCCCAAACCTAAACCCTTAATATGAACCATCACACACAGAAACCTTCAACTACAACACAACAGGAACTAGTTTTCACTGCATTTATTTAATGTGCTTTTAACTGTTTTATTGTCATAAAGTTAATCTTCATTAAACTACTGAGGTTTGTTACATTCTGGGTTTGAAGCTTGAAGCTTTTTATTCATTATGAAATCTTTACATTTGACTCTTAAATGTGAACTCTTATTTAAAAATTCTCTTTTTGCAGAAATAATAGTGGAGGAGGGGAAGTTGGTGTCTCTGTCTTGTCCTCTCTCTGTGGAGGGTAAAGTGACGTGGAGCAGAGAGATTAATGGAAGCAAAGTTGATATATTTGCAGTTGATGGAAACACAGACAGAAGATTCAATGATCCTCAGAGACGATATTCTGCATCAGCAGATAAGTCGCTGCACATTAAAAACCCGTCTGTCTCAGACTCTGGAACATATTACTGTAATAATGAACCAGCTGCTGAACTGACGGTGATCCCATCAGGTAACATCAGACTCTGATTAAAGATCAAATCTCTTCATTTATTTATAGCTTCATATTTATTCTCATCCAAATCCTCAGAAAGAAATTAAATACATGCATGTAAGGAAATATATTACTATTGTTTCAGCCTTTAAAACAACATCACTGTCTGCAACAAGCAAGTCAAGAAAGATGAAGATATGTTTTCAGAGTTTGAAGAAAATGTTTCTTGTCTTCCAGCCTCGACTCACTTGTGGCAAATTCCTGTTCGTGTGGTGATCGTAACGCTTTATTTAATCATCATGATCAGCATCACCATGACTACCTGGATAAGAGGTGAATGACCTGAAAGACCTTAATATGAAAAAGCTACAGGCAGATGATATTTTAAACTCAGGAAATCTGAGGTCAAATGAACCAGGAAGGTTTAATGTTGATATGTGAACATGTCGTCTAAATGTGGATTTAGGATTAATAGAGGCACTTATTCAATTTATAGAAAAATAATCATAACTTTTTTTAATACTCATCCAAATAAAATTTGTATCAAAGTTGATTAAAGTTGATCAAAGTGAGCAGTGAATGTCTGTCTGGGTGTAAATGTGCCTGCTCTATTAATAAATCAGTTTTAACCATGAAAAGTGTCTCCACTGTTCAAGAATCATGACCTAAAATATAAAGTGTCTCAGAAAGGCCACTAGATGGCGACATTGCTCCTTGTCCCAAAGCCCAACTTTCTATCGGACATCTTTAAAATCAAAGTGGCCTTTGAGATATTATAACAGACACAAAGCTGGAAGACATGAACCACCATGTCATGTTCCTCATCACTGTAACATTAACATAATGCTCTTTTAAATGTGAGACGCTGACTGATGAAGATGCAACACGAGTGAACTGAAAATATGTTTAATCATCTTTATGTTGATCTTCTCTCTGTTGCAGCTCGACAGATACAGAAACGACACACAGCAGAAACAGAAACTCATCTCTGATCTTCCATCACACAGAAACAAGAGCAGTAAAACCGACCGGTCAACAGTTTATCCACATCCGGTCTGACAGGAAACAGTCATTCTGCTTCCACCTCTAACCTCCACTGCTACGACTATTAAAACTTCATTTACAGATTTATTACAAATATTATTACTATTACTACTAATTTAAGCTTCATGTGGCAGAAATGGAGGGCGGGGAGAATAAACTAATTAATTGGAAGAATGAAATTTGACTACTGTACAACTACCCCACCTGGTGGAATTTCGCCCCCGGGAAAATAGTCTAAGGACGCAGGTCTGAATGCACCCAGACACAGATAATGATTTGAGTATAAAAATAGATATTTATACAAAAAAAACAACAACAAATTAAAACAAACCGGCACCAGTCACCAGACCTGAGTCTCCCAAACAGTCCAAACACGAGACCTGAAGAGACAGCAGCAGGAGTCCCGGTGCACCACCGAGGTGAAGTTAGTTTGATATTGGATATTCGGATATTGGACAGATATTCAAAATAAGGAACTGTGTCTTTTTTTTCAATACCTACCAAGCCATGTGACCTAATGAGTCCAAACCAATGCAGAATAGTTCTCCTATGTAGTACCAACCACACACACCTCAATATGAAATAATAATTTGCATCCTCTATTTTTTTTTTAAGAATCCCATTCATTTCTTATGGAAAACAGCTTTTTGCTCAATAGCTTCCATGTTATGGAACCCAAACACCCGAGACCAATGTAGAACTGTGCTACTACGTGGTACTAATAAGACACACCTCTGTATGAAATAATATTTTGCATCCACTATTTTATTTATTTATTTATTTTAAAGAATCCTAATCATTTCTTATGGAAACCGTTTTTTCCTATCATCATTATCATCAAAGGGGGGTGACAGATCATAATAAAAATCAATGGTTTCATATAAGTTGGCTATAACTCCAACTATAGGCGTAAGTCTAAATAGGCCTACAGTGTAAAACACACTAGGTCACATGGCTTGGTAGGTATTGAAAAAAGAGACAATTCCTTATAGGAAATAATGTATTTTCACTTTAAAAAATCATATAAAATAGAGTGTGCATACAATGGGTGTAAATAAAGGTGTGTGTGGTTGGTACTACATAGGAGAACTATTCTGCATTGGTTTGGAGTCACTAGGTCACATGGCTTGGGAGGTATTGAAAAAAAGACACAGTTCCTTATTTTGAATATCTGTCCAATATCCGAATATCCAATATCAAACTAACTTCACCTCGGTCGGTGAACCGCACAGCCAGGCTCACAATGTGCCTGTAAAGCACACAGACAATAGAAATTAAACATGTTTATGAATCCATGAATGAAAAGGTGTAACCTGAACAGGCCACCTACCGCAGACCATCAGCACAGCCTCCCCGACAGAGAGGAGGGAGAGCAGCAGCCACAGTTTAACACTGCTGAGACCAAGAAAAGTGAATATTAGCGTCCAGCCAGCGAGCAGAGTTACAGCTGCCGATAAGTTGATTGAACAGACCTGAGGAGAGAGGACCAACACAGCCAGCAGCCAGCAGAGCGACACCGACTCCAGAGAGAGTGAGGGGATCCGGCAAACATCGACCACGCGCTTCAGACTGGACGCCAGCCCCGAGGGAGACTAAGGAGCCAAACGGAGCACAGATCACCTGTGCAGGTAAAGTACCGGCGGCTCCGCCTCTCAATCAGCGCAGCGGAGCCGCACCTGGTGTGGATCAGACCGGAAAGGAAAGGGGGAGGGGTGGGAAGCGAGCCATCCTGCCACCATCTACAGATTTATTACAGATATTATTGATGATAAACTGATCAACCAGGAAACAATGTAAAGAATAATATAAATCCAGTGGGTGGGGTTATCTGGTACAACAGTAGATTAGATTGACAGAGGTTCTCTGTTCCTTCAGTTTCATCTATAAAGTATGGTGTGTCTCAGAGGTCTTATTTTTCTTACATGCTTCCCATCGGACATATTATTCAGATACAAGGTGTTTCTTTCCATTTCCTGCTGATGATACACAGATGTACCTTCCTTTAGACTCTGGTATGCTGTTTCCTCACAGATGTCTGGTGGTCGACCTGCTCAGCTAAACACTTTCTCTCTTTTTCATGTTGACTAAACTTATCTGAGTTTAGAGCTAAATTTATATTGATGACGTCTCTTCATTTAGCCAACAACTCATTTAATGTTCCTGCTTTTGCTTTTATTTCTACAAAGCAATTGAGTGAGTTGTTACACTGGAACCACTTAAATCAGCTGATGATGTAACTGTAAATATCATTCATATTAATAGTGTGTGTGTGTGTGTGTGTGTGTGTGTGTGTGGGGGGGGGGGCAGTGGGTGGGGTTATCTGGTACAACAGTAGATTAGATTTACAGAGGTTCTCTGTTCCTTCAGTTTCATCTATAAAGTATGGTGTGTCTCAGGGGTCTTATTTTTCTTACATGCTTCCCATCGGACATATTATTCAGATACAAGGTGTTTCTTTCCATTTTCTGCTGGTGATACACAGATGTACCTTCCTTTAGACTCTGGTATGCTGAGTGCACTAAATGAATGTCTTTATGATGTCAAAGACTGGATGTCAAACAGATTCTTCAGTTAAATTCTGCCATCTGCTGGTTTCCTAGTGGAACACATCAAACCTGTTCTCGTCTCATTTAATAGTCATTTAAGTTTTGAGCAGCACTCCACAAAACATTTCCAATCTTGTCTTTATCATCTTAGAAATGTTTCAAAAAAATTCAATTGAATTAAAGACACACAGATAATTGTACATGCTTTTATCTCCTCACGTCTAGATCACTGCATCAGCCTTTTTATTTGTCTATGACTCCAGATTGTACAGAAACACATCGCTCCTGTTTCAGCCTCTTTCCACCGGCTCCCAGTGTGTTTTAGAGCTGATTTTAAGATCCTACTGATTTCATTAAAGGCTCTTCATGGCCTCTCCCAGCTATATCTCAGACCTTCTAGTGCCATATGCGCCAGTACGTACTTTGAGATCCTCGTTCTTTTGTCTGTTCCTCTTCTAAGTTCCTTCATAAAACATATTTTTATCAGAGAGCCTTTAATTTGCATTGAATTGCTTTTATCTCCTTTTAATGTAGTTGCTTTTTTTCTTACATTGAAATGCTTTTTACTCATTGTTTTTATTTGTTCTCTTTTATAATGCAGTTATTTTATATTGTGTGTATTTTGCTGCCTTTTAAACCACTTTGTAACTTGGATTGTGAAAATATCTCTATAAATAAAATCGTGATCATTGAAACAGAAGTGTGTTTTCATGCTTTCACATTTTTAATAGATGTATCTATTTAAAATATATATAGTTTTTATCCTGTGTTTTTAAAATCATAGCCATATTATGCACAATATGAAAATGGAAATTACCTAAATAATTACCAAAGGTAGGCTTAACTTTGATTTAATGCAGTAATATTAGTCTTAATGGATACATTAAACACAAGTATTTCTCTGTGAACATAATTTTTGATCAATGAAACATTCACACATTCAACCTCCAGAGTGCTCCCAAGTTTAAGGTCTAAGTTTAAGTTGAAGTAAAAGTAGAAAGGGATTATGTTTTTATTGTATCTAAAACTAAACACTTTATTTAAGAAGCACAATCAAAACCTTTCTGTAGTGCACTTTATTTTAAAATGCCATGTTTAGTTGATATGAGAAAAGAAAGTGTGTGTGTGAGAGAGAGAGAGAGAGAATAGCAATAAGGCCGATAAAGGAGGTTACACAGAAAAAAGGCCAGACCGTGTGATGTCTTAAAACCACATGTGCTGCTAGAAGCAAGTTGTGTGGTTCTGTGTTTAAGGCCAGTGTGTGTGGTGTTAAGGTGCTGCATTAAGAAGATGTCAGTTGCATGCAAGGTCTGGTTACAGGATGTAACGTCGGTGGAGCATACTAACCTCAATTTAACAGTGTGGTTATACAATAGCCAACTATGAACAGACATATCAATAGCATTCAACAAGAGCTGAGGCTGAGCCCAGACACTCTCTGGAGGAAACTTAGGGCAGTGACTCCCTCCCGACACTGAGGGGCAGTCCACCTTTTTCCAGCAGAGCACCATGGCCTCAGATTTGGAGGTTCTGACTCTCATCCCGACCGCTTCACATTCACCTGCAAACCATCCCAGAGCCTGTTGAAGGTCTTCACCTGTAGAGTCCAACAGAACAACATCAACCACAAAAAGCAGAGAAGCAATCCTGAGGTCCCCAAACTGGACTCTCTCCTCCCCCCGGCTGCACCTTGAGACTCTGTCCATGAAGATCCCAAACAGGATCAGAGACCAGGGACAGCCCTGATGGAGCCCAACACCCACTGAGACCAGGTCTGACTTACTGCAGAGAATGTGAACACAGCTCTCACAGCGGTTGTATAGGGACCCAATCGCTCGCAGCAGAGACCCTGGTACCCCAAACTCCCACAATACCTCCCACAGGGTCCCCCGAGGGACACGGTCCTAAGCCTTCTCCAAGTCCACAAAGCACATGTAGACTGGATGTGTGAACTCCCATGACCCCTCCAGTATCCCTGCGGGATGACGAGCTGGTCCACTGTCCAATCAGAGGGTCGACAATCAGCCAGAGCCTTTCCAGCAGCCTGGCATCAGCTTTTACCTGGGAGGCTGGGTAGTGTGATCCCCGATAGCACACCCTCCGGTCCTCCTTTTTAAAAATGGGGATCATCATCCCGGTCTGCCAGTCCATGACTGACTGCCAGTCCATGGCTGACTGGCAGACTCAACAATCTGAACAATATTAAATCAAATCAATATTTGTACATTGATTAAATTAAGCAGTCCTGTGTTTTAACCATGTGAAGTTCTATGCTACGCCCAGTATGATACCAAGTCTGAACAGCTGAGTTTTTATGGTCTCTTTGTGAGAGTCTTGAAACATGTGGTCACCCAGTGAGTCTCAACATATTCATGTGAGAAGCAGCAGCTAGCAAATATAAAGTCGTTGCCGTTTAATTATTTCAAAATATAAAATGCTTAATTTTACTTATTGTTATAAAGTCCATCTGGTCTGGACTAAACTGAGGTTCCTCATGTTCTGGACTAGAAGGTTGGGTCAGTAAATCTTATTTATCTACTAACAGAGTGAATCTGTCTGTATTCATGTATGTATGTCCTTTGTGTATTTCTTCCTTCCATCCATCCATCTTCTTCCGCTTATCCGGAGTCGGGTCGCGGGGGCAGCAGCCTAAGCAGGGAAGCCCAGACTTCCCTCTCCCCAGCCACTTCGTCCAGCTCTTCCCGGGGGACCCCGAGGCGTTCCCAGGCCAGCCGAGAGACATAGTCTCTCCAGCGTGTCCTGGGTCTTCCCCGGGGTCTCCTACCGGTGGGACGTGCCCTGAACACCTCACCAGGGAGGCGTCCGGGAGGCATCCTAATTAGATGCCCGAGCCACCTCATCTGGCTCCTCTCGACGTGGAGGAGCAGCGGGTCTACTCCGAGCTCCCTCCGGATAACTGAGCTTCTCACCCTATCTCTAAGGGAGAGCCCAGCCACCCTACGGAGGAAGCTCATTTCGGCCGCTTGTACCCGCGATCTTGTTCTTTCGGTCACTACCCAAAGCTCATGACCATAGGTGAGGGTAGGAACGAAGATCGACTGGTAAATTGAGAGCTTCGCCTTTCGGCTCAGCTCTCTCTTCACCACGACGGATCTGTGCAGAGTCCGCATTACTGCAGACGCCGCACCGATCCGCCTGTCGATCTCCCGTTCCATCCTTCCCTCACTCGTGAACAAGACCCCGAGGTACTTGAACTCCTCCACTTGAGGCAGAATCTCATCCCCGACCCGAAGAGTGCACTCCACCCTTTTCCGGTTGAGGACCATGGCCTCGGATTTGGAGGTGCTGATTCTCATCCCGGCCGCTTCACACTCGGCTGCGAACCGATCGAGTGAGAGTTGGAGGTCACGGTCTGATGAAGCCAACAGGACCACATCATCTGCAAAAAGCAGTGACCCAATCCTGAGGTCACCAAACCGGACCCCCTCTACACCCTGGCTGCGCCTAGAAATCCTGTCCATAAAAATTATGAACAGGATCGGTGACAAAGGGCAGCCCTGGCGGAGTCCAACTCTCACCGGAAACAAGTCCGACTTATTGCCGGAAATGCGGACCAGACTCTGACACCGGTCATACAGGGAACGGACGGCCCTTATCAGGGAGTCCGATACCCCGTATTCCCGGAGAACCCCCCACAGAATCCCCCGAGGGACACGGTCGAATGCCTTCTCCAAGTCCACAAAACACATGTGGACTGGTTGGGCAAACTCCCATGCACCCTCAAGGATCCTGCAGAGGGTGTAGAGCTGGTCCACTGTTCCACGGCCCGGACGAAAACCACACTGCTCCTCCTGAATCCGAGATTCGACTATCCGACGGACCCTCCTCTCCAGCACCCCCGAATAGACCTTACCAGGGAGGCTGAGGAGTGTGATTCCCCTGTAATTGGAACACACCCTCCGGTCCCCCTTCTTAAAAAGAGGGACCACCACCCCAGTCTGCCAATCCAGAGGCACTGCCCCCGATGTCCACGCGATGCTGCAGAGTCGTGTCAACCATGACAGCCCCACAGCATCCAGGGCCTTGAGGAACTCGGGGCGGATCTCATCCACCCCCGGGGCCCTGCCACCGAGGAGCTTTTTAACCACCTCGGCGACCTCCACCCCAGAGATAGGAGAGCCCACACCCGAGCCCCCAGGCCCTGCTTCCTTACCAGAAGGCGTGTTGGTGGGATTGAGGAGGTCTTCGAAGTATTCTTTCCACCGATCCACAACGTCCCGAGTCGAGGTCAGCAGCACACCGTCCCCACCGTACACAGTGTTTACGGTGCACTGCTTCCCCCTCCTGAGACGCCGGATGGTGGTCCAGAATCTCTTCGAAGCCGTCTGGAAGTCTTTTTCCATGGCCTCACCGAACTCCTCCCATGTCCGGGTTTTTGCCTCAGCGACCGCCCTAGCTGCATTCCGCTTGGCCTGCCGGTACCCGTCTGCTGCCTCCGGAGTCCTACAGGCCAAAAAGGCCCTATAGGACTCCTTCTTCAGCTTGACGGCATCCCTCACCGCCGGCGTCCACCAGCGGGTTCGGGGATTGCCGCCCCGACAGGCACCGACCACCTTGCGGCCACAGCTCCGGTCGGCCGCCTTAACAATGGAGGCACGGAACATGGCCCACTCGGACTCAATGTCCCCCGCCTCCCCCGGCACATGGTCGAAGCTCTCCCGGAGGTGGGAGTTGAAACTCTCTCTGACAGGAGACTCTGCCAGACGTTCCCAGCAGACCCTCACAATGCGTTTGGGCCTGCCAGGTCTGCCCGGCATCCTCCCCCACCATCGGAGCCAACTCACCACCAGGTGGTGATCAGTTGACAGCTCCGCCCCTCTCTTCACCCGAGTGTCCAAGACATGCGGCCGCAAGTCCGACGACACGACTACAAAGTCAATCATCGAACTGCGGCCTAGGGTGTCCTGGTGCCAAGTGCACATATGGACACCCTTATGCTTGAACATGGTGTTCGTTATGGACAATCCGTGACGAGCACAGAAGTCCAACAACAGAACACCGCTCGGGTTCAGATCAGGGGGGCCGTTCCTCCCAATCACACCCTTCCAGGTCTCACTGTCGCTACCAACATGGGCGTTGAAGTCCCCCAGCAGAACGAGGGAATCCCCAGGGGGAGTGTTTTCCAGCACCCCCTCCAAGGAGTCCAAAAAGGCTGGATACTCTGAACTGCTGTTTGGACCGTAGGCACAAACAACAGTCAGGATCCGTCCCCCCACCCGAAGGCGGAGGGAGGCCACCCTCTCGTCTACCGGGGTAAACTCCAACATACAGGCACCAAGCCGGGGAGCAATAAGTATTGCCACCCCTGCCCGGCGCCTGACACCAGTGGCAACTCCAGAGTGGACGAGAGTCCAACCCCTCTCGAGGAGACTGGTTCCAGAGCCCTTGCTGTGCGTTGAGGTGAGGCCGACTATATCTAGCCGGAACTTCTCAACCTCACGCACCAGCTCAGGCTCCTTCCCCACCAGAGAGGTGACGTTCCACGTCCCTAGAGCTAGCTTCTGCAGCCGAGGATCGGACCGCCAAGGTCCCCGCCTTCGGCCGCTGCCCAGCTCACAGCGCACCCGACCCCTTTGGCCCCTCTCACTGGTGGTGGGTCTGTGGGAGAGGGGTCCCATGTCCCTTCTTCGGGCTATGCCCGGCCGGGCCCCATGGGGGAAGGCCCGGCCACCAAGCGCTCGCCTCCGAGCCCCGCCCCCAGGCCTGGCTCCAGGGGGGGGCCCCGGTGACCCGCGTCCGGGCAAGGGACACGAAAAACCAATAGTCGTATTCATCATTGGGGTTTTCTGAGCTACCTTTTGTCTGGCCCCTCCCCCCGGACCTGTTTGCCATGGGAGACCCTACCAGGGGCATAAAGCCCCCGACAACTGAGCTCCTGGGGTCATTGGGACACTCAAACCCCTCCACCACGGTAAGGTAGTAGCTCAGGGAGGGGGTATTTCTTCCTCTGTTCATCAAATCTACTCTGGACTTGGAGAGGGTGTTGCTGGACAAGAAATGGAGTGCAGAGTTGAATTAGGTGCAATTTGCAAACATGATACATATAATATTAATGAACTTTGAATACAGCAGCGAACAGTGAGCTGCTCCACTATGTGTAGGGGCAGTGTGGAGCTTCAGGGCTCTGATGACTCCTGCATGAGAGAGAACAGAGACGAGGTGTAAAAGTGCTCTAAAGAGAGAAAAGTAGACAGTGAAAGTAGATCCTTTACTCAAGACCGGACACTACGACCTCGTGTCCAGAAAGAAAGAATCTAGACTCAAGGTCTGCAAGCGCTCAGAGCTCAATACACAATTACTGTAATTAATATAATAAGCAACCAAAACTATAATGTGTCCCCTTTTATTTAAAAAGTCACTTTTAAAGAATTAATGTAAAACAAATAAAGCCATGAAGCTTCAACCCAGCTCTTTTTGTGGCCTTCTTGCATTTGTTGTATTCAAGTGGTAGCTCACCATCATGACAACGTGACTTCGGTATCAGTGTGGTCAGATATAGGATTAGGATACTTTATTGGTCTCCCTAGGGAGAAATTTATCTTGGAGACGGGGACAAGTGTTGCATAAATAACATACAATAAAAAACAACATGCAATACAAACGTACGGTAAAAAGACAGTGGTGGAACAAACGCAAACTGACATTGGAAGATCCTACTCATGTACCGCCATACACCCCCCCCCCCCCCCCCCATCAAAGCATTCACACAGGCATTCATCACCCTCTCCACATCACCATGGCAACCTACCAAAACATTCATTCCGTCATACATATAGGTTCAGTCACACATCTCAGCACTACATCACAGACACATTTCTGGTTGTTAAGAAGCTTGATATATATAGATACATATTTAGACGGCTGTGATGTTCTGCTGAAACCACAAACGTCTAAATATGTCTCTGACTGCGTTCACCCTGGTTTGGTTTGGTTTGGTTGGCAGCTCTCTCTGTTCAGTTTTTTTTTCTTTCAGTGCTTAAATTTCTTTTTGTTTCTTTGCTAAACATCAGTCACTGTTTCTAACTGCATTTACCACAGATCAGCTTTCTATCACTGAGTTGATTCAGTTTGAGTTTATTTGACCTGCTTGTTAATCTTTCAATGGCAATGAGATAAAGAGAGGGTTCGAACTGAAGCTAAAGGAGAGTGAATACTGGACTCAGATCAGATTAATTTGATTTTTTTAGTTTTTGTTAGTCTCCACTGTCCTGCATCAGTCTCCTCAGTCCTGCTCTGTCTCCAGTGTCCTCCCAGCCAATCAGCTCACAGTCTGCACTTATGTCTGGTCACATGTTCTCCATTCCTTCGTTAGTTCTGTTAGTATTTAAGCCTTATTTTTCTCTTCAGTCTTTGTTGGATCCTAGTTAGTTTGTTCAGCTCTGTTCTTTTGGATTTTGTTACACATCCCAGAAATAAAGACTGTTTCCTTCAGCTCTGTTGAGTCCACCTCTTTTCAATGACAATCACTAACATGTAATAAGGCTCACTGAGGTACTTTCTAACACTGGAGGTGCACGTGTTTAACATGATCACACTTTATTCTGACACAGGAAACAGCGTTCATTAACCACAAACAGAAAAAGACTTTTGAGAAATGACAGCAGTGTTTGAAGCTGAGTTCCTGTTGCTCTCGCAGATAGAAATAGAGACAGTGGTCACTGACTGTCTCTTCAGTGTGGTTCAGTGTGTTGGAGGATGAACATCTACAGCTGCCTGTTGGCCTTACTGCTGGCCTGTAATGTGACAGCAGGTAAGAATTTAACTCTCATCATAATAATGTTTTTCAGTGATGAATGTGGTGCATCTACCAATCTAGTTACTTTATAACTTGCGCGACTGGCTTGATTAAGGGATATTTTTATTCTTTTTTTCAAATTTCTATGAAAATTAAATCTCCAAAGAATTGATCAGTGGATCAAATCCAGATGAAATCCTTATGATACCATCCATCAGGTTAAACTGGATTTCATGACTAACTTTGACTCTAAAGTTGACCTGATTTTTGGTGCTTTGAGCAGCATTGAGATCTTTATCCATGTTGGGGAATCATGTGTCACGACTGGAACAACGGGTCACATTAAATCTGAGTGATTTCTCTACCGGGTCAAACAACTTGAAAAGGATAATAAATCCCTGGTTGATAAGATTTTCACCTTATTTAAGGGTGAAGATAATAATCATCATGATAATCGTGTAGCCTATTGCATTAACTGTATATAACACCTTTCATAACCCGAATAACTTTCCTAGCTGAAGTTACGGGGGGATACAGATTATTTCAGACTATATATCTCCCGGTGCCAGGGGATACAAACTCTGGCAGGGCTAACTACCTTGGTATGACACCGGTCTGGTCCCTCAGCTTCTGGGCAAAGACAACTCTCCCACACCAGCTGCTATCTAGAGGGAACATCGCACTCCTGTCCGCCCAAACGACAGATCCAGTCCGAGGTCCCTTCCTGATAAAGCTGCTCCAGTTTCAGGATAAATTAAAGATCCTCCATGAACTCTCCTGTAAAGCTCCAGTTCAGAGCTGATTTGCTTTAGTACCTTGGTCATGGGGTCAATAGACTGGTCTCTGTGTTTCCGTTATGAACTTTGTTGGTTTCTGTGTGTTTAATCAAAATATCTAACGATGAAAGTAAATCGACTGATTATGTCTCACATCCAGATGACAGAGGTGCAAGAGGAAGAGGTGTAGCCACATATGTGTCTTCTAATCAGAGGGGTATTGCACGAAACCAGGATAAGGGATTAAGCCGGGATAAGTTAGGTATCCTGGCTGAATTTAGCCTCAAGTCGGTTGCATGAAAGCAGGTTAAATTTATCCCGGCCCAGTTACTATGGTAATTTATTCTCTGCAGCCAGCCTGCTCCAGACCAGGCTAACAACCAGGCTAAGATTATTCTCAGGGATTCATCTGGCAGTTCTACTGTCGATCATGTGACAAATTAATGGGTTTTACAGCATTTCCACGGTCTTTCTAAATATGTTGCATCATTTCAATTATCCTGCATTAAAATACTACAGATAAATTATATTGTAGTTTCATTAAAGTCTGTTGACTGTTTAATTGCAACAGTCATTTTATAGTCATTCATGTGGTATCATTATTGTGTATAATGTACAGTAGATTTACTTTGTACTATTTACTAGCCGATACTCACAATGTTACATGGCTGCTTCTGAGGCTGAGCAGCATCTGGGTCCTGTTACACATGTTATTTTCTATTAGCACCTAATCACTGACTTCATATCCATTATGGGCTAAATGAGCAAGACAGTTCCATAAAATTGACATGATACCTCAAGCCTGGAGTCCAGCAACGCCGTCTCCTCATCTGCAGAAGTGCATCCTGCAGCTGCAGATGTGCCTTCCCCCTGCCCTACACTAATATAATTATATAATAATTATAATTATAATAATTGTTTGCACTTAATTATATTTCCTGAGAAGCATGCACTTTTACTTGCCACATTTAAGTCAAAGTGTACAACTGTTGATTAGTGGGCTTGGACAGTAACGTCTTTAGTCCTTTAATTGTAATTTTGACAGTTCTAGTGGAGCACTGTTGTATTAATTGTACTTTTTTTTTTAAGTATATTTTTGGACTTTTTGCCTTTGATGTACAGGTTAGTAGAGAGAGACAGGAAAACTGGAGACAGAGAGGGGGTAATGACATGCAGGATAGGAGTGCTTGGTGCGGGATTTGAACCGGGGTCGCCTGCAGCTAGGGCTGTAGCCGTAACACATGGGGCAGGTGCTCTACCCACTGAGCTATACTTAACCCATTAATAGCACATTAATTGCACTACTTACGTATTGAGCCGGTCCGCGATTGTCTGCCAGGCTTTCTCCCTTTCCTTGATTATAGTGCTTTGTGCTTGTGTTGCCTTTTTTTCTTATCATTTCTTTAACCTCATCATGAAACTCCATCAGGAGCTGTTGTTCAGCGGCCGTGAAGAATGACGTGCAACACCTTTCCATTTTCCAATCTGTGATTCTGTGATCGATGCCATGGGTCTATTTAAGAATGCCGTGAACACGCACTTATCCCAACTATCTACACCTGGCTTGACATAGCCGCGCCTTTTCATCCTGGCTTGGCGAACGTGCAACCAATTAAGCCAAGATGCGCCGGGCAGGCTAGATCAAGCTGCGCTTGCTCAGTTATCCTGGATTTATTTATTCTACTTTTGTGCAATACCCCTCTGGTCTCACAGTTAATCATCCAGATACTGAAGAGCTACTGTTTGAATTAATTCCTCGACACATTTACTGATGGTGTGAATCTGTGTGAAGTCAGACGGTTAAAGTGAAGTGATGCTTTAAGGTCTTCATGTTTCATGATTAGCAGTTAGCACTCGACAGCTAAATGTGATTCTGACTCTGATGAAGAACTTTTCTGATTTGATGATACAATCCATAGAGTAGAATATGAAGCGGTGGCGAGCAGGTGGTCGAGTGGTTAAGAGCACATGTCATGTACACAGCGGACCACGGTTTGAGTCCCAGTCGGCAGACCTTTCTGCATGTCACACCCCCTCTCCTGTTATTTCCTGTCTCTCTACTGTCACATAAAGGTCAGGAAAAAAAAAATCAATAAAGTTAACATTTTACAGCTAAATGTGATCCTGATGAAAAACTATTTTGAGTTCATTATGAAACTAGAAATGCCGACAGTCTGAAAATATTTAGTTATTATAAACTGTGTTTCTTTTTCAGAAATAAACTATCAACCAGGCACGGAGGGGCACTGGGCCTTTCTGTCTTGTCCTCGCTCTGTGGAGGGTAAAGTGACGTGGAGCAGAGAGATTAATGGAAGCAAAGTTGATATATTTGCAATTGATGGAGACAAAGAGGAAATACTATATGATCCCCAGGGACGATACTATTCGTTATCAGATAAGTCGCTGTTCATCACCAGTCTGTATGTCTCAGACTCTGGAACATATTACTGTAATAATGAACCAGCTGCTGAACTGACGGTGATCCCATCAGGTAACATCAGACTCTGTTAAAGTTGTTCTGCTTTCTCTTCCTGTTTCAGAGTCTCTGAGCTCAACTTTTCTTTCTCTAAACTTTGATTAAATACAAACATTAATTTATTAATGAAATGCTGCATTTTAACTTCAATAATGAACCCTAACCCATTATTACATTACTAGCTGTTAAAAAAAATACATTTTCTAACATTAATTTCTTGTTACTTAAATATTTCTGTATTTTTCTGTTAATCATTTTATTTTTATTTTATGTGATGTGCTTTACTTTGTGGTGAATTAGTAAAGTTTTTTTTAAACAGTGAAGAAAAATGTATTTAAATTATTCTAAAATGCTTTTTAAAGTAGCAGCTCATCTTGTTCATGTAGAGTCACACAGGAAATATAAAACCTCAATTAAATCATTTGATTTAAAAATTTTAGGAACTAATAACGTTTATGTAGAATGAGCTGCTTCATAGTTAAAAGTTTTTAATTCTGCCTCAAACCAACAGTTTATATATCTGTGACATCTCTGCTCTGAAGTTTCTGGTTTTTTACTGGCTGACACAGTCTGATAAGATCTTTTGAAAACTGATGAATTCCTGATTATGTTACTGATAAAAGTAATTAGATTAATTATTACTGAGCAGCAAAGCGATATGTTTCACTTCTTACTTTTGTTATTCAGCCGTCAGCTCAACGTTTCCTTTGAACAGCTCAAAATCCTCCACAGTCACATCTGCATCTTTTATATTTAACACATGTAGGAAGTCAACTGTGACCACACTGATATCACTCCTCCATTAATCCCAGTAAGGCAGCGAGCAGCCGACCCAACAAGTGTACAAGTAACAGATTACTGTGATTAGTAACTGTAATATAATGACTGAATATCAGATAGTAATCCATCACACTACACATTACTGTAAATGTAATATTACTGTAGTGTTACTGCTCAACACTGTTGGCCAATATATTAGTGCAGCTGTAAGTCAGACATCAATACAGTCAGAGCACTTTTAGTGACCTCACCACTTCTTCACTTTACTGTAGAAACAGAAGTTAGTTTCTTAAAGAAAATCTTGTTTTGGAACAAAACTCATTCATGTGTCTGCTGACTTTATCCTGAATACATTTATGATGACATCATGTTATAAAACATGTCTTACTTTTTACTTTCTGTTTGTTGTTCACAGGAACAGTAATCCAAACCACAGAGAGGTCCAGCATCACTCTGACATGTCCTCACGATGATGGAGGGTCACATGTTCCAACATGGAGCAGAGAGATTGGTGGAAAACAAAAACCAATCAGGCTTCATGTTCCAACTGTAACCAAGACGTTGATGTTTCCCAACCTGCAGCCTGCTGACTCTGGACTGTACCTCTGTGATGGAAAACCAGCTGTGTATCTAGATGTGATCAAAGGTGAGTCGTCTGAGAGACAAGAACTCAAAGATATGAAGGCAGGTAAAACACAGAGAAGTTATTTAAAGGAATAATCTGACCTTCTTGGCAACAAGATGTTTTACTTTCTTACTGAGAGAAGAGAAGATCAGTCAGTGGTGGATTGTAACTAAGTACATTTATTTAAATACAGTTTTACAAATAAAACATTTTATATTAATAATAACTTTAGATAACTTTGTATTGATGTTGTTACTTTGACACATCAGAGTATTTTCTGTTGATCAGAGTCAAAAAACTTCCAAGAGTGAAAACTTTTTACAGTCTCTATATTCTGTAAAACATTTACAGAAACATCTGGTTTATGTAAAATAACAATAATAACACTGAATGGTGTTTTTCTCCATAATAATTTTTCCTTCTGATTCTTTATGAGAACATGTTGTACGGTGGTATTACTACTGTTACTGAAGTTAAAGATGTCAGTACTCCTTCATCCTTACATGGATACCACATTCATATCTGTCCATTAAACATGAAGCTGCAGCCAGCAGTCAGTTAGCTTAGCTTAGCTTAGCTTAGCTTAGCTTAGCATAAAGGCTGAAACAGAAGGAAACAGTGAGTCTGGTGTTAGAGAGTTATATGCAGAAATATAACGACACACAAGACTGAACAAGAGCAAATATAACCAGTTCAAATAAGAGTGAAAGTTTAATGCTGCTTCAAATGAAACAAACAGTTTCTTCTACATTCAACTGCTTTAAGTCCTGAGTTTATAACTCACCACAAAACTGGTCTTCACCTTTAACCCAGTTTCACAATTCATGATTTCAGGACTTCCTGTGGTAAAATGTATTTTGCTGTTCTGTTTATATTTCCTCCATCTCACACAGAAGAAAACAGGAAGCCAACAACTACAAGACAAATGCCAACAACACCAACAACTACGCCTGCAACAAAGAAACACAGTAAGATGAAACAGATGTAAATATTAAATAATAAAACTGTTTAAAAGTTGATCGATCTAAAACAAAACGTAGAAAACATTTTAACTGCAGATATTAAAACCGATGCAGAGATAACAGAGCTCATGTTCAGCATTCAAGTGGTTTTATTTATAGAGTTTGAACTGATGACACAAATATTAAAGTAGAATCGTCTATTTTTAAATACTGTGAATCATTTTGTGACATTCAGTAAACAGTGAGCTGTAGTTAATAGATTTTCTGTCCTGTAATATATATTTTCTCTATTCTGCACTAAAGGTAAAACATCAGCTCCTATAACAGCTTCTACATCAGCAGACTCAGATATGACTCCAACAAGTAAGTCACATAAAGAAACCTGAAAGAAAAGACACATCACCTACAGGCTGCTATACATGTAGTTCTGTTATATTTACTGTCATAGTCAATTTAAAATATTAATTTTGGTCTCAGAGTTATGAAGACCAGTCCAGTTTCAGGCAGCTCAGCAAATACATGTTGAGAACAGTGAACAGACTCTTTATGTGCATGTGAGCAGGAAGAGAAGTGATGAGCTCATACACAACTGTGTTGGCTGTCAGATAGAAAATGTCCCCAAACCTAAACCCTTAATATGAACCATCACACACAGAAACCTTCAACTACAACACAACATGAACTAGTTTTCACTGCATTTATTTAATGTGCTTTTAACTGTTTTATTGTCATAAAGTTAATCTTCATTAAACTACTGAGGTTTTGTTACATTCTGGGTTTGAAGCTTGAAGGTTTTTATTCATTATGAAATCTTTACATTTGACTCTTAAATGTGAACTCTTATTTAAAAATTCTCTTTTTGCAGAAATAATGGTCGAGGAGGGGAAGTTGGTCTCTCTGTCTTGTCCTCTCTCTGTGGAGGGTAAACTGACGTGGAGCAGAGAGATTAATGGAAGCAAAGTTGATATATTTGCAGTTGATGGAAACACAGACAGAAGATTCAATGATCCTCAGAGACGATATTCTGCATCAGCAGATAAGTCGCTGCACATTAAAAACCTGTCTGTCTCAGACTCTGGAACATATTACTGTAATAATGAACCAGCTGCTGAACTGACGGTGATCCCATCAGGTAACATCAGACTCTGATTATAAAGATCAAATCTTCATTTATTTATAGCTTCATATTTATTCTCATCCAAATTCTCAGAAAGAAAAATTAAATACATGCACGTAAGGAAATATATTACTATTGTTTCAGCCTTTAAAACAACATCACTGTCTGCAACAAGCAAGTCAAGAAAGATGAAGATATGTTTTCAGAGTTTGAGGAAAAGACATTAAAAAACTGATTCTGAATGTTTCTTGTCTTCCAGCCTCGGCTCACTTGTGGCAAATTCCTGTTCGTGTGGTGATCGTAACGCTTTATTTAATCATCATGATCAGCATCACCGTGACTACCTGGATAAGAGGTGAATGACCTGAAAGATCTTAATCTGAAAAAACTAGTCAGATGAAATTTTAAACTCAGGAAATCTATTCATATTTTATGTAAAACAAAAAAATGTAGATTTGTAAAAACAGACATGAATTGAGCAGAAATTGAGACAAATAATTGATTGATGTCATTTTAATTCATTATGTTGCTTTAGCGCCACTTATTGGTGAAATGTGGTCAAATGAAGCAGGAAGGTTTAAAGTTTATGTAAACATATCGTCTAAATGTGGATTTAGGACTCATGGCAGCACTTATTCAATTTATAGAAAATCATAACTTTTTTCAATACTCATCCAAATAAAAATTCAACGTTGATTAAAGTTGATCAAAGTTGATCAAAGTGAGCAGTGAATGTCTGTCTGGGTGTAAATGTGCTGCTCTATTAATAAATCAGTTTTAACCATGAAAAATGTCTCCACTGTTCAAGAATCATGAACTAAAATATAAAGTGTCTCAGAAAGGCCACTAGATGGCGACATTGCTCCTTGACCCAAAGACCAACTTTCTACCGGACATCTTTAAAATCAAAGTGGCCTTTGAGATATTATAACAGACACAAAGCTGGAAGACATGAACCACCATGTCATGTTCCTCATCACTGTAACATTAACATTAACATAATGCTCTTTTAAATGTGAGACGCTGACTGATGAAGATGCAACACGAGCGAACTGAAAATATGTTTAATCATCTTTATGTTTCCCTTCTCTCTGTTGCAGCTCGACAGATACAGAAACGACACACAGCAGAAACAGAAACTCATCTCTGATCCTCCATCACACAGAAACAAGAGCAGTAAAACCGACCGGTCAACAGTTTATCCACATCCGGTCTGACAGGAAACAGTCATTCTGCTTCCACCTCTAACCTCCACTGCTTATTACAAATATTACTACTATTACTACCAAGTTAAGCTTCATGTGGCAGAAATGGAGGGCAGGGGGAATCAACTAATTGGAAGAATGAAATTTGACTACTGTACAACTACCCCACCTGGGGGAGTTTCACCCGCGGGAAAATAGTCTAAGGACGCAGGTCCGAATGCACCCAAACACAGATAGTGATTTGAGTATAAAAATAGATATTTATACAAAAAAACAACAAACCATTAAAACACACCGGCACCAGTCACCAGACCTGAGTCTCCCAAACAGTCCAGACACGAGACCTGAAGACAGCAGCAGGAGTCCCGGTGCACCGCGGCGCACAGCCAGGCTCACAATGTGCCTGTAAAGCACACAGACTATAGAAATTAAACAGGTTTATGAATCCATGAATGAAAAAGTGTAACCTGAACAGTCCACCTACCGCAGACCATCAGCACAGCCTCCCCGACAGAGAGGAGGGAGAGCAGCAGCCACAGTTTAACACTGCTGAGACCAAGAAAAGTGAATATTAGCGTCCAGCCAGCGAGCAGAGTTACAGCTGCCGATAAGTTGATTGAACAGACCTGAGGAGAGAGGACCAACACAGCCAGCAGCCAGCAGAGCGACACCGACTCCAGAGAGAGTGAGGGGATCCGGCACACATCGACCACACGGTTCAGACTGGACGCCAGCCCCGAGGGAGACTAAGGAGCCAAACGGAGCACAGATCACCTGTGCAGGTAAAGTACCGGCGGCTCCGCCTCTCAATCAGCGCAGCGGAGCCGCACCTGATGTGGATCAGACCGGAAAGGAAAGGGGGAGGGGTGGGAAGCGAGCCATCCTGCCACCATCTACAGATTTATTACAGATACTATTGATGATAAACTGATCAACCAGGAAACAATGTAAAGAATAATATAAATCCTTAAGGTTGCATCAAAGTTGAGAAACTTGTTTGAACCATGAGAGTTTTTAGATTTGCTGTTGTGAACAGTTTGAGACGCTCCTGCTGTTTCTTCTTGTTTCCTCACAGATGTCTGGTGGTCGACCTGCTCAGCTAAACACTTTCTCTCTTTTTCATGTTGACTAAACTTATCTGAGTTTAGAGCTAAATTTATATTGATGACGTCTCTTCATTTAGCCAACAACTCATTTAATGTTCCTGCTTTTGGTTTTATTTCTACAAAACTATTGAGTGAGTTGTTACACTGGAACCACTTAAATCAGCTGATGATGTAACTGTAAATATCATTCATATTAATAGTGTGTGTGTGTGTGTGTGTGGGGGGGGGGGGGGGGGGGGGGCTGTGGGTGGGGTTATCTGGTACAACAGTAGATTAGATTTCCAGAGGTTCTCTGTTCCTTCAGTTTCATCTATAAAGTATGGTGTGTCTCAGAGGTCTTATGTTTCTTACATGCTTCCCATCAGACATATTATTCAGATACAAGGTGTTTCTTTCCATTTTCTGCTGGTGATACACAGATGTACCTTCCTTTAGACTCTGGTATGCTGAGTGCACTAAATGAATGTCTTTATGATGTCAAAGACTGGATGTCAAACAGATTCTTCAGTTCAATTCTGCCATCTGCTGGTTTCCTAGTGGAACACATCAAACCTGTTCTCGTCTCATTTAATAGTCATTTAAGTTTTGAGCAGCACTCCACAAAACATTTCCAATCTTGTCTTTATCATCTTAGAAATGTTTCAAAAAATTAAATCGAATTAAACACGCACAGATAATTTTACATGCTTTTATCTCCTCACGTCTAGATCACTGCATCAGTCTTTTTATTTGTTTAAATGACTCCAGATTGTACAGAAACACATCGCTCCTGTTTCAGCCTCTTTCCACCGACTCCCAGTGTGTTTTTGAGCTGATTTTAAGATCCTACTGATTACATTAAAGGCTCTTCATGGCCTCTCCCAGCTATATCTCAGACCTTCTAGTGCCATATGTGCCAGTACATACTTTGAGATCCTCGTTCTTTTGTCTGTTCTTCTTTTAAGTCCCTTCATAAAACACACTTTTATCAGAGAGCCTTTAATTTGCCTTAAATTGCTTTTATCTCCTTTAAATTTAGTTTTTTACTCAAATTGTTTTTATTTGTTCTAATGTTTTTATTTGTTTGCTTTTATAATGCTGTTATTTTATATTGTGTGTATTTTGCTGCCTTTTAAACCACTTTGTAACTTGGATTGTGAAAATATCTCTATAAATAAAATAGTGATCATTGAAACAGAAGTGTGTTTTCATGCTTTCACATTTTTAATAGATGTATCTATTTAAAATATAGTTTTTATCCTGTGTTTTTAAAATCATAGCCATATTATGCACAATATGAAAATGGAAATTACCTAAATAATTACCAAAGGTAGGCTTAACTTTGATTTAATGCAGTAATATTAGTCTTAATGGATATATTAAACACAAGTATTTCGCTATGAACATAATTTTTGATCAATGAAATATTCACACATTCAACCACCAGAGTGCTCCCAAGTTTAAGGTTTAAGTTTAAGTTTAAGTAAAAGTAGAAAGGGATTATGTTTTTATTGTATCTAAAACTAAACACTTTATTTAAGAAGCACAATCAAAACCTTTCTGTAATGCACTTTATTTGAAAATGCCATCTTTAGTTGATATGAGAAAAGAAAGTGTGTGTGTGTGTGTGTGAGAGAGAGAGAGAGAGAATAGCAATGAGGCCGATAAAGGAGGTTACACAGAAAAAAGACCAGACCGTGTGATGTCTTAAAACTACATGTGCTGTTAGAAGCAAGGTGTGTGGTTCTGTGTTTAAGGCCAGTGTGTGTGGTGTAAAGGTGCTGGATGAAGAAGATGTCAGTTGCATGCAAGGTCTGTCGATCTCATGCTCCATCTTACCCTCACTTGTGAACAAGACCCCAAGATACTTAAACTCCTCTGCTTGGGGCAGTGACTCCCTCCCGACACTGAGGGGCAGTCCACCTTTTTCCAGCAGAGCACCATGGCCTCAGATTTGGAGGTTCTGACTCTCATCCCGACCGCTTCACATTCACCTGCAAACCATCCCAGAGCCTGTTGGAGGTCTTCACCTGTAGAGTCCAACAGAACAACATCAACCACAAAAAGCAGAGAAGCAATCCTGAGGTCCCCAAACTGGACTCTCTCCTCCCCCCAGCTGCAACTTGAGTCCATGAAGATCACAAACAGGATCAGAGACCAGGGACAGCCCTGATGGAGCCCAACACCCACTGAGACCAGGTCTGACTTACTGCAGAGAATGTGAACACAGCTCTCACAGCGGTTGTATAGGGACCCAATCGCTCGCAGCAGAGACCCTGGTACCCCAAACTCCCACAATACCTCCCACAGGGTCCCCTGAGGGACACGGTCCTAAGCCTTCTCCAAGTCCACAAAGCACATGTAGACTGGATGTGTGAACTCCCATGACCCCTCCAGTATCCCTGCGGGATGACGAGCTGGTCCACTGTCCAATCAGAGGGTCGACAATCAGCCAGAGCCTTTCCAGCAGCCTGGCATCAGCTTTTACCTGGGAGGCTGGGTAGTGTGATCCCCGATAGCACACCCTCCGGTCCTCCTTTTTAAAAATGGGGATCATCATCCCGGTCTGCCAGTCCATGGCTGACTGGCAGACTCAACAATCTGAACAATATTAAATCAAATCAATATTTGTACATTGATTAAATTAAGCAGTCCTGTGTTTTAACCATGTGATGTTCTAAGCTATGCCCAGTATGATACCAAGTCTGAACAGCTGAGTTTTTAAGTCTCTTTGTGAGAGTCTTGAAACATGTGGTCACCCAGTGAGTCTCAACATATTCATGTCAGAAGCAGCAGCTAGCAAATATAAAGTCGTTACCGTTTAATTATTTCAAAATATAAAATGCTTAATTTTACTTATTGTTATAAAGTCCATCTGGTCTGCACTCAACTGAGGTTCCTCATGTTCTGGACTAGAAGGTTGGGTCAGTAAATCTTATTTATCTACTAACAGAGTGAATCTGTCTGTATTAATGTATGTATGTCCTTTGTGTATTTCTTGCTCTGTTCATCAAATCTACTCTAGACTTGGAGAGGGTGTTGCTGGACAAGAAATGGACAGCAGTGTTGAATTTGGTGCAATTTGCAAACATGATACATATAATATTAATGAACTTTGAATACAGCAGTGAACAGTGAGCTGCTCCACTACAGTATGTGTAGGGGCAGTGTGGAGCTTCAGGGCTCTGATGACTCCTGCATGAGAGAGAACAGAGACGAGGTGTAAAAGTGCTCTAAAGAGAGAAAAGTAGACAGTGAAAATAAATCCTTTAATCAAGAGCGGACACTACGACCTCGTGTCTAGAAAGAAAGAATCTAGACTCGAGGTCTGCAAGCGCTAAGTGCTCAGAGCTAAATACACAATTACTGTAATTAATATTATATAAACAACAGAAAACCAAAACTATAATGTGTCCCCTTTTATTTAAAACGTCACTTTTAACGACAATTAATGTAAAACAAATAAAGCCATGAAGCTTCAACCCAGCTCTTTTTGTGGCCTTCTTGCATTCATTGTATTCAAGTGGTAGCTCACCATCATGACAACGTGACTTCGGTATCAGTGTGGTCAGATATAGATGGCTGTGATGTTCTGCTGAAACCACAACATCTAAATATGTCTCTGATTGCGTTCACCCAGAAGGTGGTGGTTTGGTTTTGTTTGGCAGCTCTCACTGTTCAGTTTTTTTTTCTTTCAGTGGTTAAATTTCTTTTTGTTTCTTTGCTAAACATCAGTCACTGTTTCTAACTGCATTTACCACAGATCAGCTTTCTATCACTGAGTTGATTCAGTTTGAGTTTATTTGACCTGCTTGTTAATCTTTCAGTGGCAATGAGATAAAGAGAGGGTTCGACCCGAAGCTAAAGGACAGTGAATACTGGACTCAGATCAGATGAATTTGATGTAGTTTTTGTTAGTGGATATTGTACTCCTCAGTCCATTTTTCTCTCCACTGTCCTGCATCAGTCTCATCAGTCCTGCTCTGTCTCCAGTGTCCTCCCAGCCAATCAGCTCACAGTCTGCACTTATGTCTGGTCACATGTTCTCCATTCCTTCGTTAGTTCTGTTAGTATTTAAGTCTTATTTTTCTCTTCAGTCTTTGTTGGATCCTAGTTAGTTTGTTCAGCGCTGTTCTTTTGGATTTTGTTACACATCCCAGAAATAAAGACCGTTTCCTTCAGCTCTGTTGAGTTCACCTCTTTTCAATGACAATCACTAACATGTAATAACGCTCTCTGAGGTACTTTCTAACACTGGAGGTGTACATGTTTAACATGATCACACTTTATTCTGACACAGGAAACAGCGTTCATTAACCACAAACAGAAAAAGACTTTTGAGAAATGACAGACCAGTGTCTGAAGTTGAGTTCCTGTTGCTCTCTCAGATAGAGACAGTGGTCACTGACTGTCTCTTCAGTGTGGTTCAGTGTGTTGGAGGATGAAAGTCTACAGCTGCCTGTTGGCCTTACTGCTGGCCTGTAATGTGACAGCAGGTAAGAATTTATCTCTCATCATAATAATGTTTAATATTAATGTTTTTCTTTATTTTCACTGCTGTTTTCAGGCTGTAAGAAAGCAGCAGACACATATAAAGTATTAAGTCTGTAGTTTCTGGTGTTTTACGTATCGTTCATATCATAGTCTGAAGGTAAAACTCAGTTTCTTCAGAGTTTAACTGATGTTCTGTGTCATAGTTTTATTGCTTGCAGCCAAAAAGTATTTCATAGAGTTTTTGAGGCGTTATTTATTGTCATATTTGAATGAAACAAGTTGAAAGTTGATTATTGGTCACGTACACAAAGCTCAACAAGATGTGCAGTGAAATGATGGGATTAAAAACTAGTTTAGTTTTTAGCTGGTACGATCTGGCCGCTCTGATTCATGGTCTGTTTGCCCTTTTCCTTGTAAACCTGTGGCTCTGCATTGCTTCCTAATTATATAAAGTTATATCTAACAATCTAGTTACTTTATAACTTGTGTAACTGGCTTGATTAAGGGACATTTTTATTCTTTTTTTTCAAATCTCTATGAAAATTAAATCTCCAACGAATTGATAAATGGATCAAATCCAGATTAAATCCTTATGATACCGTCCATCAGGTTAAACTGGATTTCATGACTAACTTTGACTCTAAAGTTGACCTGATTTTGGTGCTTTGAGCAGCATTGAGATCTTTATCCACGTTGGGGAATCATGCGTCACGACTGGAACAATGGGTCAGATTAAATGAGGACGATCTGAGTGATATCTGTGTCAAACAACTTGAAAAGGATAATAAATCCCTGGTTGATAAGATTTTCATCTTACTTAAGGGTGAAGATAATAATCATCATGATAATCATGTAGCCTATTGCATTTACTGTATATAACACCTTTCATAACACAAATAACTTTCCTAGCTGAAGTTACAGGGGGATACAGATTATTTCAGACTATATCAGACTATATATCTCCCGCTGCCAGGGGATACAAACTCTGGCAGGGCTAACTACCTTGGTATGACACCGGTCTGATCCCTCAGCTTCTGGGCAAAGACAACTCCCCCACACCAGCAGCTATCTAGAGGGAACATCGATCCTCCATGAACTCTCCTGTAAAGCTCCAGTTCAGAGCTGATTTGCTTTAGTACCTTGGTCATGGGGTCAAGAGGCTGGTCTCTGTGTTTCCGTTATGAACTTTGTTGGTTTCTGTGTGTTTAATCAAAATATCTAACGATGAAATTAAATTGACTGATTATGTCTCACATCCAGTTGACAGAGGTGCAAGAGGAAGTGGTGTAGCCACATATGTGTCTTCTAATCTGGTCACAGTTAATCATCCAGATACTGAAGAGCTACTTTTTGAATTAATTCCTCGACACATTTGCTGATGGTGTGAATCTGTGTGAAGTCAGACGGTTAAAGTGAAGTGATGCTTTAAGGTCTTCATGTTTCATGATTAGCAGTTAGCACTCGACAGCTAAATGTGATTCTGACTCTGATGAAGATGATTTTGTGATTTGATGATACAATCCATAGAGTAGAATATGAAGCGGTGGCGAGCAGGTGGTCGAGTGGTTAAGAGCACAAGTCACGTACACAGCAGACCACGGTTTGAGTCCCGGTCGGCAGACCTTTCTGCATGTCACACCCCCTCTCCTGTTATTTCCTGTCTCTCTACTGTCAAATAAAGGGTCAGAAAAAATCTTTAAAAATGAAACTGACGCTTTTCTCTCGTCACACTATCTATCTATCTATCTATATCTATATCTATATATCGTCATATCTCAAAGCCCTAGTTCTAAAAACAAAAGTGCACACAGTTTACACTGTGACTAATTTTGAGTTCATTATAAAACTAGAAATGCTGACATTATGAAAATATTTTATTATAAACTGTGTTTCTTTTTCAGACATAAACTATGAAATAGTCGAGGAGGGGTACTCGGCCTTTATGTCTTGTCCTCACCCTGTGGAGGGTAAAGTGACGTGGAGCAGAGAGATTGGTGGAAGGAAAGTTGATATATTAGCAATTGATGGAGACAGAGACAGAAGATTCAATGATCCTCAGAGACGATATTCTGCGTCAGCAGATAAGTCAGTGATCATCTTCAGAGCTGCTGTCTCAGACTCTGGAACATATTACTGTAATAATGAACCAGCTGCTGAATTGACGGTGATCCCATCAGGTAACATCAGACTCTGTTAAAGTTGTTCTGCTTTCTCTTCCTGTTTCAGAGTCTCTGAACTCAACTTTTCTTTCTCTAAACTTTGATTAAATACAAACATTAATTTATTAATGAAATGCTGCATTTTAACTTCAATAATGAACCCTAACCCATTATTACATTACTAGCTGTTAAAAATAAATTTTCTAATATTAATTTCTTGTTACTTAAATATTTGTGTATTTTTCTATCTTAGTCATTTTATTTTTATTTTATGTGATGTGCTTTACTTTGTGGTGAATTAGTGAAGTTTTTTTTAATCAATGAAGAAAAAAAAGTAGCATCTTGTTCATGTAGAGTCACACAGGAAATATAAAACCTCAATTAAATAATTTGATCTAAAACTTTTAGGAACTAAACGTTTATGTAGAATGAGCTGCTTCATAGTTAAAAGTTTTTAATTCTGCCTCAAACCAACAGTTTATATATCTGTGACATCTCTGCTCTGAAGTTTCTGGTTTTCTGATAAGATCATATCAGTGCTCAACTTTTTGAAAACTGTGATGAATTCCTGATTATGTTGCTGATAAAAGTAATTAGATTAATTATTACTCAGCAGCAAAGCGATATGTTTCACTTCTTATTTGTTATTCAGCCGTCAGCTCAACGTTTCCTTTGAAAAGCTCAAATCCTCCACAGTCACATCTGCATCTTTTATATTTAACACATGTAGGAAGTCAGCTGTGACCACACTGATATCACTCCTCCATTAATCCCAGTAAGGCAGCGAGCAGCCGACCCAACAAGTGTACAAGTAACAGATTACTGTGATTAGTAACTGTAATATAATTACTGAATATCAGATAGTAATCCATCACACTACACATTACTGTAAATGTAATATTACTGTAGTGTTACTGCTCAACACTGTTGGCCAATATATTAGTGCAGCTGTAAGTCAGACATCAATACAGTCAGAGCACTTTTAGTGACCTCACCACTTCTTCACTTTACTGTAGAAACAGAAGTTAGTTTCTTAAAGAAAATCTTGTTTTGGAACAAAACTCATTCATGTGTCTGCTGACTTTATCCTGAATACATTTATGATGACATGTTATAAAACATGTCTGAGTTTTTACTTTCTGTTTGTTTGTTGTTCACAGGAACAGAAATAGTCGGAGCTACAGAGAGGTCCAGCATCACTCTGACATGTCCTCATGATGATGGAGGGTCACATGTTCCAACATGGAGCAGAGAGATTGGTGGAAAACAAAAACCAATCAGGCTTCATGTTTCAACTGGAACCAAGACGTTGATGTTTCCCAACCTGCAGCCTGCTGACTCTGGACTGTACCTCTGTGATGGAAAACCAGCTGTGTATCTACATGTGAACAAAGGTGATTCATCTAAGAGAGGTGAGAGACCAGAACTCAAAGATATGAAGGCAGGTAAAACACAGAGAAGTTATTTAAAGGAATAATCTGACCTTCTTGGCAACAAGATGTTTTACTTTCTTACTGAGAGAAGAGAAGATCAGTCAGTGTTGGATTGTAACTAAGTACATTTATTTAAATAGAGTTTTACAAATAAAACATATTTTATATTAATAATGACTTTAGATCACTTTGTATTGATGTTTTTACTTTGACACATCAGAGTATTTTCTGTTCATCAGAGTCAAAAAACTTCCAAGAGTGAAAACTTTTTACAGTCTCTATATTCTGTAAAATATTTACAGAAACATCTTGTTTATGTAAAATAACAACAACACTGAATGGTGTTTTTCTCCATAATAATTTTTCCTTCTGATACTTTATGAGAACATGTTGTACGGTGGTATTATTACTGTTACTGAAGTTAAAGATGTCAGTACTCCTTCATCCTTACATGGATACCACATTCATATCTGTCCATTAAACATGAAGCTGCAGCCCGTTAGCTTAGCTTAGCTTAGCTTAGCATAAAGACTGAAATAGAAGGAAACAGTGAGTCTGGTGTTAGAGTTATATGCAGAAATATAACGACACACAAGGCTGAACAAGAGCAAATATAACCAGTTCAAATAAGAAGGAAAGTTTAATTCTGCTTCAAATGAAACAAACAGTTTCTTCTACATTCAACTGCTTTAAGTCCTGAGTTTATAACTCACCACAAAACTGGTCTTCACCTTTTTCCCTCTTTCACAATTCATGATTTCATGACTTCCTGTGGTAAAATGTATTTTGCTGTTCTGTTTATATTTCCTCCATCTCACACAGAAGAAAAGAGGAAGCCACCAACTACAAGACAAATGCCAACAACACCAACAACTACGACTGCAACAAAGAATCAAAGTAAGATGAAACAGAAATAAATATTAAAGAATAAAACTGATTAAAAGTTGATCGATCTAAAACAAAAAGCAGAAAACATTAACTGCAGATATTAAAACAGATGCAGAGATAACAGAGCTCATGTTCAGCATTCAAGTGGTTTTATTTATAGAGTTTGAACTGATGACACAAATATTAAAGTAGAATCGTCTATTTTTAAATACTGTGAACCATTTTGTGACATTCAGTAAACAGTGAGCTGTAGTTAATAGATTTTCTGTCCTGTAATATATATTTTCTCTATTCTGCACTGAAGGTAAAACATCAGCACCTATAACAGCTTCTACATCAGCAGACTCAGATATGACTCCAACAAGTAAGTCACATAAAGAAACCTCAAAGAAAAGAGTCAAATGAAACAGATTTAAGTGTTGAAATGTAAAACTAGAGCTGCAGAGGTGAAGTTTGAAAACTTGACAGCAGATCTGATTCAAACACACGAACTGACGGTGATCCCATCAGGTAACATCAGACTCTGATTATAAAGATCAAATCTCTTCATTTATTTATAGCTTCATATTTATTCTCATCCAAATTCTCAGAAAGAAATTAAATACATGCATGTAAGGAAATATATTACTATTGTTTCAGCCTTTAAAACAACATCACTGTCTGCAACAAGCAAGTCAAGAAAGATGAAGATATGTTTTCAGAGTTTGAGGAAAAGACCAAGAAATTAAAAAGAGAAACTGATTGTTGACTGATGTTTCTTGTCTTCCAGCCTCGGCTCACTTGTGGCAAATTCCTGTTCGTGTGGTGATCGTAACGCTTTATTTAATCATCATGATCAGCATCACCGTGACTACCTGGACAAGAGGTGAATGACCTGAAAGATCTGAATCTGAAAACACTAGTCAGATGATATTTTAAACTCAGGAAATCTGAGGTCAAATGAACCAGGAAGGTTTAATGCTGATATGTGAACATGTCGTCTAAATGTGGATTTAGGATTAATAGCAGCACTTATTCAAATTATAGAAAATAACTATTTTTTAAGACTCATCCAAATAAAAATTCAACATTGATTAAAGTTGATCAAAGTGAGCAGTGAATGTCTGTCTGGGTGTAAATGTGCTGCTCTATTAATAAATCAGTTTTAACCATGAAAAGTGTCTCCACTGTTCAAGAATCAAGACCTAAAATATAAAGTGTCTCAGAAAGGCCACTAGATGGCGACATCGCTCCTTGTCCCAAAGCCAAACTTTCTACCGGACATCTTTAAAATCAAAGTGGCCTTTGAGATATTATAACAGACACAAAGCTGGAAGACATGAACCACCATGTCATGTTCCTCATCACTGTAACATTAACATTAACATAATGCTCTTTTAAATGTGAGACGCTGACTGATGAAGATGCAACACGAGTGAACTGAAAATATGTTTAATCATCTTTATGTTGATCTTCTCTCTGTTGCAGCTCGACAGATACAGAAACGACACACAGCAGAAACAGAAACTCATCTCTGATCCTCCATCACACAGAAACAAGAGCAGTAAAACCGACCGGTCAACAGTTTATCCACATCCGGTCTGACAGGAAACAGTCATTCTGCTTCCACCTCTAACCCTGACAGCTACGACTGTTAAAACTTCACAGATTTATTACAAATATTAATACTATTACTACCAAGTCAAGCTTCATGTGGCAGAAATGGAGGGCGGGGGAATCAACTAATTGGAAGAATGAAATTTGACTACTGTACAACTACCCCACCTGGGGGAATTTCGCCCCCGGGAAAATAGTGTAAGGACGCAGGTCCGAATGTACCCAGACACAGATACTGATTTGAGTATAAAAATAAATATTTATACAAAAAAACAACAAACTATTAAAACAAACCATTCAGGACAGAGTCAAACAACTGCTGCAACACTTTAACCAAACCTGTTACACATTAATCATTATAGACGCAGTGGACTAAACAAACGAAATCAAAATACTTAAGAAAACAAAAGTATTATTTAAACTAAACAACCGTTAAAACAGAAACAACTCATGCAATAACCTAAACAAACAGAAACATGTAACTCAGTTAAGTAATAAAGAAATGAATCAAGGCCACTGTACATATACTGTATGATGTTAAAGAATCAACACAGTGAAGAGCAACCGGATCACAGAGCCACTGAAGTTACTAAAAACAGACAGGGGAATAAAACAAAGACCCAACGGGAGTGACTTACTTTCCACCGTCCGGCACCAGTCACCAGACCTGAGTCTCCCAAACAGTCCAGACACGAGACCTGAAGACAGCAGCAGGAGTCCCGGTGCACCGCACAGCCAGGCTCACAATGTGCTTGTAAAGCACACAGACAATAGAAATTAAACATGTTTATGAATCCATGAATGAAAAGGTGTAACCTGAACAGACCACCTACCGCAGACCATCAGCACAGCCTCCCCGACAGAGAGGAGGGAGAGCAGCAGCCACAGTTTAACACTGCTGAGACCAAGAAAAGTGAATATTAGCGTCCAGCCAGCGAGCAGAGTTACAGCTGCCGATAAGTTGATTCAACATATTATTCAGATACAAGGTGTTTCTTTCCATTTTCTGCTGGTGATACACAGATGTACCTTCCTTTAGACTCTGGTATGCTGAGTGCACTAAATGAATGTCTTTATGATGTCAAAGACTGGCTGTCAAACAGATTCTTCAGTTATATTCTGCCATCTGCTGGTTTCCTAGTGGAACACATCAAACCTGTTCTCGTCTCATTTAATAGTCATTTAAGTTTTGAGCAGCACTCCACAAAACATTTCCAATCTTGTCTTTATCATCTTAGAAATGTTTCAAAAAATTAAATCGAATTAAAGACACACAGATAATTTTACATGCTTTTATCTCCTCACGTCTAGATCACTGCATCAGCCTTTTTATTTGTCTATGACTCCAGATTGTACAGAAACACATCGCTCCTGTTTCAGCCTCTTTCCACCGGCTCCCAGTGTGTTTTAGAGCTGATTTTAAGATCCTACTGATTACATTAAAGGCTCTTCGTGGCCTCTCCCAGCTATATCTCAGACCTTCTAGTGCCATATGTGCCAGTACGTACTTTGAGATCCTCGTTCTTTTGTCTGTTCCTCTTTTAAGTCCCTTCATAAAACATACTTATATCAGAGAGCCTTTAATTTGCCTAGAATTGCTTTTATCTCCTTTAAATTTAGTTGCTTTTTTTTCTTACATTGAAATGCTTTTTACTCAAATTGTTTTTATTTGTTCTAATGTTTTTATTTGTTTGCTTTTATAATGCAGTTATTTTATAATGTGTGTATTTTGCTGCCTTTTAAACCACTTTGTAACTTGGATTGTGAAAATATCTCTATAAATAAAATAGTGATCATTGAAACAGAAGTGTGTTTTCATGCTTTTTCATTTTTAATAGATGTATCTATTTAAAATATAGTTTTTATCCTGTGTTTTTAAAATCATAGCCATATTATGCACAATATGAAAATGCAAATTACTTAAATAATTGCCAAAGGTAGGCTTAACTTTGATTTAATGCAGTAATATTAGTCTTAATGGATACTTTAAATTAAACAGAAGTATTTAGGTATGAACGTAATTTTTGATCAACGAAATATTCACACATTCAACCTCCAGAGTGCTCCCAAGTTTAAGGTCTAAGTTTAAGTTAAGTAAAAGTAGAAAGGGATTATGTTTTTGTTGTATCTAAAACTAAACACTTTATTTAAGAAGCACAATCAAAACCTTTCTGCAATGCACTTTATTTTAAAATGCCGTCTTTAGTTGATATGAGAAAAGAAAGTGTGTGTGTGTGTGTGAGAATAGCAATAAGGCCGATAAAGGAGGTTACACAGAAAAAAGGCCAGACCGTGTGATGTCTTAAAACCACATGCTGCTAGAAGCAAGGTGTGTGGTTCTGTGTGTAAGGCCAGTGTGTGTGGTGTAAAGGTGTTGCATTAAGAAGATGTCAGTTGCATGCAAGGTCTGGGTACAGGATGTAACGTCGGTGATACTAACATCAATTTAACAGTGTGGTTATACAATAGCCAACTATGAACAGACATAATAGCACTCAACAATCTCTAAGGCTGAGCCCAGACACTCTCTGGAGGAAACTCATTTCAGACGCTTGTATCCGCGCTGTTATTTTTTCGGTCACTACCAAAAGCTCGTAACCATAGGTGAGGATTGGAGCGTAGACCGCCTTCAGGCTTTACCAGGGCAGTCCGGTGCAACACCCGATGCTGCACCCATCCACCTGTCGATCTCATGCTCCATCTTACCCTCACTTGTGAACAAGACCCCAAGATACTTAAACTGTTGGAGGACTTCACCTGTAGAGTCCAACAGATCAACATCAATCACAAAAAGCAGAGAAGCAATCCTGAGGTCCCCAAACTGGACTCTCTCCTCCCCCCAGCTGCACCTTGAGACTCTGTCCATGAAAATCCCTAACAGGATCAGAGACCAGGGACAGCCCTGATGGAGCCCAACACCCACTGAGACCAGGTCTGACTTACTGCAGAGAATGTGAACACAGCTCGCACAGCGGTTCTATAGAGACCCAATGACTCGCAGCAGAGACCCTGGTACCCCAAACTCCCACAATACCTCCCACAGAGTCCCCTGAGGGACATGGTCCTAAAGTCTGATTTATGCTTCTGCGTTGGAATGACGCCGTTGCTGACCCTTCAAAGTTCTGCATCGACTGTGTGTGTGTGTGTGTGGTTTCAGGAGTCTCTATCTGTATCCTTGTTTATCTTCCGGTCACAGTGGCATGTAGCATTGTGCTATGTGCTCTAATAACAGAAAACACATACCTTCTGTTCATTATTGATAAATAAAGAAAACTGCCCGAGGAACTGACGTTTTGACCGGACCAATCACAGCCCTTGCGGTCCGCGTTGCCGTGACGCGTAGTTATGTTTTTTTTGGAGGTCCACAAAGCACATGTAGACTGGATGTGTGAACTCCCACAACCCCTCCAGTGTCCCTGCAGGGTGAAGAGCTGGTCCACTGTCCAATCAGAGGGTCGACAATCAGCCGGAGCCTCCTTTCCAGTAGCCTGGCATCAGCTTTTACCTGGGAGGCTGAGTAGTGTGATCCCTGATAGCACACCCTCCAGTCCCCCTTTTTTTTTAAAAAAGTATAATATATCCCCTTTAAAACATCAATTTTAAACTACACAATGTAAAACAAATAAAGCCATGAAGCTTCAGCTCTGTTTTTGTGGCCTTCTTGCATTCTTTGTATTCATGGTGACCTTACCTTTAAGGGAAATGAAAGTAAGTGTGAACATGATGTTTTACTGCTTTGATCTGACAGTTATTGTGTCTTGGTGCCATTTATAGCAAAGACTACAGAGTATTTCTTACAGTTCACCATCATGATAATGAGACTTCGGTATCAGTGTGGTCAGATATAGATGACTGTTCTGTTGAAACCACCAACGTCTAAATATGTCTCTGGCTGCGTTCACCCAGAAGGTGGTGGTTTGGTCTCTGTTTCTAATTGCATTTCCAACAGATCACCTTTCTGTTGTTGACTTTTTCACAAGTTTAAAACCGGAGCTAAAAGAGAGTAAAACTGGACTCAGATCAGATTCATTTCCTGTAGTTTCTACTGGTGGTTATTATACTGCAAGATCACACAAACTCACACAAATAAAACAATCAAAATTATTATAAAAGATATCAGCAAGTAAAGCTTCAAAGTTTCTGGGTTTTTATTTTATGCTTCTGTGTTCCTCCTGCATCAGTCCTGCTCTGTCTCCAGTGTCCTCCCAGCCAATCAGCTCACAGTCTGCACTTATGTCTGGTCACATGTTCTCCATTCCTTCGTTAGTTCTGTTAGTATTTAAGTCTTATTTTTCTCTTCAGTCTTTGTTGGATGCTAGTTAGTTTGTTCAGCTCTGTTCTTTTGGATTTTGTTACACATCCCAGAAATAAAGACCGTTTCCTTCAGCTCTGTTGAGTTCACCTCTTTTCAGTGACAATCACTAACATGTAATAAGGCTCTCTGAGGTACTTTCTAACACTGGAGGTGTACATGTTTAACATGATCACACTTTATTCTGACACAGGAAACAGCGTTCATCAACCACAAACAGAAAAAGACTTTTCAGAAGTGACAGCAGTGTTTGAAGCTGAGTTCCTGTTGCTCTCTCAGATAGAAACAGTGGTCACTGACTGTCTCTTCAGTCTGGTTCAGTGTGTTGGAGGATGAACATCTACAGCTGCCTGTTGGCCTTACTGCTGGCCTGCCATGTGACAGCAGGTAAGAATTTATCTCTCATCATAATAATGTTTAATAATAATGTTTTTCTTTATTTTCACTGCTGTTTTCAGGCTGTAAGAATGCAGCAGACACATATAAAGTATTTCTGCTGTTTTACGTATCATTCATATCATAGTCTGAAGGTAAAACTCAGTTTCTTCATAGAGTTCAACTGATGTTCTGTGTCATAGTTTTATTGCATTGAGATCTTTATCCATGTTGGGGAATCATGCGTGTAAGGGACCGAGCTGGCTAACAAAGGAGACCAAGGTGGTTTTTAAAGAATGAGGGTTTTTATTTAACCCAAAGTTTACAAAATGATAGAAAAACAAAATAACTAAAGTTCTGGGCCCATAAAAGAGGTCAAAATAAACAGAACTCAAATATAATCAACTAAACCCTAACAGACCTGACCTAACAAATAAAGACACGGGGAACATATATACTGGCTGATCAGACCATAAATGATACAATAGGGATGACAAACAAACAAACACTACCAATGAAACAAATACATACAATAACTTCCCCCCCCAAAAAAAGATCAACTCAATTACATTACCAAACCCAAAAATACCTAACTAAATATTCAAATAAAGAGAAAATAAATCAATATAAACTAACTTCTAAATACACAGTTCCCCCCCTGCTGGTATTTAACAACTCCTTCTCCTGTTGTCCATCCTTTGCCTGGGTGTGGCCAGATGTCTCCAGGAGTACCAACCCCAAACTGGTAACTTAGAAAAAACAAATTAGAACAAATGACCTTACAAAAGTTAACTAAATGCGCGCGCTTACTAATAGAAACTAATGTACTGCCAAGTGTGAAATAAAATGAATACTTTATAAACCAAATGTGTGTTATTTATTTGTAATGTAAAATATGAATTAAGATGAAAAAGAATGAACTAAGAAACCTGTGTGAGTGTAGTGGGAGTGATACAAACTGAGTCCAGTTGTGTGGCTGTGAGTGCGGCCATCACAATACGTCACGACTGGAACAACGTGTCAGATTAAATGAGGACGATCTGAGTGATTTCTCTATCGGGTCAAACAACTTGAAAAGGATAATAAATCCCTGGTTGATAAGATTGTCACTTTACTTAAGGCTGAAGATAATAATCATCATGATAATCATGTAGCCTATTGCATTAACTGTATATAACACCTTTCATAACACAAATCCACATTTCAGATCACTCTTAACTATGTTAAAGGAGAAGACGTATCGCCTTTCCTCACTGAAGTTACAGGGGGATACAGATTATTTTCCTCCTGCCAAAAATTGTACCCCCCTCCAGGAAACCGTGCTGAATGCGTGCACGCTCCTGCTGAAAATCTTAAATAAAATATGAAATGGTAGACGCTTTTCTCTCGTCACTGTTTATAAATCATCATATCTCACAACCCTAGTTTGTTACCAAGACAATTGTGAACACAGTTAACACTCAACAGCTAAATGTGATTCTGATGAAAAACTATTTTTGAGTTCATTACAAAATTAGAAATTCTGACAGGCTGAAAATGTTTAGTTATTATAAACTGTGTTTCTTTTGCAGAAATAATCCATAGAGTCGTCGAGGAGAGAGACTGGGCCATTCTGCGTTGTCCTCACTCTGTGGAGGGTAAAGTGACGTGGAGCAGAGAGATTGATGGAAATAAAGTTGATATATTAGCAGTTGATGGAGACAGAGAGGAAAGATTCAATGATCCTCAGAAACGATACAGTTCAACACCAAATAAGTCGCTGTTCATCATCAGTCTGTCTGTCTCAGACTCTGGAACATATTACTGTAATAATGAACCAGCTGCTGAACTGACGGTGATCCCATCAGGTAACATCAGACTCTGTTAAAGTTGTTCTGCTTTCTCTTCCTGTTTCAGAGTCTCTGAGCTCAACTTTTCTTTCTCTAAACTTTGATTAAATACAAACATTAATTTATTAATGAAATGCTGTGTTTCAGAGCTAAATGTGGTTTTAACTTCAATAATAAATATACTGCAGATTTAATATCATGATTATTTATTACTATAATTACATTATTCCATCACTGGCTGAAATAATTAATTTCTAATATTAATTTATTGTTACTTAAATATTTGTGTATTTTTCTGTTAGTCATTTTATTTTATGTTATGTGATGTGCTTTACTTTGTGGTGAATTAGTTAAGTTTTTTTTATCAGTGAAGAAAAATTCATTAAAATTATTCTAAAATGCTTTTTTCCCCTTTTTAAAGTAGCAGCTCATCTTGTTCATGTAGAATCATACAGGAAATATAAAACCTCAATTAAATCATTGAATCTAAAACTTTTAGGAACTAATAACGTTTATGTAGCATGAGCTGCTCCATAGTTAAAGGTTTTAATTCTGCCTCAAACCAACAGTTTATACATCTGACATCTCTGCACTGAAGTTTCTGGTTTTCTGATGAGATCATATCAGTGCTCAACTCCCGGACCTTCAATGTGCCTCTCTCTCCTCTCTCTCCTCTCTACTCCAACCGGTCCAGGCAGATGTTCTCTCACTCTGAGTCTGGTTCTGAGGGTTCTTCCTGTTAAAAGATGTTCTCCCACTCTGAGTCTGGTTCTGAGGGTTCTTCCTGTTAAAGGGAGTTTTTTCTCTCCACTGTCACCAAGTGCTGCTCATGTGTGAATGTTGGGTCTCTTTAAATGAAACCTGAAGAGTTCGGTTTAGACCTGCTCTATGTGGAAAGAGCCTTCACATGACTCTGCTGTGATTTGGTGCTTTATAAATAAAGATTGATTGTAGAAACAGAAGTTAGTTTCTTAAAGAAAATCCTGTTTTGGAACAAAACTCATTCATGTGTTTATTTAAACTCATTCTGACTTTATCCTGAATACATTTATGATGACATCATGTTATAAAACATGTCTTACTTTTTACTTTCTGTTTGTTGTTCACAGGAACAGAATTCCTCTACACTACACAGAGGTCCAGCATCAATCTGACATGTCCTCATGATGATGGAGGGTCACATGTTCCAACATGGAGCAAAGAGATTGGTGGAAAACGAAAACCAATCAGGTTTCATGATTCAACTGTAACCAAGACGTTGATGTTTCCCAACCTGCAGCCTGCTGACTCTGGACTGTACCTCTGTGATGGAAAACCAGCTGTGTATCTAAAAGTGATCAAAGGTGATTCATCTAAGAGAGGTGAGAGACCAGAACTCAAAGATATGAAGGCAGGTAAAACACAGAGAAGTTATTTAAAGGAATAATCTGACCTTCTTGGCAACAAGATGTTTTACTTTCTTACTGAGAGAAGAGAAGATCAGTCAGTGTTGGATTGTAACTAAGTACATTTATTTAAATACAGTTTTACAAATAAAACATATTTTATATTAATAATGACTTTAGATCACTTTGTATTGATGTTTTTACTTTGACACATCAGAGTATTTTCTGTTGATCAGAGTCAAAAAACTTCTAAGAGTGAAAACTTTTTACAGTCTATATATTCTGTAAAATACTTAAACATCTTGTTTATGTAAAATAACTATAATAACACTGAATGGTGTTTTTCTCCATAATAATTTTTCCTTCTGATACTTTATGAGAACATGTTGTTCGGTGGTATTACTACTGTTACTGAAGTTAAAGATGTCAGTACTCCTTCATCCTTACATGGATACCACATTCATATCTGTCCATTAAACATGAAGCTGCAGCCAGCAGTCAGTTAGCTTAGCTTAGCATAAAGGCTGAAACAGAAGGAAACAGTGAGCGGTGTCAGAGAGTTATATGCAGAAATATAACGACACACACGGCTGAAAAAGAGCAAATATAACCAGTTCAAATAAGAAGGAAAGTTTAATGCTGCTTCAAATGAAACAAACTGTTTCCTCCACATTCAACTACTTTAAGTCCTGAGTTTATAACTCACCACAAAACTGGACTTCACCTTTTTCCCTGTTTCACAATTCATGATTTCATGACTTCCTGTGGTAAAATGTATTTTGCTGTTCTGTTTATATTTATATATCACACAGAAGACAGGATGCCGCCACCACCAACCACAACCTTACCGTCAACACTTACAAGAAGACAAACAGCAGCAACAACTTTGACAACAACAAAGAAACGTCGTCACACTAAGAAACCTGGAAAAGGTAATGACAAGAATGGGAGTAAGATGAAACCGATGTGAATGTTCAGTGAAGGCCAGTCAACAAGTGAGTTTATAACTCACCACAAAACTGGTCTTCAGCTTTTTCCCTGTTTCACAATTCATGACTTCATGACTTCCTGTGGTAAAATGTATTTTGCTGTTCTGTTTATATTTCCTCCATCTCACACAGAAGAAGACAGGAACCCCCCACCACCACCAACTACAAGACAAATGCCAACAACACCAACGACTACGCCTGCAACAAAGAATCAAAGTAAGATGAAACAGAAATAAATATTAAATAATAAAACTGATTAAAAGTTGATCGATCTAAAACAAAAAACAGAAAACATTTTAACTGCAGATATTAAAAACGATGCAGAGATATCAGAGCTCATGTTCAGCATTCAAGTGGTTTTATTTATAGAGTTTGAACTGATGACACAAATATTAAAGTAGAATCGTCTATTTTTAAATACTGTGAATCATTTTGTGACATTCAGTAAACAGTTAGCTTTGGTTAGTAGATTTGTTATTTAAAAATTCTATTTTTGCAGAAATAACAGTGGAGGAGGGGAAGTTGGTCTCTCTGTCTTGTCCTCTCTCTGTGGAGGGTAAACTGACGTGGAGCAGAGAGATTAATGGAAGCAAAGTTGATATATTTGCAGTTGATGGAAACACAGACAGAAGATTCAATGATCCTCAGAGACGATATTCTGCATCAGCGGATAAGTCGCTGCACATTAAAAACCTGTCTGTCTCAGACTCTGGAACATATTACTGTAATAATGAACCAGCTGCTGAACTGACGGTCATCCCATCAGGTAACATCAGACTCTGATTAAAGATCAAATCTCTTCATTCATTTATTTATAGCTTCATATTTATTCTCATCCAAATTCTCAGAAAGACAAATTAAATACATGCACGTGAGGAAATATATTACTATTGTTTCAGCCTTTAAAACAACATCACTGTCTGCAACAAGCAAGTCAAGAAAGATGAAGATATGTTTTCAGAGTTTGAGGAAAAGAAATTAAAAATAAAATTCTGAATGTTTCTTGTCTTCCAGCCTCGGCTCACTTGTGGCAAATTCCTGTTCGTGTGGTGATCGTAACGCTTTATTTAATCATCATGATCAGCATCACCGTGACTACCTGGACAAGAGGTGAATGACCTGAAAGATGTTAATCTGAAAAACTAGTTAGATGATATTTTAAACTCAGGAAATCTGAGGTCAAATGAACCAGGAAGGTTTAATGTTGATATGTGAACATGTCGTCTAAATGTGGATTTAGGACTGATAGCAGCACTTATTCAAATTATAGAAAATCAAAACTTTTTTTAAGACTCATCCAAATAAAAATTCAAAGTTGATTAAAGTTGATCAAAGTGAGCAGTGAATGTCTGTCTGGGTGTAAATGTGCCTGCTTTATTAATAAATCAGTTTTAACCATGAAAAGTGTCTCCACTGTTCAAGAATCATGACCTAAAATATAAAGTGTCTCAGAAAGGCCACTAGATGGCGACATCGCTCCTTGTCCCAAAGCACAACTTTCTACCGGACATCTTTAACATCAAAGTGGCCTTTGAGATATTATAACAGACACAAAGCTGGAAGACATGAACCACCATGTCATGTTCCTCATCACTGTAACATTAACATTAACATAATGCTCTTTTAAATGTGAGACGCTGACTGATGAAGATGCAACACGAGTGAACTGAAAATATGTTTAATCATCTTTATGTTGATCTTCTCTCTGTTGCAGCTCGACAGATACAGAAACGACACACAGCAGAAACAGAAACTCATCTCTGACCCTCCATCACACAGAAACAAGAGCAGTAAAACCGACCGGTCAACAGTTTATCCACATCCGGTCTGACAGGAAACAGTCATTCTGCTTCCACCTCTAACCTCCACTGCTACGACTATTAAAACTTCATTTACAGATTTATTACAAATATTATTACTATTACTACTAATTTAAGCTTCATGTGGCAGAAATGGAGGGCAGGGGGAATCAACTAATTGCAAGAATGAAATTTGACTAATGTACTACTACCCCACCTGGGGGAATTTCGCCCCCGGGAAAATAGTCTAAGGACGCTGGTCCGAATGCACCCAAACACAGATAGTGATTTGAGTATAAAAATAGATATTTATACAAAAAAACAAACTATTAAAACAAACCGGCACCAGTCACCAGACCTGAGTCACCCAAACAGTCCAGACACGAGACATGAAGACAGCAGCAGGAGTCCCGGTGCACCGTACAGCCAGGCTCACAGTGTGCCTGTAAAGCACACAGACAATAGAAATTAAACATGTTTATCAATCCATGAATGAAAAGGTGTGACCTGAACAGGCCACCTACCGCAGACCATCAGCACAGCCTCCCCGACAGAGAGGAGGGAGAGCAGCAGCCACAGTTTAACACTGCTGAGACCAAGAAAAGTGAATATTAGCGTCCAGCCAGCGAGCAGAGTTACAGCTGCCGATAAGTTGATTGAACAGACCTGAGGAGAGAGGACCAACACAGCCAGCAGCCAGCAGAGCGACACCGACTCCAGAGAGAGTGAGGGGATCCGGCACACAACGACCACACGGTTCAGACTGGACGCCAGCCCCGAGGGAGACTAAGGAGCCAAACGGAGCACAGATCACCTGTGCAGGTAAAGTACCGGCGGCTCCGCCCCTCAATCAGCGCAGCGGAGCCGCACCTGATGTGGATCAGACCGGAAAGGAAAGGGGGAGGGGTGGGAAGCGAGCCATCCTGCCACCATCTACAGATTTATTACAGATATTATTGATGATAAACTGATCAACCAGGAAACAATGTAAAGAATAATATAAATCCTTAAGGTTGCATCAAAGTTGAGAAACTTGTTTGAACCATGAGAGTTTTTAGATTTGCTGTTGTGAACAGTTTGAGACGCTCCTGCTGTTTCTTCTTGTTTCCTCACAGATGTCTGGTGGTCGACCTGCTCAGCTAAACACTTTCTCTCTTTTTCATGTTGACTAAACTTATCTGAGTTTAGAGCTAAATTTATATTGATGACGTCATTTAGCCAACAACTCATTTAATGTTCCTGCTTTTGCTTTTATTTCTACAAAACAATTGAGTGAGTTGTTACACTGGAACCACTTAAATCAGCTGATGATGTAACTGTAAATATCATTCATATTAATAGTGGGGGGCAGTGGGGGGGGGGGGGGGGGGGGTTATCTGGTACAACAGTAGATTAGATTTACAGAGCTTCTCTGTTCCTTCAGTTTCATCTATAAAGTATGGTGTGTCTCAGAGGTCTTATTTTTCTTACATGCTTCCCATCGGACATATTATTCAGATACAAGGTGTTTCTTTCCATTTCCTGCTGGTTATGCACAGATGTACCTTCCTTTAGACTCTGGTATGCTGAGTGCACTAAATGAATGTCTTTATGATGTCAAAGACTGGATGTCAAACAGATTCTTCAGTTCAATTCTGCCATCTGCTGGTTTCCTAGTGGAACACATCAAACCTGTTCCTACTGATTACATTTATACATGCTTTTTTTGTTTTCTTACATTTAAATGCTTTTTACTCAAATTGTTTTTATCTGTTCTCTTTTATAATGCAGTTATTTTATATTGTGTGTATTTTGCTGCCTTTTAAACCACTTTGTAACTTGGATTGTGAAAATATCTCTATAAATAAAATGATGTGAAAACAGGAAATCATTGAAACAGAAGTGTGTTTTCATGCTTTGACATTTTAAATAGATGAAACCATTTAAAATATATATATAGTTTTTATGCTGTGTGATCGAATATACTTTTATAATGTGAAGATAAACATCAGTCTCCAGCTTTCTATGTATTTACTCCCTCCTGCATTCAGCATCAGATCTCTCTCAGTGTTCATGTTGTTGTCAGCTGCTTTTCTACGCTCTGTAACTTTTGCATAATTCTGTTATATTTCCTCCTTCTCGTGGCCTTTTACCTCGATGACATCACCACGTTTCCTGGATCAGGGTGAAGCGTAGCTACATCTGCACGCTGATATTTCACCATGTAAAACTGTTTCATGAGGTCAGGTTTGATCATCAAAATCAAAAGTAATTCATGCCGCATCCATTTTTCAGTTCAAGCTGTGGTCGACAGCAAAGGTTACAAACTTTGGTCAGAATGAAACACATCTGAATGTTTCTCTGCAGAGATTTCACACAAACCACAAACCACCTGATGGAAGTGAAAGCTGTTCTTCTGTTTCTGTAATACTGTGAACACATCAGTGTGGGAAGAAAGAAAGGGAGGAAGGACAGACAGAAGGGAGGAAGGAAGGAAGGAAAGAAAGAAGGACAGACATCATTATCATTGTGTTTATTACTAGAAGTACGTTAGAGGTTGTTTAATTGGACTGCAGACTCACTTTATTCCAGTAGGTGGCGGTAATGATTCCTAAGGCATAAGTCATGAACTCAGGAAGCAGATCTAACAGGGAAGCATTTAGACGGTCTGTTTTACTAGCTATTAAAGTTAACATAGCCTGCTAGTAACGAGCAGGGTTGGGGTTAGGCGGAGAGAAACATGTCTAAAGTCCAAATGCTGAGAGCGTCGGTGAATCAGAGACTAACTGCGGCTGCTGAAGAGATATTTGTGCTGTTTGAAAGAACGATAGCAGAGTACGAGGAGGAACTTTCTCGATCTAAAGAGGAGAACAAGCGACAACGCAAACTACTGGACGCTGTTTTCAAGCCTCAACTTCAGCTACACAGAGCAGGTTTGTTCATGACGCAATTATTACAGTATTATATATTAATATACACGGCAGCAAATACTTTACTGCAGTATTATAGTGATGTGGTATGCAGTATTACAGTAAAAGTACTGCAGTATTATAGTGATGTAGTATGCAGTATTACAGTAAAAGTACTGCAGTATTATAGTGATGTAGTATGCAGTATTACAGTAAAAGTACTGCAGTATTATAGTGATGTAGTATGCAGTATTACAGTAAAAGTACTGCAGTATTATAGTGATGTAGTATGCAGTATTACAGTAAAAGTACTGCAGTATTATAGTGATGTAGTATGCAGTATTACAGTAAAAGTACTGCAGTATTATGAGTGATGTGGTATGCAGTATTACAGTAAAAGTACTGCAGTATTATAGTGATGTAGTATGCAGTATTACAGTAAAAGTACTGCAGTATTATGAGTGATGTGGTATGCAGTATTACAGTAAAAGTACTGCAGTATTATAGTGATGTAGTATGCAGTATTACAGTAAAAGTACTGCAGTATTATAGTGATGTAGTATGCAGTATTACAGTAAAAGTACTGCAGTATTATAGTGATGTAGTATGCAGTATTACAGTAAAAGTACTGCAGTATTATAGTGATGTAGTATGCAGTATTACAGTAAAAGTACTGCAGTATTATAGTGATGTAGTATGCAGTATTACAGTAAAAGTACTGCAGTATTATAGTGATGTAGTATGCAGTATTACAGTAAAAGTACTGCAGTATTATAGTGATGTAGTATGCAGTATTACAGTAAAAGTACTGCAGTATTATAGTGATGTAGTATGCAGTATTACAGTAAAAGTACTGCAGTATTACAGTGATGTAGTATGCAGTATTACAGTAAAAGTACTACAGTATTATAGTGATGTAGTATGCAGTATTACAGTAAAAGTACTGCAGTATTATGAGTGATGTGGTATGCAGTATTACAGTAAAAGTACTGCAGTATTATAGTGATGTAGTATGCAGTATTACAGTAAAAGTACTGCAGTATTATAGTGATGTAGTATGCAGTATTACAGTAAAAGTACTGCAGTATTATAGTGATGTAGTATGCAGTATTACAGTAAAAGTACTGCAGTATTATAGTGATGTAGTATGCAGTATTATAGTGATGTAGTATGCAGTATTACAGTAAAAGTACTGCAGTATTATAGTGATGTAGTATGCAGTATTACAGTAAAAGTACTGCAGTATTATGAGTGATGTGGTATGCAGTATTACAGTAAAAGTACTGCAGTATTATAGTGATGTAGTATGCAGTATTACAGTAAAAGTACTGCAGTATTATGAGTGATGTGGTATGCAGTATTACAGTAAAAGTACTGCAGTATTATAGTGATGTAGTATGCAGTATTACAGTAAAAGTACTGCAGTATTATAGTGATGTAGTCTGCAGTATTATAGTGATGTAGAATGCAGTATTACAGTAAAAGTACTGCAGTATTATAGTGATGTAGTCTGCAGTATTATAGTGATGTAGTATGCAGTATTACAGTAAAAGTACTGCAGTATTATAGTGATGTAGTATGCAGTATTACAGTAAAAGTACTGCAGTATTATAGTGATGTAGTATGCAGTATTACAGTAAAAGTACTGCAGTATTATAGTGATGTAGTATGCAGTATTACAGTAAAAGTACTGCAGTATTATAGTGATGTAGTATGCAGTATTACAGTAAAAGTACTGCAGTATTATAGTGATGTAGTATGCAGTATTACAGTAAAAGTACTGCAGTATTATAGTGATGTAGTATGCAGTATTACAGTAAAAGTACTGCAGTATTACAGTGATGTAGTATGCAGTATTACAGTAAAAGTACTACAGTATTATAGTGATGTAGTATGCAGTATTACAGTAAAAGTACTGCAGTATTATAGTGATGTAGTATGCAGTATTATAGTAAAAGTACTGCAGTATTATAGTGATGTAGTATGTAGTATTACAGTAAAAGTACTGCAGTATTATAGTGATGTAGTATGCAGTATTACAGTAAAAGTACTGCAGTATTATAGTGATGTAGTATGCAGTATTACAGTAAAAGTACTGCAGTATTATAGTGATGTAGTATGCAGTATTACAGTAAAAGTACTGCAGTATTATAGTGATGTAGTATGCAGTATTACAGTAAAAGTACTGCAGTATTATAGTGATGTAGTATGCAGTATTACAGTAAAAGTACTGCAGTATTATAGTGATGTAGTATGCAGTATTACAGTAAAAGTACTGCAGTATTATAGTGATGTAGTATGCAGTATTACAGTAAAAGTACTGCAGTATTATAGTGATGTAGTATGCAGTATTACAGTAAAAGTACTGCAGTATTATAGTGATGTAGTATGTAGTATTACAGTAAAAGTACTGCAGTATTATAGTGATGTAGTATGCAGTATTACAGTAAAAGTACTGCAGTATTATAGTGATGTAGTATGCAGTATTACAGTAAAAGTACTGCAGTATTATAGTGATGTAGTATGCAGTATTACAGTAAAAGTACTGCAGTATTATAGTGATGTAGTATGCAGTAGTAAACAATCTCTAATTTAATTTCATTGGTTTTTGAGTTAGTTCTCAAATGAATGAAGACTTTTTAAAAGTTGTGCAGCTTCATGTCAGTGGTCTATGGACCGTGTCAGTTAGATCTAGTGTGTAGGACTACATATTATCTCTTAGTGGGACACTCTGTGATGATGGCGTCCTCTGGGTTGTTAATCCTCCTTCCTCAATGTTTGGCTGATAGACCCACGACACGTCCAGAGGGTTCAGCAGTGGATCCCAGACTCACCCAGGTGGACCTGGGTCCTGGTCTGGACCCTCTACAGCCGACCTCAGTCAGACCTTTGGTTAAAACCAGTCTGTTAAATAAGAGTCAAGCTGCTGTAGATTGACTTTGTGTATTAATGTTTGATTTGTCTTGTTTCCTGCAGGCGTCCAGCAGCCGTGTGACAGTAAAGAGGTTCCTCCTGAGTCTCACAGTGAGTCTTATTATTATCTCTCATGATGAATGATGTTTGGGTCAGTTTGTTAAAAGATAGAGAGGAATTTGGAAATATGAAGGAACCAGAAGATTTCTCCTTTTAGTTTTCGATGTAGTGGTGATTGCTTAGTTAGATCCAGTAGGTGGCGGTAAAGGTAGTGATGCAATGTTCAAAGAAAAGCGAACAGAATTTTTTTATTTGCCGTATCGTCTGAAACATAAATGAGCTCCATGCAAGGAAGGAAGGAAGGAAGGAAGGACACGTTACAGCCGATGTTCAGAATGTTTCCTGAGCTTATTTACAAAAGTTTAGGATACGATAGTAAAACTATCCACTAAACAAAATGCATCAGGCAAACATTGACTTCTATCTTCCTCTAAACCAGGGGTGTCAAACATGCGGCCCACTTTCCTTCTTGTGTCCTTCCTTCCTTCCTTCCATCTGTCCTTCCTTCCTTCCTTCCTTTCTTTCATCTGTCTTTCCTTCCTTCCTTCCTTCCATCTGTCCTTCCTTCCTTCCTTCCTTCCTTTCTTTCATCTGTCTTTCCTTCCTTCCTGCCTTCATTCTGTCCTTCCTACCTTTCTTCCTTGGGTCCTTCCTTCCTTCCTTTCTTCCTTGGGTCCTTCCTTCCTTCCTTTCTTCCTTCCCTCCCTTTGTTCCATCTACTTTCCTTGCTTCCTTCCTTCCATCTGTCTTTCCTACCTTTCTTCCCTCCTTCCTTTTGCCTGTCTTTCCTTTCTTCCCTTCTTATTTCCTTCCTTCCCCCCATCTTTTTAATAATCTGGCCCACAGATCAAATTGGTCTGTATGTGGCCCTTGACACCTCTGCTTTAAAGGAACTCAAAATGACTATACGTAAGATGTAAGATGATTAGCCTGCATAATAAACAGGTTCTGACCATGTTTAAGTCTACAGACCAGCAATGCCATGTGTGCTGAATCTGATCACCCCATCTGTGGCACCACCTGAGTGTCTAAGAGAGTAACCTGTGTTTCCAAATCAGTGTAATCTCACTGAAAACAAGCCTGAAGTTAAATGAATGTCTGATTTGTTTACTGCAGATGTCCAGCAGCCATTTAAGAATAGAGAAGAGGTTCCAGGCTCCAGTCTGAACCAGCAGGACCCAGATCCTCCACCCATGAAAGAGGAACAGGAGGAAGTCTGGACCAGTCAGGAGGGAGATCAGTTTCAAGGACTGGAGGAGGCTGATACCACCAAGTACACATGCACTCACTTCTCTGTGAAGAGTGAAGATGACAAAGAGAAACCTCAGTCCTCACATCTTCATCAAACACTAACTGAACAGATGGAAACAGAAGCTGATGGAGAGGACTGTGGAGGACCAGAACCAGACAGAAACTCACATCCAGATACACATTTACAACCTGATACTGATGACTTCTCTTTAGAGTCTCATGATGCTGACGTCAGTGATGGTGATTCGACAGAGACCAAAGAACTTCAGTCAGATTTAAACTCTTTGGAAAATACAGAAACCCTCGTTAGTGACATGAAGAGTAATACTGGTTCTGCCATCTGCTCTCAGTGTGATGCAACATTCACCAGTAAAGAAACTTTGCAGATACATTTGACATTAGGTCATTGTTCAGGGTTGAACCTCTTTAGTTGCCACTTATGTGATCAAACATTTTCACATAGGATTTATCTGAAAAGCCACATGAGCGTCCACAAAGGGGTGAAACGATTAATTTGCTGTGTTTGTAAAGAAGGGTTTGCCTGGCGTTCACAACTCAAGAGACACAAGTGTGTTGGTGAAACCCCCAAGCCGGTTGGTGGAGGATCAGAAGCAGCCGGGAGCTCAGTCCGTGTAAAGGAGTTGAGATCTGCAGAGGTCAAAGTGTCCATTAGTTCCTTCTCCTGCTCTCTATGTGAAGAAACATTTGATGAGTTTTATTCTCTGGAGAGACACCTGAAAGATCATAAAACGAAGAAACCATTTAGTTGCCCATTTTGTGGTAAAGGATTTGCCTACATGCAATGTCTGAGAGAACACATAGCAATGCACACAGGGGAGAAACCATACAGCTGTCGTCACTGTGACAAAAGGTTCACCTGGTCTTCACAGATCAAAAACCACAAATGTGTTCATCCAAAGACGTCACAGCTCCATCAAAGCCGAACTGAGAAGAACAGAAAGACTCATAGAAGCAAAGTCAGGTCCACTTCTGTTGCTGTGAAGAAGGGCCGTGCTGAAAGTAAAGCTCAGTCCTCAAAGCTTCATCAGATGGAAACAAAACCTGATCCTGACAGATATTTACAGCCTATTTCTGATGATGAGGCTTCTGAGTTTGAAAGGATTGCTGATGACGTGAAGGAACCAGTGAAGGAACCTCTTCAGTGTCCTCTGTGCTGCAGGACGTTTACGGACCACCGTGGTATGAGAAACCACCTGACCGGTCATTCAAGAAAGAAGAAACCTTTCCCCTGTCCTTTCTGTGATACCGTTCTGGGAACAAAACACACCTGGCTCAAACACGTGAAAAGTCACTTTTGGCCTTAACCAGGTGTTGAGAGAGAATCACAATGAGAGGAAAACACCAGGGCCACTTTAGGAAATAAATGAAAAGCCTTGACTATATTTGATGTTCATTATATATCATTATATTGCTTTTTTTTAAGGACTCTAAAAAGGGTTAGATGCATGTGTCTTGATTTATTTTAAACGTTAAATCTCGTGAGTGGATAAGACACTGATTTTGTTTATTGAAGCAAAGTATGAGTGATCTGTTAATGAGCTTCTCCACTACACAGTTCTAGCTCTACTCATACAGCAGCAAGTACGCCATCGCCTCCATGCCCTCCATTGGTTATGTGTTTGTGTTGCTATGACGACCCCGCTCACGTTGAGGAGGAACCTTTTTGTAATGGATAAGGTTCCTGGTACTAAACCGAGCCGAAAACTGCTGGAACTGTGTAGTGGAGAAGCTCCATTAACGCTTCATGCTGTGACACTTGTAACTCTAACTTTAGTTTTTCTAACTGTAACTTCAGGTTGGAGATTCATTTCTGATGTTTGGAGATTTTTTTTTTCCAAGATAAACTGAATGTTCGGTTTCTCTGTTCTTGTAAACTTTATGTTTTGTTGTTGTTGAGTTGATCAAAGATCTTAAACTTAAACTTGATTTCACTTGTTTATCTTGGTTTTTCTTTTGGAGTTAAAAAGTGAAGAAAAGCTTCATGAGGTTTTATCCAGTCAGGTCAGTTGAAGATGGTGAGGCTCAATAAATGAAAAGGACACAAATAACGTAATCAAAGTAAAATGCAACCTGTGTCAAACTGAGTTTAACTACCACCGGAGTACGTGGAGTTTGAGTTAGCACCTCCACGCTAAACACCCAGGTGCAGCCAAGCCAGCCTCAGCTCCACCAAAGGACCATTTTGGAGTGTGGGAGTCGCAGCAGAGCCGTGATTGATTCCCAGTTAAGACACTCTGGTAAGAAATGCTTTACATTATGGGCTTAAAACTGCCTTCAAATGGAAAATAACAGGATTTTAAACATGCAATTCAAAACACCATTAATCGTGATTAACTATGGAAACTCGATTTAAAAAATTAATCGTTCGACAGCCATAATATTAACGCAGGGTTGTGGGCGTTAAACCAGCAGTCAGGTGTCCATTTGAACAGTAAAGAGGTTTTTCTTGCTGTGTCGGAGGCAGACCGATTTAATTTGTTTAGCATTTATTAATTACTGCTGGTCCCTCTCCTTTTCTTGGATTATTATTATTCATGTCCAGTAAAGCCATTGCATAATAACCTATACATCTATTTACTGTGACACATTAGTGCAATTTCAACCTTATGTATAGCATCTTTCATATAATGCTTCCCTGATATCGATAAGTAGTTTAGTTTTAAATAGTTTTGGGATGTTAATAACAAAAGCTGCATCCCTGATTTTCTTTCTTTCTTATTTTATTTATAATATGTGGGTTGTTTAATGAATTGTAGGGAATAAAACAAACCTTTCATAATTTTTTTAGGTATCTGCACATTTTATAAGTAGAAATTGACTTTTAAGACCTTTTCAAAACATCTTTATGAAAAAAATAAAACCATTGCTGCCACAAATGAATACAACAGTTTACTCTACTGTATATATATGTATATACTATTGATCTACAGTTATGTCTAAAAAGAGGTGAGAAATAGGCAAAGCATAAGAAACCTATTCCTGATACAATAATGATAAACACAACACTAAGTTATGTTATCATTTATGTTTGAATAACTTTATGTATAAATTCTGTTATAAAGCTTTTCTCCTCTGTCATAACAAGAGAAAATGGCTCAGCAAACAGCCCCCCCCCTTAAACATGTATATATATCTTAATATAAAACATATAGTATTAAAACATTATTATGATGTACACATGTATATTTAAAAAAATAAAAATATATATATAAGAAGAATGAAAATAGGAGAGAATGTATATAAAAAAGAATGGGACGAGACAAAAAATAAAACAATAAAACAGTTAATAATTAAATAAATACGTTAAAAAAAGACTCAAAAGAAAAAGAAAGAAAGAAGAAAAATAAATAAAACAACAATAATAATAATAATAAAATAAATAATAAATAAATACGTTTAAACACATAAAATAATAAATAAATAAAAAGATAAAAATGAAGAAAGAAAGAAGAATAAAAATAAATGAATAAATAAAACAATAATACAATTTAATAAAGAAAGAAATAATAATAAAAAACTTATCTGTTTTATTTTGAAACACGTCCCCGGAAGTGACCGTTGCCATGGTTTACTATTGACGGTGGTCGCCGTTAACGGAGTAAAAAGCTTGAGCTGGATCAAATAACGGCAGAAACACCGTCTGAGTTGATCTCAGTAAACCGAGCAGAGATGGACCGACACCGTAAAGCTCCAGCTGAGCCTTTAGAGCCTGAAATAAAGCTGAGAGGAGCAGGTTGGTTTCCGGTTTACTGCTGTGGGCTAATGTTGCTAAGCTAACGCTGCGCTCTGCTGGACTTTAAACACATTTATTTATTTATTTATTATTATTTATTTTACTTTCTATCGTCTTTATTCAGCTCTCTGAAGCTTCAACACGTCCGCTGTCACATCTAACGGGATCACGTGTTCTCTGTTTAGATGTTAGCAGACTTTAAAAACTCTTAAAAACTGTAAAAAATAATAAAAAAATAAAATAATAATAAAAATAAATCAGCTGACTGTCACATCGGAGCTGCGGCCTGGTTAGCAGTCAGCAGCCTGACTCTGCTGTCATCATGCAGCTGACTCACCTTTAAACCCCCCGCCCCCTCCGTGCGTGTCACCATGGTAACGGAGGCGTGTCACCATGGTAACGGGGGCGCGTCACCATGGTAACCCGGTGCGGCAGCAGCAGCTTCTTCAGTGATCCAGAAGATCAGATGTTCCTTTATTAGTTCCACAAAGGGGGAAAAGTGCAGTATAACAGTAAATAACAGAAAAGTATCAATGAAGAAAGTAAGAAAGAAGAATAAATAAATAAGTATGAAAAATAATAAACAATAATAATATATAATAAAAGTAATAATAATAATAATTGTGATTATTAGAGCTTCTTGTTTGTTTGCACGTTTTTAAGACCAGTGAACATAACCCCCCCCCCCCCCAAAAAAAAATAAGATAAATAAAACATAAAAAATAACATAAAAGCAGCAACCAGTCAGGTTAATTAAAAGTCAAAAGTTTTACTAAAATTAAATGTTTTAACATCTTAAACGTATTCGTCATCCCTTTCTTCAAGCATCCAGCTGACTGGCAAACTACTAAAATCAAGAGCATTTATTTATTTTAATATCTCCACGACCCGAATATAAAGTTAAATAAATAAATAAATGACACAAAATAAAGAAGGGCAAGAAACATACTGCAGTATTTTATATCTAAAAAGCACAGTTACAATATTCTTTCCAAAAGTCAAACCCAAAGATGTCTCTCTGTCTTTATATATATGTAAATATAAATATAGAAATTATAGATTATAATACAAACTTTTTCTGTTTGTCGTTCCGCTCAGCGTTTCACTGTAGCTGCATTTCTGTTGTTAAGTCCACGTAGGAACCTGACACAATAAATAGATATATACATTATACAGTAGATGAATAATGATGCATTCACAGACGTGTGTGGATGTGGGAAATCCTGTCAACCTGAAAAAAATGCAGGTTTATGGACTGAAAGTGATCCTGATACCAGCTGAGTTCTTCATTAGATACCCATCACCACTCTTTCACATCTAAATGATTCGATTTTTACACCAATGCACAAATTCACCACGACTTCACCACCACAGACGGGTTCTATACTACCTGGTATTGATTTATTTCAGTCGATTTCTTAAAGGTATCCAGTACTAATACCTAGCCCTGGTTGCTAAGGTGATTTGTGGAGTTTAAAACAGCTTTGAAGTTTGAAATAAGATATAAGATGTTGTGTAAGATCCATGGATGAAGCTTGTTGGGTCTGCTGGTCCTTTAGAGCAGAGGTGTCAAACTCATCTTCATTCAAGGGCCACATAAAGACCAATTTGATCTCATGTGGGCCGGATCATTAAAAAGATGAAAGGAAGGAAGGAAGAAAGGAAGGTAGGAAGGAAGGGAGCAAACAAAAGAAGATAGGGCGGAGGGGAGGAAGTAAGGTAGGAAGGACAGATGGAAGGAAGAGAAGACGAGAAGGAAGGTAGGAAGGAAGCAAACAAAAGAAGATAGGGCGGAGGGGAGGAAGAAAGGTAGGAAGGACAGATGGAAGGAAGAGAAGACGAGAAGGAAGGAAGGGAGGAAGGAATGAAGGAATGGGAAGACAGATGGAAGGAAAAGAGGGAGGAGAAGAAAGAGAATACAGGAAGGAATGAAGGAATGGGAAGACAGATGGAAGGAAAAGAAAAGAAGATAGGAAGGAAGAAAGGAAGGAAGGAAGGAAGGAAGGAAAAGAGGAAGTTCCTTAATATGGAGCCTAAAGTAACTGAGATCTTTCTGGTGGCTCTAGTGTTTCTGTTGGAAGATCAGTCGTTGGTTCCTGATGTTTGATGAGTTTCCTGTTTCCTGCAGACGTCCAGCAGCTGTTGGAGAGTAAAGAAGAGGTTCCTCCTGAGCAGCAGGAGTGGAGACAGGAAGACCCAGAGTCCCCACACATTAAAGAGGAAGAGGAGGAAGTCTGGACCAGTCAGGAGGGAGAGCAGCTTCAAGGACTGGAGGAGGCTGAGATCAACAAGTTCACATTCACTCCTCTTCCTGTGAAGAGTGAAGATGATGAAGATTCAGGTAGCAACAGTATGAGTGTTTCCTTCCTTCCTTCCTTCCTTCCTTCCTCTGTCCTTCCTTCTTCCTTCCTCCCTCCCTCCTTCCTTGTTCCTCCCTCATTCCTACCTTCTTTCCTCTGTCCTTCCTTCCTTTCCTTCCTCCCTTCCTTGCTTCTTTCCTCCCTTCCTTGCTTCTTTCCTTTCCTTCCTTCTTCTTTTCCTTCCTTCTTCCTCCTTCCATCCTCCCTCATTCCTACCTTCTTTCCTCCGTCCTTCCTTCCTTTCCTTCCTCCCTTCCTTGCTTCTTTCCTTTCCTTCTTTTCCTCCTTCCTTCCTTCCTTCCTTCTTCCTCCCTTCCTTCCTTCCTTGACTCGAGGACAACAGGAGGGTTAAGGAGGTTCTTCTTCCTTCCTTCCTCCCTCCTTTCCTCCCTTCTTCCTCCCTTCCTTCCTTCCTCCCTCATTTCCTTCCTTCTTCCTTTCCTTCCTTCTTCCTCCTTCCATCCTTCCTCTCTCCTTTCCTTCTTTCCTCCTTTCCCCCCCTCCAAAGAAAAATTGCATTTCACATTGGTGGTGGAGTCTTGGTGATAATTAAAGAGACGGTTGGGATCTTTAAGTAGGTTCTAGTGCAGGGGTGTCAAACATGCGGCCCGTGGACCAGAACCGGCCCGCTGAGGGGTGCTATCCGGCCCTTTTCCTTCCTTCCATCTGTCCTCCTTATCTTCCTTTTTTCCTTTCTTCGTTCCTTCGTTCCTTTCTTCCTTCCATCTGTCCTTACTCCCTTCCTTCCATCTGTCCTTACTCCCTACCTTCCTTTTTTCCTTTCTTCGTTCCTTCGTTTCTTTCTTCCTTCCATCTGTCCTTACTCCCTACCTTCCTTGTTTCCTTTCTTCCTTCCATCTGTCCTTACTCCCTTCCTTCCATCTGTCCTTACTCCCTACCTTCCTTTTTTTCCTTTCTTCGTTCTTTTTTCTTTCTTCCTTCCATCTGTCCTTACTCCCTACCTTCCTTGTTTCCTTTCTTCCTTCCATCTGTCCTTACTCCCTTCCTTCCATCTGTCCTTACTCCCCACCTTCCTTTTTTCCTTTTCTTCGTTCTTTTTTCTTTCTTCCTTCCATATGTCCTTACTCCCTTTCTTCCATCTGTCCTTCCTACCTTCCTTTTTCCTTCCTTCTTTCCTTCGTTTCTTTCTTCCTTCCATCTGTCCTTACTCCCTACCTTCCTTTTTTCCTTTCTTTGTTCCTTCCTTCCTTCCTCCCTTCTGTCTGTCCTTCCTTCACTATCTGTCTTTCCTACCTTTTTTCCCTCCTTCCTTTTGTCTGTCTTTCCTTTCTTTCTTCCTTCCTTCCTTCCTCCCTCCCTCCCTCCTTCATTGTTTCCTCCCTCATTCCTACCTTCTTTCCTCCGTCCTTCCTTCCTTTCCTTCCTCCCTTCCTTGCTTCTTTCCTTTCCTTCTTTTCCTCCTTCCTTCCTCCTTCCTTCTTCCTTCCTCCCTCCTTTCCTTCCTTCCTTCTTCCTCCCTTCTTTCCTTGACTCGAGGACAACAGGAGGGTTAAGGAGGTTCTTCTTCCTTCCTTCCTCCTTTCCTCCCTTCTTCCTCTCTTCCTTCCTTCCTCATTTCCTTCCTTCTTCTTTTCCTTCATTCTTCCTCCTTCCATCCTTCCTCTCTCCTTTCCTTCTTTCCTCCTTTCCTTCCTTCTTCCTCCCTTCCTTACTCCTTTCCTTCTTTTCTCCTTTCCTTCCTTCTTCCTTCCTCCCTCCTTTCCTTCCTTCCTTCCTTCTTCCTCCCTTCCTTCCTTGACTCGAGGACAACAGGAGGGTTAAGGAGGTTCTTCTTCCTTCCTCCCTCCTTTCCTCCCTTCTTCCTCCCTTCCTTCCTTCCTCATTTCTTTCCTTCTTCTTTTCCTTCATTCTTCCTCCTTCCATCCTTCCTCTCTCCTTTCCTTCTTTCCTCCTTTCCTTCCTTCTTCCTTCCTTCCTTACTCCTTTCCTTCTTTTCTCCTTTCCTTCCTTCCTTCTTCCTTCCTCCCTCCTTTCCTTCCTTCCTTCTTCCTCCCTTCCTTCCTTGACTCGAGGACAACAGGAGGGTTAAGGAGGTTCTTCTTCCTTCCTCCCTCCTTTCCTCCCTTCTTCCTCCCTTCCTTCCTTCCTCATTTCTTTCCTTCTTCTTTTCCTTCATTCTTCCTCCTTCCATCCTTCCTCTCTCCTTTCCTTCTTTCCTCCTTTCCTTCCTTCTTCCTTCCTTCCTTACTCCTTTCCTTCTTTTCTCCTTTCCTTCCTTCCTTCTTCCTTCCTCCCTCCTTTCCTTCCTTCCTTCTTCCTCCCTTCCTTCCTTGACTCGAGGACAACAGGAGGGTTAAGGAGGTTCTTCTTCCTTCCTCCCTCCTTTCCTCCCTTCTTCCTCCCTTCCTTCCTTCCTCATTTCTTTCCTTCTTCTTTTCCTTCATTCTTCCTCCTTCCATCCTTCCTCTCACCTTTCCTTCTTTCCTCCTTTCCTTCCTTCTTCCTTCCTTCCTTACTCCTTTCCTTCTTTTCTCCTTTCCTTCCTTCCTTCTTCCTTCCTCCCTCCTTTCCTTCCTTCCCTCTTCCTCCCTTCCTTCCTTCCTTGACTCGAGGACAACAGGAGGGTTAAGGAGGTTCTTCTTCCTTCCTCCCTCCTTTCCTCCCTTCTTCCTCCCTTCCTTCCTTCCTCATTTCTTTCCTTCTTCTTTTCCTTCATTCTTCCTCCTTCCATCCTTCCTCTCTCCTTTCCTTCTTTCCTTCCTTCTTCCTCCCTTCCTTACTCCTTTCCTTCCATTCTCCTTTCCTTCCTTACTTCTTCCTTCCTCCCTCCTTTCCTTCCTTCCTTCCTTGACTCGAGGACAACAGGAGGTTCTTGTAGGTGATTCTAGTTCTCTTGTAGGAGATTTTGGTGCAATGTGAGAAACCGCCACCATCAAAACCAAATGAACATGGATGTCTCTATTTCCTACTGCCATGCAAAAATGAAGCCAAATGTATCTGTTACTTGTGTGACATCATTTGCAACCAGAGTCTGTGCAGTCATTTATGTTTTTAGTTTGGCCCATCCTCTAACATGAAGGGAGTGGGATTAGTGACCTGTACTGCAATCAGCCACCAGGGGGAGCTGTCATCATCGTCCATCTACAGTCTACCATCAAAAAAGACAAACTGATCACTTGTGCTTCTTTCTGTGTGTTTTCTATTTCTTACAGATGTTCAGCAGCTGTTGGAGAATAAAGAAGAGGTTTCCCCTGAGCAGCAGGAGTGGAGCTCCAGTCGGGACCAGGAGGAACCAGATCCTCCACACATTAAAGAGGAACAGGAGGAAGTCTGGACCAGTCCGTCACAGTCAGCCTGGAACTTAACTCCAAATAGACATTTACAGCCAGATACTGACAACCAGGTTTCAGACTCTTCTGACTTTAAGACTGAAGTCAGCAGTGATGATTGGACAGATACAAGTGAACCTCAGTCAGTTTTAAACTCTCTGAAAATTATTGAAGTCCCTGTTCGTGATAGGAGATGTAACACTGGGAAGAAAACATACAACTGCCCTGTGTGTGGGAAAATATTTGGCCGCAGCCCACATCTGAAGATACACCTGAGGACTCACACAGGAGAGAAACCATTTAGTTGCTCGTTTTGTGGTAAAAGTTTTACACAAAAGGTAAATCTGACATACCACATGTCGGTCCACACAGGGGAGAAACGGTTCAGCTGCCGTTTTTGTCATGAAAGATTCACATGGTATACTCAGCTCAAAAGTCACCAGTGTGTTTGTGAGCCGTCACAGCTTCATCAGAGTCCGACGGAGACCGACAACAGAGACGCAGAGACCGGCGAGAAATCATTCAGCTGCTCTGAGTGTGGGAAAAGATTCGGCCGCAAGGATAACCTGAACATTCACATGAGGATCCACACAGGAGAGAGACCCTTCAGTTGCACCGTTTGTGGAAAAAGTTTTAAACATGGAGGACATCTGACACAACACATGTCGGTCCACACAAAGGAGAACCGATTCAGCTGCAACGCTTGTGACAAGAGATTCACCTGGCTTTATCAGCTCAAAAGACACAACTGCAGCGGTGAGTCCTCAGAGCCTCATGAGGTGTGGACCAGTCAGGAGGAAGAGCAGCTTCGAGGCCTGGAGGAGGAGGCGGATATCCCCAAGTTCGCATTCACTCCTGAACTTGTGAAGAGTGAAGACGATGAAGAGAAACCTCAGTCCGCACAGCTTCATCAACGACTAACTGAGGAGAACAGATACTTTGTGGAAGGACAGGACCATGGAGGATCAGAACCAGTCAGGTACTCGCTTCCAGATAGACATTTACATCCACAAAATGATGTCAAGGCTTCAGACTTTCTGGCGGCTGAAGCTGGTGACAGGGGTTGGAATGAGACCAGAGATCCTCAGTCAGGTTTTATGAAAGTCACTAAAGCTGATAGAGGATTTAATACTGGCAAGAAATCATTTAGCTGCTCTGAGTGTGGTAAAATATTTGGCCGCAAGGAACATTTGCAGACTCATGTCAGAATTCATACAGGAGAGAGACCCTTCAGCTGTTCTGACTGCGGTAAAACATTCGGGTGCAAGAGGTCGCTGCTGGGCCACATGGCGAGTCATACGGGAGAGAAACCATTTAGCTGCTCTCAGTGTGGGAAAAGATTTGGTCGCATGGTAAATCTAAAGACACACGAAAGACTTCACACAGGAGAGCGACCGTTCAGCTGCCCATTTTGTGGTAAAGGTTTTACACAGAAGGTACACATGACACAACACATGGCCGTCCACACAGGAGAGAAACAGTTCAGTTGCAGCATTTGTGACAAAAAGTTCACTTGGCTCTCGGGGTTCAGGAGACACAAGTGTGGCGGTGAGCAGTCGGAGCTCGATGAAGCTGAGGACCATTCGGAGGTGGAACCAGGAGAGAAACCATTTCGCTGCCGTGAGTGTGGTAACAGATTTAATCACAAGCACAATCTGAAGGCTCACATGAGAATCCACACAGGAGAGAAACCCTTCAGTTGCTCTGTTTGTGGTAAAGGTTTTATTACGAGTGGAGCTCTGAAGAAACACCTGAGAACTCATTCGGGAGAGAAACCGTTCAGCTGCCCAGTTTGTGGTATAAGATTTACACAAGGAGGGAACTTGAAGCGACACATGGCACAGCACACGGGAGAAACACGAGAGAAACCCTTCAGCTGCTCAGTTTGCGGTAAAAGCTTTACACAAGTGTCAAATATGAAGCGACACATGACACAACACACTGAGGCTGAAAGGACTCAGCTGCAGGAAGAAGAAAGTGAAGCTGTGATGAGTTCGGACATGACAGAGTGTCAGCAGGAAGACTCCAATAGTCTGCTGATTACTGAAGGACTTCAACTTCACACAATTTCTGACTTCAAACCACTTGACAACTAAATAGAGTATTGTATATTGTATCAGCTTTACTGCATTTCAATTTCTTTTATATATTTCAGTCCCGAAAGTGGACAAATGTACTACATGGTTCTTCTGATGTGAACAGCCTCAAAGCCTTAATGCTGAAAATGACTTTTGATCGATCATCAGCATGTCCAACACTTTGGGTCATGACTAAAGCTGGGTATCGTTTAAAAACTGCCGATACCAGTGTCAATCCAAGTTCCCTTAAAGTGATCCTGATACCAACAGAGTCCTTCATCATGTTCCCATCATGCTGTCATCCGGTGTAACAGTCGTGTAGTGTAGACACACTTTAGAGCAGGGGTGTCAAACATTCGGCCCGTGGGCCAGATACGGCCCGCCGAGGGGTGCGATCCGGCCCACTTTCCTTCCTGTGCTCTTTTCCTTCCTTCCATCTGTCCTTCCTTCCTTACTTCCTTCTGTCCTTCCTTCAATCTGTCCTTCCTTCCTTACTTCCTTCTGTCCTTCCTTCCATTCTTCCATCTGTCCTTCCTTCCATCTGTCCTTCCTTCCTTCTGTCAGTCTGTCCTTCACTATCTCTCTTTCCTACCTTTCTTCCCTCCTTCCTCCTGTCTTTCCTTCCTTCCCTTCTTATTTCCTTATTTCCTTCCTTCCTTCCCTCCATCCTTCCATCTCTTTAATGATCCGGCCCACATGAGATCAAATTGGTCTGTATGTGGCCCTTGAATGAAAATGAGTTTGACACCTCTGCTTTAGAGCGTTTAGGAGGCATCTTAGCTGATGAACTGCTAAACACGCTAACTCAGATTCACCACGACTTCACCACCACAGACGGGTCGTAGCTGCTGTGGCAGTGGACCAATCACATGATGCATTAAATCCAATAATGCTTGCGTTGATTGGCTGTGAGCAAGTCCATATAAGGTCATATTTTCTAGCTCTGGGTTGATTGCTGGTGTCGTTTCATGGCAGACGTTTCGATACTACTCGGTTTTATTTCGGTCAATACCATGAAAGTGTTGAGTGCTGATACCCAGCCGTAGTCATGACAGGATCCAAACTAACAAATCCCATCAGCTGTTCACATTTCTGCACATCTGACCAATCACAGCATTAAGATTGTCTGTTTAAGTAACTTGTTTTCTACTCTGCTACGAGAAATTAAAGGCCTGTAAGAACCTGTAAGGTCTTGGTTGCAGGTTCTGCCTTGTTTTGAATATATGTCATTAAAAGACAACACTACTTGGAAAATAAGGAAAAGTATCATTAAGCATCTGACACCAAATATTATATATGAAGACTTTATTTATAGAATAACTGGTTTTATTGTATGTTTCACTGATTTAAGTAAAAGACACTACGATGTTCAAGATGATGAAGGAACTTGTTACACAGTTCAGCGGCTCATTGATGTGTTTTTACGAGGGCTGTCAAACGATTAATTTTTTAAATCGTGATTAATCGCAGAATTTCCATAGTTAATCACGATTAATGGCGTTTTGAATTGCATGTTTAAAATCCTGTTATTTTCCATTTGAAGGCAGTTTTAAGCCCATAATGTAAAGCATTTCTTACCAGAGTGTCTTAACTGGGAATCAATCACGGCTCTGCTGCGACTCCCACACTCCAAAATGGTCCTTTGGTGGAGCTGAGGCTGGCTTGGCTGCACCTGGGTGTTTAGCGTGGAGGTGCTAACTCAAACTCCACGTACTCCGGTGGTAGTTAAACTCCGTTTGACACAGGTTGCATTTTACTTTTGACTTGTCAACTGAAGCGTCTGGAAGTGTTTTAAAGTTAAACAAGCCGTTCAAAAGTCCAGTAGCTCTCTTACTTTCCATCAGCGCGGTAGGTTTACTGCAGGAGGCCACTTCAAAGCATAGCGCTACAGCTAGAGGAGCCGTCTACGGGGGAGGAGAAGGGACAAAAAGGCTTGCAACATTAAAATGAGATAAAAAAAAATGAACGCGTTATGGATTGCATTAATCTAATCGCGATTAACGCGTTAACGCTGACAGCCCCAAATTTTTATCGTTTTTAGACAACGACAGAAGTCTACAGCACATGATACGTATAACTTATTGGATAATTCATTGAAGGTTTGACTCGACTCATGAAGAAGAAGAATGAATAATATCAGCAGAGTTATGCTCACCATGAATGTGTCCAAATATTAATTTATGTACACCAAAACTGACGAACTGTGAGTTCAGTATTTAAATATTTATTTCAGATGTTAAGCTTTGTTGAGTCTGAAAAGTCTCACTTGTGGATTCTTTTATGACATTTTTGGTCTTAATAAAGTTTCCGATGTTTTAATTTTGCAGCCGCATCCTGTTAAACATGCCGTCGTCCTCTCGGGTCAAATAGACCCGTCTGTTTTGACTGTTCCTTCTTTCCTTCCTTCCTTCCTTCCTTCCTTCCTTCCATCTGTCCTTCCTCTCTCCTTCTCTCTTTCTTTCCTTCTTCTCTCTTTCCTCCCTTACTTCTTTCCTTCTTTCCTCCCTCCCTCCTACCTTACTTACTTCTTTCCTCCGTCCTTTCTTCCTCCCTTCCTTATTTCCTTTCCTCCCTTCCTTCCTTCCTTCCTCCATCCCCCTTTCTTCCTTCCTTCTGTCCTTCCTCCCCCTACCTTCCTTCCTTCCTTACTTTCATTTGTCCTTCCTTCCTTCCTCCCTTCCTTATTTCCTTTCCTCCCTCCCTCCCTTCCTCCATCCCCCTTTCTTCCTTCTGTCGTTCCTTCCTCCCTGCCTTCTTTCCTTTACTCCCTTCCTTCCCTCCTTCCTCCCTCCTTTCCTTCCTTGACTCAAACACAACAGGAAGGTTAAACATGCTGTCAAAAAAACAAGAACTTTGAGATTCAAAGTTGTTTTTATATTTAAATGAAGTATTAATTTTATCTTTTAAAGAGAAAAAGGCTTTTTGTTATTTATAATCTGAATGTCAAGAGGTTCAATCTACACCTATCTATGTATGAAACAGAACCGTGTGAACATGAATGAACTCTGATTGGTGGAGGACCAATGAAATACAGTTTTCTGAATTAAACCGGTTTGGATTCAGCAACAGTCGAAGAAGTTATTGTTTCATGTTCGTTTATGTTTTTCATTATTGTTTTAATTGAAAGCTTGAGGTCATTGAAGTTACATCATGAACTTTATGAGCTTACTCCAGTTGTCAGTAACATATTGTGATAAATAATGATGATATTCTGTTTGTGTGAACCCAGATAACCGTATTGTAACGGGTGGTGTATGGACCCAATTGCGGTACAAAGGACTCAGAAACAGTGGTAAAAGTTCAACGGTTTACTCAGACTCCAGCAAACAGGAATCAGGAGAGGAGAGGCTAAACTCTTGGTCAGGGACAGAAGGCTGGGTCGATTTACCAGGAGGCAGACGAAGCAGGGGAATCAGGGACAGGCGAGGTCAGTACCGGGAACACATGCAGGAGAATGCTGGAAAGTCTCGCATGGCAAAGGAGTGAGTGTGGAGCTGGAGAGTATATGCTGGGCTGATGCATGTGATGAGCAGCTGTGTGCACAGGTGAGTAGAGTGAACTGACGAGGTGGGTGTGGCTGACAGGCTGAGTGGGGCAGCGGCAGGACCAATGGAAAACTACTGAGGGCTGGATGATTGAACTGTGACACGTATCCAGTCTTTGTGCTAATACATCCTGGATACTGAAACTGTTATCTGACTCTGGAGAAGACAGACAACAAGAGCATTTACCTAAAATGTGAAAATACTTCTAATAGTCCTGCATAGAAAAGCTTGATGTGGTTGAAGTATCACAGTAATGTCTGATAAGAGCTCTTGTAATACATCCATAAGTAAAGCCGGTCATTACTGACAGAGATCTGCTGCCACCTGCTGGTTTAGTTTTATACTGTCCCAAAAATCACTATTTGGTGGAGCTGTTAACAACTCAGACATCTGAAATGTGAGCCGACTACACACTGCAAAGTACTAGTACCTCTAACTGTACTACAGTAAAGTACTAGTACCTCTAACTGTACTACAGTAAAGTACTAGTACCTCAAACTGTACTACAGTAAAGTACTAGTACCTCTAACTGTACTACAGTAAAGTACAAGCACCTCAAACTGTACTACAGTAAAGTACAAGTACCTCTAACTGTACTACAGTAAAGTACTAGTACCTCAAACTGTACTGCAGTAAAGTACAAGTACCTCAAACTGTACTATAGTAGAGTACTAGTACCTCAAACTGTACTACAGTAAAGTACTAGTACCTCAAACTGTACTATAGTAAAGTACTAGTACCTCAAACTGTACTACAGTAAAGTACTAGTACCTCAAACTGTACTATAGTAAAGTACTAGTACCTCAAACTGTACTACAGTAAAGTACAAGTACCTCAAACTGTACTACAGTAAAATACTAGTACCTCTAACTGTACTACAGTGAAGTACTAGTATCTCTAACTGTACTACAGTGAAGTACTAGTACCTCTAACTGTACTACAGTAAAGTACAAGTACCTCAAACTGTACTACAGTAAAGTACTAGTACCTCTAACTGTACTACAGTAAAGTACAAGTACCTCTAACTGTACTACAGTAAAGTACAAGTACCTCTAACTGTACTACAGTAAAGTACTAGTACCTCTAACAGTACTACAGTAAAGTACTAGTACCTCAAACTGTACTACAGTAAAGTACAAGTACCTCTAACTGTACTACAGTAAAGTACTAGTACCTCTAACAGTACTACAGTAAAGTACTAGTACCTCAAACTGTACTACAGTAAAGTACAAGTACCTCAAACTGTACTACAGTAAAGTACTAGTACCTCTAACTTTTTTTGGGCTTTTTATGCCTTTATTTATTCAGTAACTGGCAGAGAGACCAACAGGAAGCAGGGAGAGAGAGGAATGAGCCGGATTCAAACCCAGACACTGTGATGATGTGCTCCAACCACTCAGCCAACAGAGCGCACCATTGTTTTTTACCTTCTGGTATCAGATAGGAAAATACTATACATACTTTATGCTGGTCAACAATCAGATTAATGAGATTTAGATGTCTTCAGAAAGGATACATGGAAATTTACTCAAACTCATCAAATGCGATATGTCCACATGTTTGTGAATAGATTAAACATGACAGATCCGGAGACCACATTTGCGTCTGACTTTGTCATGAATGAAAACCACGTTTCAGTTTCTGGATATTTTGGTAAAGAGTTTAGATTCAGCCACAGTGAACAGTCTCCTTCTGTGTTGACTCTAGATTGGACCGTTTACGTCTCTGGCCTTCTTCAGATTGGATCAAACTGGTCGTCGCTGTTTCACTTCCCTCTCTGAGCTCAGTAACCATGGCAACAGACAGGCATCACTGATGAACCATGGCAACAGACAGGTTTCAGTACTAAAGATAAAAGTTTCCTACTCAGTGTGATGCATTATGATCTTATTTGATTGAAAACTTAAACCCTCCGGTTGTCTTCGAGTCAAGGAAGGAAGGAAGGGAGGAAGAAGGAAGAAAGGGAGGGAGGAATGAAGGAAGGAAAGGTGGGAGGAAGGAAGGAGGGAAGGAAGAAGGGAAGGCAGGAAAGGAAGGAGGGAGGGAGGGAGGGAGGGAGAAAGGAAAAGAGGAAGGAAGGAAAGAAGGACAGAGGAAAGAAGGAAGGGAGGAAGGTAGTGGAGAGGAAAGAAATAGAGAAGGAGGTAGGGAGGAAAGAAGGACAGGAGGAAGGAAGACAGGGGATGGAAGAAGGAAGGGAGGAAAGAGAGAGAAGGAGGGAGGAAGGAAGGAAGGAAGGAAGGAAGGAAGGAAGGAAGGAAGGAAGGAAGGAAGGAACAGTCAAAACAGACGGGGTCAATTTGACCCAGGAGGACGACAGGAAGGTTAAGCTCAAACTAATACAAACACAATAAAAACAGTGCTGTCTGACTAGAAACACCCTGCAGACATAATCTGTCAGATAACACACACAGTTCTTCCAACTGATAAACATGGAAGACCAAAGAGTGAGTTTAATGAGAACTTCACATTCAGACGGAAGACACCCAGACCAGTCCACAAAGGGATGAAGGATCTGGGCTGTCCTCTAATCTACTCATAGAAACTAAATGGACTACCAGACCCACCAAACACACAGAAAACTAACAAAGATAAGTAGAAGAGAGTGTGAGCCAAATGTCTCTCCCTCTATATCGGTCCTCCCTCAATCAGACTGGATCAGGACCTGGGAGAAAACACAACATTATAAATGGAAATTCATGTTATACAAATCCCATCCAGCAGGGGGCAGTATGTAATAGTGATATGTAATGATAAAATCCCTCTGAACTTCTCTACAGATAAATTCAGTGTGTGAAGACTCATTTAACACAGTAACATGTGACAGCAGATATTAGTAAAACAATATGTTTGAAAACATTATTTGATGAATAGATCTTTATCGTTTACAGCAAGCAAAAAAAAATAACACTTGAAAATGTGATGATTCTGTTAATCAGTCAGAGCATTTCCATAGAGAGCCACTTTGCATCAGCAGCACCATGCTCCAGTGCTCTGGGAGAGTTTATAGTCCTGAGAGTTGAACACTGGATGACTGACAGCTGTCCTTCATGACAACAGAAGCCACAGAAATCCTCCTCATCAAAAACATGACTTTGATCTCCGTCCTCATCTGGACTCTCCTCTGCTGCTGCTTCACAGGTAAAGTCCAGAGAATCAAACTCCTCTCCTCTATGAACATCCGTCCCTCTGAAATGAAGCCCACAAAACCATGATGCTGCTTTATGTTTTTGTCTCTGTATCCTCAGAGTCCAGAGGCCAGATCACAGTGACTCAGCCTGCAGCAGTGAGATCTGATCTGAGAGGATCTGCAACCATCAGCTGTAAGACCAGTTGGGATGTTTTTGTTGAAAACAACAAGCAGCTTTTAGCCTGGTACCAACAGAGAGATGGAGAAGCTCCTAAACTTCTTATTTACCTTGCTGACCAGTTAGAATCAGGGATTCCAGATCGTTTTTCAGGCAGTGGATCAAACTCTGATTTCACTCTGACCATCAGTGGAGTTCAGGCTGAAGATGCAGCAGTTTATTACTGTCAGAGTGCACATCTGATCAACCTTCAGGGTGTGATCACACAGTGAAAAAGCGTCGTACAAAAACCTCCCTCAGTCAGACTGAACAGAAACTGAACTGACTGCTGCAGCTGGAAGCTACTGCAGAGACTGATACAGTTCACTGAACACACACACACACACACACACACACACACACACACACACACACACAGACAGATGATATATAATGTTCATAGTGTCTCTATCAGTTTTCCTCTCACCTCAACAACCTGAAAGTTTCCTCAGATAAAGAGAACAGTTCCAGTGAAGAATCCCAGTCAGACCATTAAAACCACAGCAACATCCATCAGAGTCAGCTCCACTGATGTCCACACACACAACTAACTCACTATATATGAAACATGAATGTCCACAGATTGAACTGAAATCTCAGGACACTGAAGCTGTGATGAACAAACTGTTTTTGTGCAGAAGGTCATATTCAGGTTTGAACTCAAAATCAACAAGAAGTAAAGTTAGTGAAATGCTTTAATGATGAATGGATATGAACAGATAGAGAGTGGAGGAGGAGAGAGGAGCATCATGGGGAAAATGAAGCCCAAACAACAAGCAACAAAAATCCCTCAGAGACCAAGTACAAAGATATAAAATAAATACCTGTAGACTAGAGGTTGAGGGCAGGAAAAGCCTGTCTGTACAAATGTGCTTTAAGAAGAGACTTTGATGTTCAAACTGAGCTGGTGCTCCTGAGTTCCTCTGCTGAGGCGTTTCAGAGTCGGGGGCCTTAACAGCAAAGTCTCAGTCAGCCCTAGTTACCAAATTTGCTTTGAGAAAGCCAGGAGGTCCTTACCAGAGGATCTCACATGGTGATTCGGTTCATAAAGGGTGAGCAGTTCAGACATGTATTCTGGAGCAAGACCCTGTTTAGCCTTGAATGTCATCTGCTAGTCTTAAATATTGTGCATATGAAATGGCTCCTGTTTTAACTCGTATTTACAACTGCTCTCTAACTCAGCAAAAGGGTCCAACATGTTTTATATCTGCTGTGATTGTACCTGTGCCTAAGAAACCCAATACAAGCTGTCTGAATGATTATAGACCTGTGGCTTTAACATCTGTCATAATGAAAATATTCCAACGCTTGGTTTGTAACCATCTGTCCAGTATTACTCTAGATCCACATCAGTTTGCATACCGAGCTAACAGGTCTGTTGATGATGCTGTTTCTCTGTGTTTACATTGTATTCTGCAACATCTAGGGGGTCCTGGTAACTATGCAAGACTTCTTTTTATCAATTACAGTTCAGCTTTTAATACGATTGTGCCATCTAGACTGCATGATAAGCTCCTTCATATGGGTGTTGATCAGTCATTGTGCCGGTGGATATTGGACTTTTTAACAGGGAGAGTGCAGGTGGTTAAGTGCAACAACAAAACATCAAAACCCCTGACTGTCAGTACTGGGGCCCCCAGGGGTGCATTCGGTCCCCTCTCCTGTTCTCTGTACACTAATGACATTGGGCATTAGTGAGCAACAATCCCATCTCCCTTTCTGCCTTCGACATGTAGGAAATTATGTACACAACACACGCATAAGTATCAAAAACAGACTGGATGTACACATTTGCCTCCCAATTTTAATAGTGTCTTGCTGTACTGATTCAAACAAACTGAGATGTTAGCTGTCAGATAGTATAGAAAAATGACTCAAGACACAACACACACCTTTTAGAGCTGAGGAACAATCCCAGTTTAGTTCCGATAACCGATAAACATGGAAGAACAAACACAAGAGTGAGTGTAATGAGAACTTCACATTCAGTTTTTATGTTAATCTACATGAGGATGATGTAAATGTTGAGTTGTCCCAGCAGTGAGGAGGAAACAGCATGATATGTTGAGGACAGCTACAGTTGACTGACTCTGTGTGTTTGCATATCTGTCCTGCCTCTCTGCTCCCAGCCGTTAAGAGGCCAGTGTTGATCAGTGGCTGTCCAGACCTTTCAGAGCCACTGACACGCCGCCAGCACAATGATGATGTCACTGACTCTACTGCTGGGCACCCTGGGGCTCCTTGTTCAGGGTGAGACTCTCTGCTGAAAACTTGGCTTCAGGATGCAACCAGGTTCACCACAATGATGTTCTGCTGTGATGGAGAAACACTGAAACAAGCAACATTTACCTTCCATCTATTCTCCATGTTAAAGAAATGATACTCTTCTGTTTTCATGTTGATCATCTTTCTCCAAGCTGGATTTGTCTCAATAAGCCTTCTCCTCTTTTTCATGTTTTCCAGGTTCATCAGGACAAACCCTGACTCAGTCTCCTGGATCTCACTCTGCTGCTCCAGGACAGACTGTCACCATCAGATGTAAAACCAGTTCAAGTGTTTATAGCTACCTCCACTGGTACCTTCAGAAAACTGGAAACGCTCCTAAACTCCTGATTTATTATGCTACAAACCGTCAGTCTGGAGTTTCAGATCGTTTTAGTGGAAGTGGATCAGGCACTGACTACACTCTGACCATCAGTGGAGTTCGGGCTGAAGATTCAGGAGTTTACTACTGTCAGCAGGGTTACAGCACACCGTTCACACAGTGATACAACGTCGTACAAAAACCTCCCTCAGCTGGAGAGGAACTGATCTGACTCAACAGCTGCACTCAGACCAAAACAACAGAGGTTTGACATAAAAGACATACATTAAGGCAAAGCAGCATTATTTATATAGTGCATTTCATACCCAATGGCAACTCAATGTGCTTTACATAAAACAAACATTTAACAGTAAGAATTGGAAACAAAAAACTTAAAAACATACAATTTGAAAAATAAAAATAAAATTAAAAACACCTTCCACACCATTAATAAAAAATAAATACACAAGTACAGAAAAATAGAAAGAGAGAAAAAATGAAATAAAAACTAGAACAAAATACAGAATTAAATATGTTTTCAGCTTAAAATAATGATTAGCTTTAAAATCATTAAAAGGACATAGAGTGCAAATGAAAGATTAAAACGTAAAGTGCTTTAAAAGAGCTCAATCATAAGCTCAGGAGAAGAGAAATGTTTTTAACCTGGATTTAAAAATGATTTCAGTTCTGCTGTTAGTTTGTTCCAGTTGTGTAAAAGCTGCTTCATCATGTTTAGTTTGAACTCTGGGCTCAACTATCTGACCTGAGTCAGTAGATCTCAGAGCTCTGGGCTCAACTATCTGACCTGAGTCAGTAGATCTCAGAGCTCTACTGGGTTTATATTCTACTAACATGTCATTCATGTATTCTGGACTTAAACCATTCAGTGATTTGTAGACCAGTAGCAGAACTTTAAATTCTATTCTATAGCTGACTGGGAGCCAGTGTAAAGACTTGAGAACTGGAGTAATGTGCTCTGATCTCTTTGTTCTGGTTAAAACTCGAGCTGCAGCGTTCTGAATGAGCTGCAGCTGTTTAATGCTTTTTTGTGGGAGTCCAGTCAGAAGACCGTTACAGTAGTCGAGTCTACTTGAGATGAAAGCATGAATCAACTTCTCCTGGTCTGTTTGAGACATAAAACCCTTCACTCTGGGTATGTTCTTAAGCTGATAGAAGGCTGTTTTGGTGACTGATTTGATGTGACTGCTGAAAGTCAGATCTGAGTCTATCAGCACGCCAAGGTTTCGGACTTGGTCCGTAGTTTTTAGAGAGAGTGACTCCAGATGTTTACTGACAGCAATCCTCTTCTCTTTATTGCCAAAAACAATGACCTCAGTTTTGTCCTGATTTAATTGAAGGAAATTTTGGTTCATCCAATTAGTTACTTGCTCTAAACAGTGACACAATGACTGTATTGGACTGTAGTCATCTGGGGACAGTGCCAGGTATATCTGTGTGTCATCTGCATAACTGTGATAGTCTACATTAGAGTTCTGCAGAATTTGACCCAAGGGCAGCATATATAGACTGAACAGAAGGGGTCCAAGAACTGACCCCTGAGGAACTCCACATGTCATAGCCACTCGATCAGATTCATAACTTCCAATGATCACAAAATAACTCCACTCTTCCTAGTAGGACCTGAACCAGTCTAGGACTGTTCCGCTGAGTCCTGCCCAAGTTTCCAACCTGTTCAACAGTATACTGTGGTCCACAGTGTCAAACGCAGCACTGAGATCCAACAGGACCAGAACTGACACCTTGCCTGAGTCAGTGTTCAACCTTATGTCATTTAACACTCTAATAAGAGCTGTTTCTGTACTGTGGTTAGGTCGGAAACCCGATTGAAATTTGTCAAAAAGGCCACTGGAGTTCAAGAAATTACTGAGTTGATTAAAAACCACTTTCTCAACGATCTTGGCTATAAAAGGAAGATTTGAGATAGGTCTGTAGTTGGTTAACATGGAAGCATCCAGCGTTCTCTTTTTTAAGAGTGGCTTAATGGCAGCTACTTTTAGGAGTTTAGGAAACACACCTGATTTAAGTGAGCTATTTATTACTTGTCGCAAATCTGTTTGGACAGAGTTCACAATAGTTTTAAAGAAATCTGATGGCATTGTGTCAAGACAGCATGTTGATGGTTTTAGATGCTGAACTGTTTCCTCTATGGTTTTTTGGTCAACTGTTTTAAATTCTGACATTGCAGTTGAGTTATTCCTGGGAGGTCTGAGGGATTGCATCATTTTATTGTTTTGTTGATTTGTGTTGATATTTAACATTATGGACTGGATTATTTCACTGAAAAAGCAAATTCATTGCATTTTTCTGTGGAAAGGAGTTCTGGAGCTATCTGTTTAGGGGGGTTTGTAAGCTTATCAACCGTAGCAAACAGAGTACGAGTGTTGTTGATGTTCTTATTAATTATTTCAGAAAAGTGTTGCTGTCTAGCTTTGAGTAATTCATATTTAAAATTACAAAGACTTTGTTTGTAGAGGTCAAGGTGAATTTGAAGTTTAGTTTTTCTCCACTTACGCTCTGCTTTCCTGCTTTCTGTGTTTAAAGCCTTTACCATCCTAGTGTTCCTCCATGATGTTTTCTTTCTGCTCAAGGTTGTCTTAGTTTTAATAGGTGCAACAGCATCCATGACATTTGAGATTTTCCAGTTAAAAGAAAGCAATGGGTCAATCCAGAGGCCAAGATATTTAAAGGAGGTAATTTGATCAAGTGGTGAGCCATCAATGAAATAAATGATCAGATCTGAGACATCACTAAGCCCTGACCTGGTGCCAAACTACATGCTACATGATTTCTTTTTGTTCAGTATTAGTTTATTTGATGAGAACCATTTCTGAACTGAAGCAAATGTTATGTCTCGTCAAATCTGTTAATTATGGTGGTGTCAGATCGTGTCTAGTTTAGTTCATGTGTGGGTCCTGTATGTCTCTATTTAGTCAAGTCACTCATGTCCAGTCCTGTCATGCACTTCCTGTTTTATTTTGTACTCACCTTCTCCCCTCTCATTTCAGATCCTGACTTCCCCCCTTTGTGTGCTTTCCCTCCATTGTGATTGTTAACCCCGCCCCTAATTGGTTCCACCTGTGTTCCCCTACCTCATGTTTAAATAGTCCTTGTCTCCCTTTGCTTGCTGTCAGTTCGTTTTTGTCTGTCTCCTGTTCCTGTCATTCAGCGTAAGAAAGCCAAGTTTTGAGTTCTGTTTTTTCAAGTGTAGAAAGTCAAGTTTTGAGTTTTGTTCTTTGAGTATTTTTCTCTCCTCCTAGTGAGTGTTTTTTGTTGTATTTTTATCCTCCTTGGGAGCGTTTTTTGTTATTAAAATTCTTTGAGAAGCGCAATTGAGTCCTCTCTGTCTGGGTCAAGTTCATTACAGAACGAACTGACCAACTATGGACTCAGCCGACTCAAAGAACCTCCAAACTGCCCTCTCTGCACAGGGCACAAGGATCCATCAGCACGAAACGCAGCTAAGCTCCGTCAGCTGTGGTGTGCTGGAACTCTCCAAGTGTCAGGAGGAGTTTCAAGCCTCTGTCACCTCCCAAGTGAACCACCTGGCTAGCCAACTCCACCAAGTCCTGTCTCACCTGGGGACGGCACCCACAGTTACACCACCGACAGAGACTCCAGCTGCTGCACCAGTCCCGGGTCCGGTTGTTCCCATGTCCCTGTGTTTAGCCCCTCCTGAGAAGTTCTCTGGTGACTCAGGTGACTGTAGAACTTTTCTAGTCCAGTGTGACCTGCACTTTAAGCACAACCCGACAGCTTTCGAGTCGGACCAGGCTAAAGTGGCCTTCATGGTGTCCCATTTAACGGGCAGGGCCGCCGCTTGGGCCACAGCGGAATGGTCCAGAGACTCTGAGATCTGTCAGTCACTCACAATTTTCAAAGACAATTTAGGCCGAATCTTTGATCATTCCTCACCTGCCAGAGAGGCTTCGCGGGTGCTCATGCAGATCAAACAACGTCAGCACCAAGTAGTTGATTACGCCATTGAGTTCCGCACTGCAGCTGCAGATAGTGGGTGGAATTCGCCCGCTCTAATAGATGCTTTTATGAATGGACTTACTGAGCCCATAAAAGATCATCTAGCCCCCCTAGAGCTCCCCCAGGACCTGGAAGCCATCATCGCCATGGCTATTCGAGTGGACAACAGGCTCCGAGAACGGGAGAGAGAGCGGCGTCGGACTACAGTTCGTCCTCCCGGTCACAAGGGTTACACGACAGGAGTCCAACCTTCAAGAGCCACTTTTTCTCCCATGCCGGCGGGTTCAGGGAGAATGCAGCCTCCCCAAGAATCCCAGGAGCCGATGCAGTTGGGGAGGACCAAGATTACTACAGAAGAGAGACAGCGTCGTCTACAAGAGGGGTGCTGCTTCTACTGTGGACAGCTAGGCCATCAACTCGCCACCTGTCCAGGGAAAAGGTCAAGCTCACCAGCCATGAGGAGGGCGTTGGTGAGCAAGCTTACCTCAGCATTTCCTCCTCGTCAACTGACTCAGGTAAAACTCTCCATAAATAATCGGACAGTAACTCATGGGGTTTTAATTGACTCTGGAGCAGATGAAAGCCTCATGGACTGGAGTCTAGCTCGACAGAATCAGGTTAGGACTGTTCCTTTGACCCATCCAGTAACTGCCAGTGCCTTGGATGGTCGCCTACTCTTCAGAGTGACTCATTGCACTGAACCTATTCAGGTGACGTTAAAAGACGACCACACCGAGATTATGCAGTTTCATTTGTTTGACTCAGCGCAGCATCCACTGATTTTGGGGTTTCCATGGCTTAAAAAACACAACCCTCACATTGATTGGCGCTCAGGAGAAATTAAGGGGTGGGGAGGAGACTGTGCACATGCATGCAAAAAGAGTCGGGTGATGCAGACTGACATTCCAGGGAATGAACTCAGCAGGGACATTGACTCCGACTATCCAGACCTATTGAATGTACCCTCATGTTATCATGACTTAAAAGAAGTCTTTAACAAGACAAAGGCCATGTCACTCCCTCCTCATCGACCCTTCGACTGTGCCATTGACCTGTTACCTGGCGCGCCCATTCCCAAGGGGCGTCTCTACTCCATCTCTGGACCAGAAAGAGCAGCCATGGATGAGTACCTTACCTCATCACTGAAGGCCGGAATAATCCGTCCGTCCTCCTCTCCCGCTGGTGCAGGCTTCTTTTTTGTGGGTAAGAAAGATGGCTCACTCAGGCCATGCATTGACTATAGCCCCCTAAATGACATTACTGTAAAGAACCGTTACCCACTACCATTGATTACATCTGCTTTTGAACTGCTCCAAAGGGCCACTGTCTTCACCAAGCTAGACCTCAGGAATGCTTATCACCTCATCAGGATAAGGGAAGGAGATGAGTGGAAGACAGGCTTTAACACTCCTAATGGTCATTACGAGTACCTGGTCATGCCTTTTGGACTATGCAATGCGCCAGCTGTTTTCCAAACGTTTGTGAATGATGTTCTGAGAGAGTTTTTGAACATTTTTGTGTTTGTGTACCTCGACGATATTCTGATTTTCTCACCAGATAAGGAGTCGCATGTGGTTCATGTTCGTCAAGTCCTCCAGAAGCTGTTGGAGAACCACCTCTACGTCAAAGGGGAAAAATGTGACTTTCATGCAGCTACTGTTAGTTTCCTGGGCTACATTGTCACAGCCAGTAGGTTGCAGATGGATCCGGCTAAGGTCAGTGCTGTGACCAATTGGCCAATTCCAGACAGCAGGAAAAAGGTACAGCAGTTCCTGGGATTTGCCAATTTTTACAGAAAGTTTATCCGTAATTTCAGCTCTGTTGCCGCACCTCTGCATGCACTCACCTCTACCAAGATACCTTTTCAGTGGAACCCCTCTGCCGAGAGAGCATTTCAGTGCCTCAAAGAAAGATTCACCACAGCGCCTGTCCTCACAGTTCCGGACTCCCAACGGCAGTTTGTGGTGGAGGTTGATGCGTCCAATGAGGGCATTGGGGCTGTGTTGTCCCAGAGATCCGCCAAGGATAACAGGATGCACCCCTGCGCCTATCTGTCACGTAAGTTGACACCTGCAGAAAGAAATTATGATGTGGGAAACAAGGAACTGTTGGCTGTCAAGGCAGCTCTCGAGGAATGGAGGCACTGGTTGGAAGGGGCCGAACAACCATTTTTAGTATGGACAGACCATAAGAACCTAGAATACATCAGGAAAGCTAAAAGACTCAATTCACGTCAGGCTAGATGGACCTTGTTCTTCAACAGGTTCAATTTCAAGTTATCCTTTCGCCCCGGCTCACAAAATGCTAAACCAGATGCTCTGTCCCGTCTTTATGACCCTGAGCCTGTTGCCAAAGAACCTGAACCTATCCTTCCACTGAACCGTGTGGTTGGAGCGGTGACGTGGCAGATAGAATCAGATGTGAAGCAGGCAAATGATGCGAGTCCAGCACCGAGTGAGTGTCCACAAAACCGGTTGTTTGTCCCTTTGTCATTACGCTCCAAGGTAATCCACTGGGCTCACACATCCCTGCTCACATGCCACCCAGGCGTCAAGCGGACCATGTATGTGATCAAGCAGCGGTTCTGGTGGCCCGCCATGGAAAAGGAAGTCTCGGAGTATGTGGCGGCCTGTCCAGTGTGTGCACGGAATAAAACATCACCTCGGGCCCAAATGGGTCTGCTGCACCCGCTGCCAGTTCCTCAACGACCATGGTCACACATCTCCATGGATTTTGTGACGGGACTGCCGCCGTCTAAAGGTAATACGACCATCCTGACGGTGGTTGACCGCTTTTCTAAAATGGCACACTTCATTCCACTTGTCAAGTTACCCTCTGCCAAAGAGACTGCAGAGGCCATGATGACTAATGTGTTCCGAATCCATGGCTTTCCCAGTGATGTTGTTTCAGATAGAGGGCCGCAATTCATCTCTAGCTTCTGGAAAGAGTTTTGCCAGCTCCTTGGGGCCACTGTGAGCATGTCCTCTGGTTATCACCCACAGTCAAATGGTCAGACTGAACGCCTCAACCAGGTGCTTGAGACGTGCTTACGGTGCCTCGTCTCCCAGAACCAAACCACCTGGAGTGACCACCTCACATGGGTGGAATATGCCCACAACACCCTTCCCTCGTCGGCCACAGGTCTCTCACCTTTCCAGTGTGTCAACGGCTACCAGCCTCCCCTGTTCCCCGCCAGTGAGAAGGAGATTGTGGTCCCCTCGGCTCACGCCATGGTCAGGCGCTGTCGGCGGATTTGGGCCGGTGCTCGGCGAGTCCTCCTCCGGAGCTCAGCCAAGATGAAAGCGGCAGCTGACAAACGCAGGCAGCCGGCTCCTCCCTACAGGCCTGGCCATAGGGTTTGGTTGGCCACTAAAGACTTGCCCCTCCATGTCCACTCCAGAAAGTTGGCTCCCAGGTTTGTGGGCCCATTTCCCATATCAAAAGTCATTAACCCTGTATCTGTACGTCTACGCCTTCCCAGGTCTTTAAGGATCCACTCCACGTTTCATGTCAGCAAGGTCAAGCCAGTCAAAGAAAGTGCTCTGGTGCCGGCTGCCACTCCTCCTCCGCCCCCTCGGATTATCGGGGGCGGCCCTGTGTATACTGTCAGGAAGCTCTTGGCGGTTCGCAACCGTGGCCGTGGGAAACAGTTTTTGGTGGACTGGGAAGGTTATGGTCCAGAGGAGCGTTCCTGGATCCCTTCACGTTTCATTGTGGACAAGGGTCTGATCAGGGACTTTTATGCCCATCACTCAGGGGTTCCTGGGCCGTCAGGGGTCGGCCATAGAGGGGGGGGTACTGTTATGTCTCGTCAAATCTGTTAATTATGGTGGTGTCAGATCGTGTCTAGTTTAGTTCATGTGTGGGTCCTGTATGTCTCTATTTAGTCAAGTCACTCATGTCCAGTCCTGTCATGCACTTCCTGTTTTATTTTGTACTCACCTTCTCCCCTCTCATTTCAGATCCTGACTTCCCCCCTTTGTGTGCTTTCCCTCCATTGTGATTGTTAACCCCGCCCCTAATTGGTTCCACCTGTGTTCCCCTACCTCATGTTTAAATAGTCCTTGTCTCCCTTTGCTTGCTGTCAGTTCGTTTTTGTCTGTCTCCTGTTCCTGTCATTCAGCGTAAGAAAGCCAAGTTTTGAGTTCTGTTTTTTCAAGTGTAGAAAGTCAAGTTTTGAGTTTTGTTCTTTGAGTATTTTTCTCTCCTCCTAGTGAGTGTTTTTTGTTGTATTTTTATCCTCCTTGGGAGCGTTTTTTGTTATTAAAATTCTTTGAGAAGCGCAATTGAGTCCTCTCTGTCTGGGTCAAGTTCATTACAGCAAACTGTTGTTGTAAAGTATTTTCTATAACAGATTTATTATCACTAGTTGTAAATATTATGGTGTTGTCAGCATATAAATGTACTTGACAAACAGAGCAAATTTTTGGAAGGTCATTAATAAAAATGGAGAAGAGGAGTGGTCCTAAGGATGAGCCTTGAGGTACTCCCTTCGAGACAATTGAATAGTCAGAGTGATTTCCATTCAAATTTACACACTGTCGTCTGTTATGAAGGTATGAGTTGAACCAAAATAAACACCAATGGAAGTCAGTTTATCAAGAAGTAGATAATGGTCAACAATGTCAGAAGCCTTAGTTAAATCAAGAAATATTGCACCGGTAAGTTTGCCGTTTTCAGAGGCAGTAAATACATCATTGGTGAACTTTAACAGAGCTGTGGCTGTTGAGAAACTGGGTCTGAAACCAGATTGGCATGGAGATAAAATATTATGGTCTGTAATATAGTGTGATAATTGATTAAAGATTAATTTCTAGAAAATGTTAGTTATAGAATTGATGATAGAAATTGTACGGTAGTTATTGACATCATGTGGGTCTCCTCCCTTATGGAGTGGAGTAACAGTGGCACATTTCCAGGCAGAAGGGAGGGCAGATCAGAGGGGGTTGAGGGCAGATCAGAGGGGTCGATCAGAGGGGGTTAAGGGCAGATCAGAGTGGGTTGAGGGCAGGTCAGAGTGGGTTGAGGGCAGATCAGAGGGGGTTCGAGGGTTAAACAGATCACAGAGTGGGTACATCAGAATATTTGCTGCTAGCTTGATAAATTTAATCTCAATGCCTTCTGGTCCACGTCCACAGTCAACCTTTAGTTCATTAATTACACGTTGAACTTCAACAGGTGATATTTCATGAAAGGAAAAAGAACTATTACTGGAAGAGTTACTAGAGGGAACACATGTAATAGATGGGTCAAACACATGGGAGCTACCTACAGTTGTAAAGTGCTGGTTAAAAATGTTTGAAATAACTAATGGGTCCTGAATAATGTTATTATTGAAACAAAGCTGGGTACTGGTGCTTTGGTTTGACTTGTTGAGGATATTATTCATATTTTTCCAGAACTGTTTTGGTTTATGCATATTTTCAGATAATTGATTTTTATAGAAGTCTGATTTGGCATTACGTGTTTTTGTCTTACATGAATTCCTTAGTAATCTATATTTTCCCAGTCAGCAGCATTCTTAGCTTCTCTGTAGCTCCTCCAGGCTTTATCTCTTTGTTTTAAAAGGTTAATCAGATCAGAACTGATCCAGGGTAAATGTTGACCTTTGACCTTAATTTCTTTCCATGGGGCGTTTATTAAAAGTAATGCAAATGTGGACATCCAATGTTTTATTGATACTTATGCATGTGTTGTGTACATAATAATTTTCAGCATACTGGTATATAGACAAACAGCAGACAGACGTGAAGGACACCATGTGTTACCCAACTGCCTGGTATGTCCATTTATATTGAGGAGAGATCAGTTTTTGTACATTTAATGGAAACACTGCTATCATTAAGAGAGATTAATATGATCATTATTATAATAATAATAAAGCTGCAAATATCATTGATTTGATGAACACGTCTTTATTTTCATGAAACATTAAAATCAAAAAGCAAGAAACATCATTACTGCAACATTTAAAGAGACAGAGGGAGAAAAAAGCAGAGTAGCAGAGATCAGAGTGAGAGCAGTAGCAGAGTAAAACCAGTAGCAGAGTCCCAGTGAGTCAGGTCAGGACTGGGAACACTGGTCTCTCCTCAGTGTCTCTGAGAGTGGAGTCTGGGAGCCCTGGGTGGCCTCACAGGTCACAGAGCCCACCTTCCCCCACTGGTCTGCAGTGAGCCTCAGGGTGCTGCTCCAGCTGTAGTGGCCATCCTCCTGCAGCACCCCGGGGCTCCTGCTCTGCTCCCTGCTGCTGCTGCTGCTGCCGTCCACCTTCCAGGCCAGACTCCAGTCTGAGGGGAAGCCCTTGTTGGCCAGACACGTGAGCGTGGCCTTCCCCTGCTGCAGCTCCTGGCTGGAGGGGGGCAGCACCGTCAGGGTGGGACGGACATCACCTAGGAGACACCAATCACATTAGAGGACAGGGACCACACAGCTGTCAAACACCAGACACTTGGACACCTTTACTGTGTGAGAGTGGATTTTCCCCTTTAAGGAGTTTGTGTCAGATGGTTTTTCTGCTCCACCAGTCACTCACTCACACATTGTTTCACTTCCCTTTAAGAAACCTCTCATGCAGATCAGCACAGAAAGAATCATCGTACAGTTTGACCTGAAATATATCAAACTACACTGCAAATAAAACAACAAGATTTCATAACTTTCTCATCAAAATCATCACAAATGTTAACAAAGCATTACATTACAACACTCACTGGAAACATAACCAAACACAGAAGATGAACTGACCACCAGCTGATTTCAAACATCACTTAGCAAACTGTTCAAATGACTTCAAACTACATTTGAAACAATACAGAGATCAGAAATTTGGCACATTTTCAAACACCCATTGTTATCATCACTCTGCTTCATTTCATTTCAACAAATTATATTCCAATCAATGGTAAAAAACTGAATGTTAGAATGTAAAATGATTGTTAGAAAATCACTTTAAATTGCATCTAAATCTTCATCTTTTCTACATGTCAAGTTATTAAATGTCAGTATGACAGGAATGTGTAAAGAAAAGTTTAGTGAAGCTGCTCTGAGTTATCCTCCATGGTAAAGAAGGAGAAATACAACATCAATACTAAAAGTGCTCTTAATAAAAATGATATTTTTATCTACTGTAAGCATTCAAAAGCTTCATTCAAAACACTATTTTACAATATTGTATTTATCATTTCAGCAGAAACTTACTTCCAACATCCAGTCTGGTTCCTCCACCGAACGTGTACCACAGTGATACAAACTCATTGAGCCGTCGTACAAAAACCTCTCACTGTAGAGAGACACGGCTCTCTGACTTTGAACACTGAACTAAAACTACGAGCTCTAAAAATGTAACTTTACTGTTAAAGTTGTTAAATTAATGATTTATCGTCTAAATTAATGTTTTATTGTTTTTACAGCAAGTTTCTGAGTTTTAAATGTAAAAGTGGTCTTTGTCTCTAAGTGCAAATTATGTATAAAAAACAGTTTGACATGAAAGTGGACACAAACAAACTGTCTAATATAAAGGAAAACAATAAAATAATCTGTTGAAATGATAAATATTTTTAATATTAGACTTACTTCCAACATCCAGTCTGGTTCCTCCACCGAACGTGTACCACAGTGAAACAAACTCATTGAGCCGTCGTACAAAAACCTCTCACTGTAGAGAGACACGGCTCTCTGACTTTGACACAAACAAACTCACTAAAATTAGACTCTTGTTTGGAACATTTTTAACGTCATTTCACAACTGACAACAACAACAGTGATACGCATTTCATATATATGTCATTTTATTTAAAATATGTTCATTTTTATTGAATTCATATCAAGTGTTAATACATTTAAATAGAACAAATTACATTCTGCTGTCAATACATATGAATCCCAAACCACCTTAAAATGATCAGTGACACATTATGAATCAATACTGTGATAAGTTGATTGATCCATTGATTAAACAGCATCATCAGAGTAATCCAAGTCCCTGTTGGAGTCAGTCATAGCATTTCCATAGAGAGCCACTTTGCATCAGCAGCACCATGCTCCAGTGCTCTGGGAGAGTTTATAGTCCTGAGAGTTGAACACTGGATGACTGACGGCTGTCCTTCATGACAACAGAAGCCACAGAAATCCTCCTCATCAAAAACATGACTTTGATCTCCATCCTCATCTGGACTCTCCTCTGCTGCTGCTTCACAGGTAAAGTCCAGAGAATCAAACTCCTCTACTCTATGAACATCCGTCCCTCTGAAATGAAGCCCACAAAACCATGATGCTGCTTTATGTTTTTGTCTCTGTATCCTCAGAGTCCAGAGGCCAGATCACAGTGACTCAGCCTGCAGCAGTGACAGCTGATCTGAGAGGATCTGCAACCATCAGCTGTAGGGTCAGTCCTAAAGTGAGTGTAGGAAGTAAAAGTGGAAAAGAAATGTTAAACTGGTACCACCAGAAAGACGGAGAAGCTCCTAAAGTCCTTATTAGCTACACTACTGGTCGTGCATCCGGGATTCCAGATCGTTTTTCAAGCAGTGGCTCACAAACTGACTTCACTCTGACCATCAGTGGAGTTCAGGCTGAAGATGCAGCAGTTTATTACTGTCAGAGTATGCATTATGTCAACAGTCAGGATGTGTTCACACAGTGAAAAAGCGTCGTACAAAAACCTCCCTCAGTCAGATTGAACAGAAACTGAACTGACTGCTGCAGCTGGAAGCTACTGCAGAGACTGATACAGTTCACTGAACACACACACACACACACACACACACACACACACACACACACACACACACACACACACACACACACACACACACACACACACACAGATGATATATAATGTTCATGGAGTCTCTATCAGTTTTCCTCCCACCTCAACAACCTGAAAGTTTCCTCAGATAAAGAGAACAGTTCCAGTGAAGAATCCCAGTCAGACCATTAAAACCACAGCAACATCTATCAGAGTCAGCTCCACTGATGTCCACACACACAACTAACTCACTATATATGAAACATGAATGTTCACAGATTGAACTGAAATCTCAGGACACTGAAGATGTGATGAACAAACTGTTTTTGTGCAGAAGGTCATATTCAGGTTTGAACTCAAAATCAACAAGAAGTAAAGTTAGTGAAATGCTTTAATGATGAATGGATATGAACAGATAGAGAGTGGAGGAGGAGAGAGGAGCATCATGGGAAAAATAAAGGCAAAACAACAAGCAACAAAAATCCCTCAGAGACCAAATACAAAACTATAAAATCAATACCTGCAGACTAGAGGTTGAGGGCAGGAAAAGCCTGTCTGTACAAATGTGCTTTAAGAAGAGACTTTGATGTTGAAACTGAGCTGGTGCTCCTGAGTTCCTCTGCTGAGGCGTTTCAGAGTCGGGGGCCTTAACAGCAAGGTCTCAGTCAGCACTAGTTACCAAACTTGATCTGGGAAAGCCAGGAGGTCCTTACCAGAGGATCTCACATGGTGATTTGGTTCATAAGGGGTGAGCAGTTCAGACATGTATTCTGGAGCAAGACCCTGTTTAGCCTTGAATGTCATCTGCTAGTCTTAAATACTGTGCATATGAATTGGCTCCTGTGTTAACTGATATTTAAAACTGCTCTTTAACTCTGCAAAAGGGTCCAACATGTTTTATATCTGCTGTGATTGTACCTGTGCCTAAGAAACCCAATCCAAGCTGTCTGAATGATTATAGACCTGTGGCTTTAACATCTGTCATAATGAAAATATTCCAACGCTTGGTTTGTAACCATCTGTCCAGTATTACTCTAGATCCACATCAGTTTGCATACCGAGCTAACATGTCTGTTGATGATGCTGTTTCTCTGTGTTTACATTGTATTCTGCAACATCTAGAGGGTCCTGGTAACTATGCAAGACTTCTTTTTATCGATTACAGTTCAGCTTTTAATATGATTCTGCCATCTAGACTGCATGATAAGCTCCTTCATATGGGTGTTGATCAGTCATTGTGCCGGTGGATACTGGACTTTTTAACAGGGAGAGTGCAGGTGGTTAAGAGCAAAACATAAAAACCCCTGACTGTCAGCACTGGGGCCCCCAGGGGTGCATTCGGTCCCCTCTCCTTTTCTCTGTACACTAATGACTTTGGGGATTAGCGAGCAACAATCCCATCTCCCTTCCTGATTTCAACATGAAAGAAATTATGTACACAACACACGCATAAGTATTAAAAACAAACTGGACGTACACATTTGCTTCCCAATTTTTAATACTGTCTTGCTGTACTGATTTAAACAAGCTTCATTGACCTGAGATATTAGCTGTCAGAAAGTTTTAGAAAAATGACTCAACACACAACACACTCCTTTTAGAGCTGAGGAACAATCCCAGTTTAGTTCTGATAACCGATAAACATGGAAGACCAAACACAAGAGTGAGTGTAATGAGAACTTCACATTCAGGCTTTATGTTAATCTACATGAGGATGATGTAAATGTTGAGTTGTCCCAGCAGTGAGGAGGAAACAGCACGATATGTTGAGGACAGCTACAGTTGACTGACTCTGTGTGTTTGCATATCTGTCCTGCCTCTCTGCTCCCAGCCGTTAAGAGGCCAGTGTTGATCAGTGGCTGTCCAGACCTTTCAGAGCCACTGACACACCGCCAGCACAATGATGATGTCACTGACTCTACTGCTGGGCACCCTGGGGCTCCTTGTTCAGGGTGAGACTCTCTGCTGAAAACTTGGCTTTAGGATGCAACCAGGTTCACCACAATGATGTTCTGCTGTGATGGAGAAACACTGAAACAAGCAGCATTTACCTTCTTCCATCTATTCTCCATGTTAAAGAAATGAGACTCTTCTATTTTCATGTTGATCATCTTTCTCCAAGCTGGATTTGTCTCAATAAGCCTTCTCCTCTTTTTCATGTTTTCCAGGTTCATCAGGACAAATCATCCTGACTCAGTCTCCTGGATCTCAGTCTGTTGCTCCAGGAGAGACTGTCACCATCGGATGTAAAGTCAGTCCAGGTACTAGTGGTAGCTGCTTCAGATGGTACCTTCAAAAACCTGGAGAACAACCTAAACCCCTGATAACTTGTGATTACCACCGTTACTCTGGGATATCAGATCGTTACAGTGGTTCTCGCTCTGGCTCTGGTTTTACTGATTACACTCTGACCATCAGTGGCGCTCAGACTGAAGATGGAGGAGTTTATTACTGTCAGAGTGAACACACTATCAACAGCCAGAAAGTGTTCACACAGTGAAAAAGCGTCGTACAAAAACCTCCCTCAGTCAGACTGAACAGAAACTGAAGTGACTGCAGAGACTGATACAGTTCACTGAGCACACACACACACACACACACACACACACACACACACACACACACACACACACACACACACACACACACACACACACACACACTCACTCCGTGACTTACAATAAACTGTCTTGTATCTCCACTACACCAACATCTCACTCATCTGTAACGTTACACAACCATAAAATCATCTTGTATGCTGATGATGTTCTATTATACATTACACCAACATCATCGTCCCTTTTTCACTCCATGTGTTCAGTCATTGAATCAAGATGACTCACCACAGTCAGCTAACTGAAATGAAACAGTCAAACTCAACTTTATCACTTCGCACACATAAATAAAAGAGAGTTTTCAGAGATTGATATCATTTATTTCTAAATCCAGGACCGAACAGCAGAACTGCCTATATTAACACTGTGATAATAGTATGTAATAATATGGAGACGTGAGTTGATAAATGAGTCTAATTATAATTTCGGCATTATTGCAATCAATAAAAATTTCATTTTAAAAAAGTGATGGTTCTAGAGACACAGCGCACTGTGACATTTAAATATGTGGTTAAAATGTATACCACTATCATATTCAACCACTTAATGTTAAAAATCAAAAACATTGTTTTGTTGTCTTTATTTTATAAACAGTGTTAGATTGATTCCAACATTTGGCATCACTTGTGGTCACAGATTGAACCCTTACAACATGTCTCCTTATCAAAAGCAGACTTCACTGGTAAGGTAGTTAGATAATTGTTTCCACGGTCATAAAAGAAAAGAAATATGTTAAACACATTGCAAGAAATTACACCACAGTCACCTTTATAAAATAATGACGATAGGAACTGCTGATTTAATGAAATATTTATTCTTTTAAAATGTTGAAACCATCAACAACAGAACGTAAGTAAGAACATAATAATGATTGAAGCATGTAATAAGTCAGAAAGAGAAAGAGATAGATCAGAGATAGATCAGAGTAAAACCAGTAGCAGAGTCCCAGTGAGTCAGGTCAGGACTGGGAACACTGGTCTCTCCTCAGTGTCTCTGAGAGTGGAGTCTGGGAGCCCTGGGTGGCCTCACAGGTCACAGAGCCCACCTTCCCCCACTGGTCTGCAGTGAGCCTCAGGGTGCTGATCCACCTGTAGTGGCCGTCCTTCTGCAGCACCCCGGGGCTCCTGCTCTGCTCCCAGCTGCTGCTGCTGCTGCTGCTGCCGTCCACCTTCCAGGCCAGACTCCAGTCTGAGGGGAAGCCCTTGTTGGCCAGACACGTGAGCGTGGCCTTCCCCTGCTGCAGCTCCTGGCTGGAGGGGGGCAGCACCGTCAGGGTGGGGGCGACTCGACCCACTGGAGGAGGAGACAGAGAGACAACATGAAGAAAGTTCATACAAAGAGAAAATAAACTCCACCCTGTTGGTTGCAGCAGAGGAGGCTGCTGGTTCTGTTGCTCTTTCTCACATTGGATCAAACTGGTCTTGGCTGTTTCACTTCCCTGTCTGAGCTCAGTAACCATGGCAACAGACAGGCATCACCGATGAACCATGGCAACAGACAGGTTTCAGTACTAAAGATAAAAAGTTTCAAACTGAAAACTCCTACTTTAGTTTCAGTAACACACTTAAACATCAGTGTTAAACCATTTCATGTTATGTATTACAGAAAGAATGAAACACTTTTACTTGAGCATGTGTGAGTTTGAAATGAGTTTTTTCTCCTCATTTACACATTTATCAATACTGAACCATCAACACAGACAGATTGCACTACTGACTCATATTTGAAGTGCTGGAAAATGAATCCTTCTAAATAAGCATGTGTTTAAATGACCTCAAGAGATATTATGGTATTCATTGTCTATAGTGAGAATAATAATGATCATTAAATTCATGAATCTGAGAGGAAGACTGAGTAAAACACATGAAATGTTTCCAGATAATAAGGACACAATTATGAGTCAAGTTATTGTCTTCAATAAGCAGCTGTACTTTAAAGAACAATATAAATAATAAGAATGTAGAAACTGTCTGAATTATCATTTCTGTGTAACTAAAGACTTTTTTCATCTGATGTATTTTTATCTGTATTACAGTGAAGCCTGTAGTGATCACTGCACAAATATTACATTTATAAAACTACAATCCAAAATATTGAAGTAACGCTTGAATTTATTGACTGAAAACATAATAAATGATGAATCTGAGATGATTTAGAAGTTAAATGTACTTACAGTTAACTTCCAGTCTGGTTCCTCCACCGAACGTGTACCACAGTGATACAAACTCATTGAGCCGTCGTACAAAAACCTCTCACTGTAGAGAGACACGGCTCTCTGACTTTGACACAAACAAACTCTACTAAAACAGTTCCTGCTTTAAAAAAACTATTTATTTTATATGATATCCAATTAAAAAGTGACACAACTTTTAACAGTTAATCACATGTTTACATATATATTGTTAAATTTGTCAGAAAGTAAAATTGATCCTTTAAATATTAAATTAAATCAGACAGAAGATGTACTGAAAGAAAATGTGTCTGCTGTCATCAAAGCAAATCTACATAAAATGATCAGTGACACATTATGAATCAATACTGTGATAAGTTGATTGATCCATTGATTAAACAGCATCATCAGAGTAATCCAAGTCCCTGTTGGAGTCAGTCAGAGCATTTCCATAGAGAGCCACTTTGCATCAGCAGCACCATGCTCCAGTGCTCTGGGAGAGTTTATAGTCCTGAGAGTTGAACACTGGATGACTGACGGCTGTCCTTCATGACAACAGAAGCCACAGAAATCCTCCTCATCAAAAACATGACTTTGATCTCCGTCCTCATCTGGACTCTCCTCTGCTGCTGCTTCACAGGTAAAGTCCAGAGAATCAAACTCCTCTCCTCTATGAACATCCGTCCCTCTGAAATGAAGCCCACAAAACCATGATGCTGCTTTATGTTTTTGTCTCTGTATCCTCAGAGTCCAGAGGCCAGATCACAGTGACTCAGCCTGCAACAGTGACAGCTGATCTGAGAAGATCTGCAACTATCAGCTGTAGGGTCAATCCAAAAGTGAGTGTAGGAAGTAGCACTGGTAAAGAAATGTTAAACTGGTACCATCAGAAAGACGGAGAAGCTCCTAAACTCCTCATTAGCTATGATAGTGGTCGTGCATCCGGGATTCCAGATCGTTTTTCAAGCAGTGGCTCACAAACTGACTTCACTCTGACCATCAGTGGAGTTCAGGCTGAAGATGCAGCAGTTTATTACTGTCAGAGTCGTCATTATGTCGACAGTCAGAGTGTGTTCACACAGTGAAAAAGCGTCGTACAAAAACCTCCCTCAGTCAGACTGAACAGAAACTGAACTGACTGCTGCAGCTGGAAGCTACTGCAGAGACTGATACAGTTCACTGAACACACACACACACACACACACACACACACACACAGATACAGATGATATATAATGTTCATAGTGTCTCTGTCAGTTTTCCTCTCACCTCAACAACCTGAAAGTTTCCTCAGATAAAGAGAACAGTTCCAGTGAAGAATCCCAGTCAGACCATTAAAACCACAGCAACATCTATCAGAGTCAGCTCCACTGATGTCCACACACACAACTAACTCACTATATATGAAACATGAATGTTCACAGATTGAACTGAAATCTCAGGACACTGAAGATGTGATGAACAAACTGTTTTTGTGCAGAAGGTCATATTCAGGTTTGAACTCAAACTCAACAAGAAGTAAAGTTAGTGATATGCTTTAATGATGAATGGATATGAACAGATAGAGAGTGGAGGAGGGTAGAGGAGCATCATGGGAAAAATAAAGGCAAAACAACAAGCAACAAAAATCCCTCAGAGACCAAGTACAAAGATATAAAATAAATACCTGTAGACTAGAGGTTGAAACTGAGCTGGTGCTCCTGAGTTCCTATGCTGAGGCGTTTCAGAGTCAGGGGCCTTAACAGCAAAGTCTCAGTCAGCCCTAGTTACCAAACTTGATCTGGGAAAGCCAGGAGGTCCTTACCAGAGGATCTCACATAGTGATTTGATTCATAAGGGGTGAGCAGTTCAGACATGTATTCTGGAGCAAGACGCTGTTTAGCCTTGAATGTCATCTGCTAGTCTTAAATACTGTGCATATGAATTGGCTCCTGTTTTAACTGGTATTTAAAACTGTTCTCTAACTCATCAAAAGGTTCCAACATGTTTTATATCTGCTGTGATTGTACCTGTGCCTAAGAAACCCAATCCAAGCTGTCTGAATGATTATGGACCTGTGGCTTTAACATCTGTCATAATGAAAATATTGGTTTGTAACCATCTGTCCAGTATTACTCTAGATCCACATCAGTTTGCATACCGAGCTAACAGGTCTGTTGATGATGCTGTTTCTCTGTCTTACATTGTATTCTGCAACATCTAGAGGGTCCTGGTGACTATGCAAGACTTCTTTTTATCGAATACAGTTCAGCTTTTAATACTATTGTGCCATCTAGACTGCATGATAAGCTCCTTCATATGGGTGTTGATCAGTCATTGTGCCGGTGGATATTGGACTTTTTAACAGGGAGAGTGCAGGTAGTTAAGTGCAACAACAAAACATCAAAACCCCTGACTGTCAGCACTGGGGCCCCCAGGGGTGTGTTCGGTCCCCTCTCCTGTTCTCTGTAAACTAATGACTTTGGGCATTAGCGAGCAACAATCCCATCTCCCTTTCTGCCTTCGACATTTAAGAAATTATGTACACAACACACGCATAAGTATCAAAAACAAACTGGACGTACACATTTGCTTTCCAATTGTTAAATACTGTTTTGCTGTACTGATTTAAACAAACTTCATTGTCCTGAGATATTAGCTGTCAGATAGTATAAATGACTCAACACACAACACACCCCTTTTAGATCTGAGGAACAATCCCAGTTTAGTTCAGATAACTGATAAACATGCAAGACCGAACACAAGAGTGAGTGTAATGAGAACTTCACATTCAGGCTTTATGTTAATCTACATGAGGATGATTTAAATGTTGAGTTGTCCCAGCAGTGAGGAGGAAACAGCATGATATGTTGAGGACAGCTACAGTTGACTGACTCTGTGTGTTTGCATATCTGTCCTGCCTCTCTGCTCCCAGCCGTTAAGAGGCCAGTGTTGATCAGTGGCTGTCCAGACCTTTCAGAGCCACTGACACGCCGCCAGCACAATGATGATGTCACTGACTCTACTGCTGGGCACCCTGGGGCTCCTTGTTCAGGGTGAGACTCTCTGCTGAAAACTTGGCTTCAGGATGCAACCAGGTTCACCACCATGATGTTCTGCTGTGATGGAGAAACACTGAAACAAGCAGCATTTACCTTCTTCCATCTATTCTCCATGTTAAAGAAATGATACTCTTCTGTTTTCATGTTGATCATCTTTCTCCAAGCTGGATTTGTCTCAATAAGCCTTCTCCTCTTTTTCATGTTTTCCAGGTTCATCAGGACAAATCAGTGTGACTCAGTCTCCTGGATTTCTGTCTGCTGCTCCAGGACAGACTGTCACCATCAGATGTAAAACCAGTTCAAGTGTTTACAGTTATCCTTTCAGCTACCTCCACTGGTACCTTCAGAAATCTGGAGAAGCTCCTAAACTCCTGATTTATTATGCTACATACCGTCAGTCGGGAGGTTCAGATCGTTTTAGTGGAAGTGTGACTACAAAATACACTGACTACACTCTGACCATCAGTAGAGTTCAGGCTGAAGATTCAGGAGTTTACTACTGTCAGCAGGGTACCAGCACACCGTTCACACAGTGATACAACGTCGTACAAAAACCTCCCTCAGCTGGAGAGGAACTGATCTGACTCAACAGCTGCACTCAGACCAAAACAACAGAGGTTTGACATAAAAGACATCACTTATTACAGCAATAACTCTATAATTATACTTTTAGTTATTTAAAGTAAGTATCATTTTGAAGATTATTTAGTTGATACAGTGTCAGAACAGGATCACTGTGTTAGAGTCAGTATTACTCAGAGTCAGAGACTAATATCAGTAGACAAAGGTTAAGGCTGGCTCTGGTCATAACAGAGACTCTTACTACACTTCTCCTGCTCTCTGTCAGGATTTACATCCAGATTTTATTGTTCATTTTATGGAAATTGCATTTTGTGTAGTATACCTGCTGCTGAAAGAGCAGATCTGCTGCCTGGCAGTAGTTTTTCATATTGCAATATAACTCATTGTTGTTAATGTTGAGCATCCTTAATTGTGAGGCAGGTGTTATAAAAGTGTACCATACTGTCACTTTGAAAAAGACAGAGGACACTTGTACAGTTCTTAGAAACAAGACCCGTTTGTGAAAGGTAATGCAAATGTGGACATCCAATGTTTTATTGATACTTATGCGTTTGTTGTGTAGATAATAGTTTTCAGCATACTGGTATATAGACAAACAGCAGACAGATGTGAAGGACACCATGTGTTACCCGACTGCCTGGTATGTCCATTTATATTGAGGAGAGATCAGTTTTTATACATTTAATGGAAACACTGCTATCATTAAGAGAGATTAATATGATCATTATAATAATAATAATAATAATAATAATAAAGCTGCAAATATCATTGATTTGATGAACACATCTTTATTTTGTTTTAAACATTAAAATCAAACAGCAAGAAACATCATTACTGCAACATTTAAAGAGACAGAGGGAGAAAAAAGCAGAGTAGCAGAGATCAGAGTGAGAGCAGTAGCAGAGTAAAACCAGTAGCAGAGTCCCAGTGAGTCAGGTCAGGACTGGGAACACTGGTCTCTCCTCAGTGTCTCTGAGAGTGGAGTCTGGGAGCCTTGGGTGGCCTCACAGGTCACAGAGCCCACCTTCCCCCACTGGTCTGCAGTGAGCCTCAGGGTGCTGCTCCAGCTATAGCGGCCGTCCTCCTGCAGCACCCCGGGGCTCCTGCTCTGCTCCCAGCTGCTGCTGCTGCTGCCGTCCACCTTCCAGGCCAGACTCCAGTCTGAGGGGAAGCCCTTGTTGGCCAGACACGTGAGCGTGGCCTTCCCCTGCTGCAGCTCCTGGCTGGAGGGGGGCAGCACCGTCAGGGTGGGACAGACATCACCTAGGAGACACCAATCACATTAGAGGACAGGGACCACACAGCTGTCAAACACCAGACACGTGTACACCTTTACTGTGTGAGAGTGGATTTTCCACTTTAAGGAGTTTGTGTCAGATGGTTTTTCTGCTCCACCAGTCACTCACTCACACATTGTTTCACTTCCCTTTAAGAAACCTCTCATGCAGATCAGCACAGAAAGAATCATCGTACAGTTTGACCTGAAATATATCAAACTACACTGCAAATAAAACTACAAGATTTCATACGTTTCTCATCAAAATCATCACAAATGTTAACAAAGCATTACATTACAACACTCACTGGAAACATAACCAAACACAGAAGATGAACTGACCACCAGCTGATTTCAAACATCACTTAGCAAACTGTTCAAATGACTTCAAACTACATTTGAAACAATACAGAGATCAGAAATTTGGCACATTTTCAAACACCCATTGTTATGATCACTCTGCTTCATTTCATTTCAACAAATTATATTCCAATCAATGGTAAAAAACTGAACGTTAAAATGTAAAATGATTGTTAGAAAATCACTTTAAAATGCATCTAAATCTTCATCTTTTCTACATGTCAAGTTATTAAATGTCAGTATGACAGGAATGTGTAAAGAAAAGTTTAGTGAAGCTGCTCTGAGTTATCCTCCATGGTAAAGAAGGAGAAATACAACATCAATACTAAAAGTGCTCTTAATAAAAATCATATTTTTATCTACTGTAAGCATTCAAAAGCTTCATTCAAAACACTATTTTACAATATTGTATTTATCATTTGAGCAGAAACTTACTTCCAACATCCAGTCTGGTTCCTCCACCGAACGTGTACCACAGTGATACAAACTCATTGAGCCGTCGTACAAAAACCTCTCACTGTAGAGAGACACGGCTCTCTGACTTTGAACACTGAACTAAAACTACAAACTCTAAAAATGTAACTTTACTGTTAAAGTTGTTAAATTAATTATTTATGGTCTAAATTAATGTTTTATTGTCTTTACAGCAAGTTTCTGAGTTTTAAATGTAAAAGTGGTCTTTGTCTCTAAGTGCAAATTATGTATAAAAAACAGTTTGACATGAAAGTGGACGCAAACAAACTGTCTAATATAAAGGAAAGCATAAAATAATCTGTTGAAATGATAAATATTTTAAATATTAGACTTACTTCCAACATCCAGTCTGGTTCCTCCACCGAACGTGTACCACAGTGATACACACTCATTGAGCCGTCGTACAAAAACCTCTCACTGTAGAGAGACACGGCTCTCTGACTTTGACACAAACAAACTCACTAAAATTAGACTCTTGTTTGGAACATTTTTAACGTCATTTCACAACTGACAACGACACAGTGATACGCATTTCATATATATGTCATTTTATTTAAAATATGTTCATTTTTATTGAATTCATATCAAGTGTTTGTGGTAATACATTTAAATAGAACAAATTACATTCTGCTGTCAATACACATGAATCCCAAACCACCTTAAAATGATCAGTGACACATTATGAATCAATACTGTGATAAGTTGATTGATCCATTGATTAAACAGCATCATCAGAGTAATCCAAGTCCCTGTTGGAGTCAGTCAGAGCATTTCCATAGAGAGCCACTTTGCATCAGCAGCACCATGCTCCAGTGCTCTGGGAGAGTTTATAGTCCTGAGAGTTGAACACTGGATGACTGACGGCTGTCCTTCATGACAACAGAAGCCACAGAAATCCTCCTCATCAAAAACATGACTTTGATCTCCGTCCTCATCTGGACTCTCCTCTGCTGCTGCTTCACAGGTAAAGTCCAGAGAATCAAACTCCTCTCCTCTATGAACATCCGTCCCTCTGAAATGAAGCCCACAAAACCATGATGCTGCTTTATGTTTTTGTCTCTGTATCCTCAGAGTCCAGAGGCCAGATCACAGTGACTCAGCCTGCAGCAGTGAGATCTGATCTGAGAGGATCTGCAACCATCAGCTGTAGGACCAGTCAGGATGTTGCTTATAGTGGGTACGCTTTATTCTGGTACCAACAGAGAGCTGGAGAAGCTCCTAAACTTCTCATTTACCTTGCTACCACTCTAGAATCAGGGATTCCAGATCGTTTTTCAGGCAGTGGATCAGACTCTGACTTCACTCTGACCATCAGTGGAGTTCAGGCTGAAGATGCAGCAGTTTATTACTGTCAAAGTTATCATGATATCAACAGTCAGGATGTGTTCACACAGTGAAAAAGCGTCGTACAAAAACCTCCCTCAGTCAGACTGAACAGAAACTGAACTGATTGCTGCAGCTGGAAGCTACTGCAGAGACTGATACAGTTCACTGAACACACACACACACACACACACACACACACACACACACACACACACACACACACACACACACACACACACACACACACAATCCTGAGCAGCTGCCAGTTTCAGAAAGTCATTCAAGTGTTTGTTTTTTCGATACTCATCACAGAAAAAGGTTGTTCACAAAGATAAGTTGTTCCAAACATGCACTAAATGTTTGTAGCCAAGTGTGTCAATTCAGGGCTATGCTGGTAAGAGATACTGATGAAATGTGTCCAAGCTCACAAACGTAAATTTGTTCTTCAAATCTGTATCACAAGTCAGTTATCTGATGTTGGACGTTCACAGGCAGATCACAAACCTTGACTGTGAAAGTTGAGTGAAAATAAACGAGTACAGTTGTGTTTTATTGAAAAATTGGAATTATTCCTCTGCAATTTTCATATTTAGAAAAGTTATCCAGTTGGCTGATTTGGACTCCCTGTTTGACCGTCCTGCTCTTAAGAGTCTGTCTTTATGTTCCTTAGTAACTATTGTCCACCAGATGCCTTCAGACTTTATTTGTGAAGACTGGAACTGTGAGGGAGAAGCGAATGTGTACATCCAGTTTGTTTTTGATACTTATGCGTGTGTTGTGTACATAATTCCTTACATGTCGAAGGCAGAAAGGGATATGGGATTGTTGCTCGCTAATGCCCAAAGAGAAGCATCAAAGGACGAGAGTGTTAGTGCTAAAGAGGCATTGAGAAGTCTAGACAGAGTTTATCTACATAACAGAGATGTGTGTGCTCAAATACTTGTTTTACTTTTTTCATTTTTAAACAAAAGACATTTTCAGTCTCTCCCTAACAACTTCAAACAGAAGGACATGTTAACTGCTTTTACATAAAAAATACAGTCATATAAAAGTCATGATTTATTAAAGAGATATCTGATTAATAATTATCAATTTAACTTGTTTGAGGTCTTTTAGTTGAACTGTGTTAAAATGTATGATCCAAATGTTTTGTTTTGTAATTTGTTGCTGATTATTCATTAAATTGGAGGTTTGCATTTGATGTCACTGCCACCAAGACAGATTCATCTTGTAGCTGTTAGTTAAAATGTAAATACGTTTTATACTTTCAGCTCTAAATTGAAACATTTATTTGGAGAGTTTTACCTCCATGTTTATTGTATGTTCCCTCATATTGTCACATCTAAATTTTACTGGTCTCGTCACTCTGCTACTCCGTACTTTTCCACTCAGCCCACCTCTGCTTCTCACTGCCAGTCAGACACACCCACCTCATCAGTCTACTCTGTTCACCTGGGCACTCAGGCACTCCACATCAGCAATCAAGACATTATTTAAGCCTCTCCTGCTCACTCACTCATTGCCAGGTTGACTCTCCAGAAGTCTTTCTTGATCTATGTGTATTAAAAATGTCATTTCAGCTTTCAGTTGCATAGCAGTTGTATCCCATATTGTAGTTGTAAACCTATTCCCATTCAAAATCCTACTTCTCACTTTCAAAGTCCTCCATAACCTGGCTCTCCTTTATCTTAGTGAACTCCTCACTCCCTACTCTCCCAATCAGTCTCTCAGGTCCTCCAACTGCAACCTCCTCACTGTCCCACGCACCAAACTGTCCCCCTTGGGAGGCCGGTCCTTCAGTGCCATGGCCCACAAACTCTAGAAGTCTCTCCCTCAATCTCTCTGTGACTGCCCTCTACATTCACATCTGACTTCAAAACTGTCCTTGACTCTGTGAAAGGTGCTGTATAAATGAAACATTATTATAATTATGAAGAAGAATCTCCCTGAATGATTCTCTCACAAATGTTTTATTGAGAGCACCTACGATGTCTTCATCAGGTAATATTCAGCATTTGACCAAGAAGCTCCGTATATAAACTCCACCTGATTCAACACAGGTGTGAGTCCCAAAACAAACCTTCAATAACATCAGCATGTCTACATTATTCATAGTCATGTAAAAATCTGAGGTATCGGCTACAAATGACAGTGAGTTGTCCCAGCAGTGAGGAGGAAACAGCATGATATGTTGAGGACAGCTACAGTTGACTGACTCTGTGTGTTTGCATATCTGTCCTGCCTCTCTGCTCCCAGCCGTTAAGAGGCCAGTGTTGATCAGTGGCTGTCCAGACCTTTCAGAGCCACTGACACGCCGCCAGCACAATGATGATGTCACTGACTCTACTGCTGGGCACCCTGGGGCTCCTTGTTCAGGGTGAGACTCTCTGCTGAAAACTTGGCTTCAGGATGCAACCGGGTTCACCACAATGATGTTCTGCTGTGATGGAGAAACACTGAAACAAGCAGCATTGACCTTCTTCCATCTATTCTCCATGTTAAAGAAATGAGACTCTTCTGTTTTCATGTTGATCATCTTTCTCCAAGCTGGATTTGTCTCAATAAGCCTTCTCCTGTTTTTCATGTTTTCCAGGTTCATCAGGACAAACCCTGACTCAGTCTCCTGGATCTCAGTCTGCTGCTCCAGGACAGACTGTCAACATCAGATGTAAAGCCAGTTCAAGTGTTGGTAGCAACCTCCACTGGTACCTTCAGAAATCTGGAGAAGCTCCTAAACTCCTGATTTATTTGGCTACAAACCGTCAGTCTGGAGTTCCAGATCGTTTTAGTGGAAGTGTGATTACACGTTGGACTGACTTCACTCTGACCATCAGTGGAGTTCAGGCTGAAGATTCAGGAGTTTACTACTGTCAGCAGGGTAGCAGCTTCCCGTTCACACAGTGATACAACGTCGTACAAAAACCTCCCTCAGCTGGAGAGGAACTGATCTGACTCAACAGCTGCACTCAGACCAAAACAACAGAGGTTTGACATAAAAGACATCACTTATTACAACAATAACTCTATAATTATACTTTTAGTTATTTAAAGTAAGTATAATTTTGAAGATTATTTAGTTGATACATTGTCAGAACAGGATCACTGTGTAAGTTAAATCATGATTAATAAGACAGCATTTTCAGGTTTTTAACACATTATTATTATTATTAATGGAGCAATTGTAGGAAATTAACATGAACACAGTTTGTACAGTATTGAAATATTGAACGTGCTCAACATCAGAGGTGAACAATACCAAAGACTTTCAGCTCTTAATAGCTGATCATTTCATTGATTCATTTCACTGTAACAAAACATTACATTTTACAACTCTTCAGGGAATTAAAAGTCCATTAATGTCTTGTTTAATCTAATACAGTATCACATTATTTGATAGTTTTGTTTTTTTTGTGCAACAAATCTCTTAAAGTCAACATGAATCATATTTGATTGTCAGATTTCTTTTACATCCACTCAGTTACGTATATCTGTAACAATAGTGCTGAAGTGAGAGTTTGTACAGGCAGTAGACCTTATTAGATGAAGAAAAGAGAATTTTTAAAGCATTATTGACAACAAAAGAAAATGCATATGAAGAGCAGATAGTCTGATACCAGTGAACATGTAGAAAGAGGATGAGGAGAAAAACAGCAGTGGAGCCAAACGTTCCACAGAGGATGCAATCTGCTCAGGCTCTCCACCCCAACAGACTCATATGTGAGAATGCTGTTCATAGACTTCAGTTCAGCATTCAACAACATAATCCCACAACATCTCATCTGTAAACTGGACCAGCTGGGGCTCAACACCTCCCTTTTAAAGTGGCTGCTGGACTTCCTCAGTGAGAGGCCACAAGCAGTACGAGTCGGCAACAACACCTCGAGGCTGTGTGCTCAGTCTCTGCTCTTCACCCTGCGGACTCACGACTGCACACCAACCTACAGCACCAATCACATGGTGAAGTTTGCGGACGATACAACTCTGATGGGTCTCATCACCAAGAACAACGAGACCCACTACAGGAAGGAGGTCAACCTTGTGACCACGTGGTGCAGAGACAACAACCTCCTGCTGAATGTCAGCAAAACCAAAGAGATTGTTGTTGACTTCCGGAGAGGCCACACCCAACACCCACCACTGACCATCCATGGTGCTGCTGTGGAGAGAGTGAGCGGCACCAAATTCCTGGGGGTGCACATCAGTGAGGACCTTTCCTGGACCACCAACACTGCATCACTGGCAGGGCGGGAGCTGCACTGAATACAACAGAGAAAGCACTGCAACGCATAGTGAACACAGCTGGTAAGATCATTGGTGCCCCACTCCCCTCCTTGCAAGACACATACATCACCCGCCTCACCCGCAAAGCTACGACGTCAGCCACCCCGCACACAGTCTGTTCAGCCTCCTGCTCTGAGAGAAGGTATAGGAGCCTCCGTGCCACCAGACTCACAAACAGCTTCATCCACCAAGCTGTCAGGAAGTTGAATCTCCCCGCCCCCCCCCCCCCCCTCCCGCACCATTACTAACACTACATACCAGACTGAAATTGCTGCTATTCACTGACTGTTCTTTTTGCACAACCACAACTTAATATATACAGAAACTTATGCTTCTACTTCCTACATATATATAGTAGAAATCCTAGATTTTATATTTTATATTTTATAATTGTATTGTCCATCTTTTTAATGTTAGTAAATGTCTTATCTGTTACTTTATCTGTGCACTTTGTCTGTTTCACCGTGGGATAGTGAGAAACATCTTCTTGATTCCTTTGTATATCTTCTAGTACATGTGAAGAAATTGACAATAAAGCTGACTTTGACTTTTGAGAGATACTGCAAACGTGGTGTAAATACAGACTCTCAGACACAGTTATACGAATCAGTCTTTATTATCAAGCAGCACATCAATATAGCATTCAATCCACAATCTGTCTACCTACTTCCTGTCTCTGTGCCTCCATCCTACTGCTATAATACAGAACAATATACAGAACAATATGGTACAGAGAGGAAAAACAGGACACATGTGAAGGGCATCATGTAGGAATGACTCATTACTTCAGTTCAAATTGTTTCCTTTCATCCTCTCACATCATCTTCTGCCTGCTTTAGGAAACCACAGCTAAACACAGTTAATGTCAGACTGCAGTGATAGAACTATAAAATGTGTCCTGCATTATATAATCCCATCATTTCTTTGTTAAATCATTAAAACTATTAATTCTGATTGATTCTGTGACCCTGAGACAAACTCAGTTTCTGTAGATTTAATTGATCTTCTGTAAATAATAAAAAATGGGACTTACGATGTAAGATATTATTATAATAAGATGCATTGAGGCAAATTATTTGCTTAATATGTCTTTATTGTTTTTAACATACAGAGAATATCAGCATTATTGAAAGCAAAAAAAATAACACACTTGAGAAATGTGATGATTGTGAAGAGAGAAATAGACAGAAAGAGACAGAGGGAGAAAAAAGCAGAGTAGCAGAGATCAGAGTGAGAGCAGTAGCAGAGTAAAACCAGTAGCAGAGTCCCAGTGAGTCAGGTCAGGACTGGGAACACTGGTCTCTCCTCAGTGTCTCTGAGAGTGGAGTCTGGGAGCCCTGGGTGGCCTCACAGGTCACAGAGCCCACCTTCCCCCACTGGTCTGCAGTGAGCCTCAGGGTGCTGCTCCAGCTGTAGCGGCCGTCCTCCTGCAGCACCCCGGGGCTCCTGCTCTGCTCCCAGCTGCTGCTGCTGCTGCCGTCCACCTTCCAGGCCAGACTCCAGTCTGAGGGGAAGCCCTTGTTGGCCAGACACGTGAGCGTGGCCTTCCCCTGCTGCAGCTCCTGGCTGGAGGGGGGCAGCACCGTCAGGGTGGGGGCGACATCACCTAGGAGACACCAATCACATTAGAGGACAGGGACCACACAACTGTCAAACACCAGACACTTGGACACCTTTACTGTGTGAGAGTGGATTTTCCCCTTTAAGGAGTTTGTGTCAGATGGTTTTTCTGCTCCACCAGTCACTCACTCACACATTGTTTCACTTCCCTTTAAGAAACCTCTCATGCAGATCAGCACAGAAAAAATCATCGTACAGTTTGACCTGAAATATATCAAACTACACTGCAAATAAAACTACAAGATTTCATAACTTTCTCATCAAAATCATCACAAATGTTAACAAAGCATTACATTACAACACTCAGTGGAAACATAACCAAACACAGAAGATGAACTGACCACCAGCTGATTTCAATCATCACTTAGCAAACTGTTCAAATGACTTCAAACTACATTTGAAACAATACAGAGATCAGAAATTTGGCACATTTTCAAACACCCATTGTTATCATCACTCTGCTTCATTTAATTTCAACAAATTATATTCCAATCAATGGTAAAAAACTGAATCTTAAAATGAAAAATGATTGTTAGAAAATCACTTTAAAATGCATCTAAATCTTCATCTTTTCTACATGTCAAGTTATTAAATGTCAGTATGACAGGAATGTGTAAAGAAAAGTTTAGTGAAGCTGCTCTGAGTTATCCTCCATGGTAAAGAAGGAGAAATACAACATCAATACTAAAAGTGCTCTTAATAAAAATGACATTTTTATCTACTGTAAGCATTCAAAAGCTTCATTCAAAACACTATTTTACAATATTGTATTTATCATTTGAGCAGAAACTTACTTCCAACATCCAGTCTGGTTCCTCCACCGAACGTGAGCCACAGTGATACAAACTCATTGAGCCGTCGTACAAAAACCTCTCACTGTAGAGAGACACGGCTCTCTGACTTTGAACACTGAACTAAAACTACAAGCTGTAAAAATGTAACTTTACTGTTAAAGTTGTTAAATTAATGATTTATCGTCTAAATTAATGTTTTATTGTCTTTACAGCAATTTTCTGAGTTTTAAATGTAAAAGTGGTCTTTGTCTCTAAGTGCAAATTATGTATAAAAACAGTTTGACATGAAAGTGGACGCAAACAAACTGTCTAATATAAAGAAAACAATAAAATAATCTGTTGAAATGATAAATATTTTTAATATTTGACTTACTTCCAACATCCAGTCTGGTTCCTCCACCGAACGTGTACCACAGTGATACACACTCATTGAGCCGTCGTACAAAAACCTCTCACTGTAGAGAGAGACGGCTCTCTGACTTTGACACAAACAAACTCACTAAAATTAGACTCTTGTTTGGAACATTTTTAACATCATTTCACAACTGACAACAACACAGTGATACGCATTTCATATATATGTCATTTTATTTAAAATATGTTCATTTTTATTGAATTCATATCAAGTGTTTGTGGTAATACATTTAAATAGAACAAATTACATTCTGCTGTCAATACACATGAATCCCAAACCACCTTAAAATGATCAGTGACACATTATGAATCAATACTGTGATAAGTTGATTGATCCATTGATTAAACAGCATCATCAGAGTAATCCAAGTCCCTGTTGGAGTCAGTCAGAGCATTTCCATAGAGAGCCACTTTGCATCAGCAGCACCATGCTCCAGTGCTCTGGGAGAGTTTATAGTCCTGAGAGTTGAACACTGGATGACTGACAGCTGTCCTTCATGACAACAGAAGCCACAGAAATCCTCCTCATCAAAAACATGACTTTGATCTCCGTCCTCATCTGGACTCTCCTCTGCTGCTGCTTCACAGGTAAAGTCCAGAGAATCAAACTCCTCTCCTCTATGAACATCCGTCCCTCTGAAATGAAGCCCACAAAACCATGATGCTGCTTTATGTTTTTGTCTCTGTATCCTCAGAGTCCAGAGGCCAGATCACAGTGACTCAGCCTGCAGCAGTGAGAGCTGATCTGAGAGGATCTGCAACCATCAGCTGTAAGACCAGTCAGAGAGTTGATAGTGGATGGCGTTTAGCCTGGTACCAACACAAAGATGGAGTAGCTATTAAATTATTAATTAAGGCAGCTGACGAGCGAATGTCAGGGATTCCAGATCGTTTTTCAGGCAGTGGATCAGACTCTGATTTCACTCTGACCATCAGTGGAGTTCAGGCTGAAGATGCAGCAGTTTATTACTGTCAGAGTTATCATAGTATTAACAGTCAGAGTGTGTTCACACAGTGAAAAAGCATCGTACAAAAACCTCCCTCAGTCAGACTGAACAGAAACTGAACTGACTGCTGCAGCTGGAAGCTACTGCAGAGACTGATACAGTTCACTGAACACACACACACACACACACACACACACACAAAGTTTATTTAATAAAGCAACTTTCACATATCAAGCTGACAAAGTGCTTCACAGGAGTAAAACTGTTAAAGAAATCAGACCATGAAAATAGTAGAATATCAGATATAATGAAATAAACAACAATAAAACATAAGCAACAACATTCCTTAAAAACACACAAAATACAAACAGTAGACAGCACAAGGTGAGAGAAAGGCCAGTTTGAATAAATTAGTCTTCAGCTGCTTTTTAAAGGCATCAACAGAGACCACAGATGGTTTGTCTATAGGAAGAGCATTTCACCACTTCAAAGACACCATCACCTTTGTTTTCAGTTGAGCGCCAGGGTCAACCAGTAAGCCCTGCTCAGAAGACCTAAGTGACCTACTGCTGATATAAGGATGGAGCAGCTCACAGATGTACACAGGTGTCTGACCATGCAGGGCTCTATATGTGAAAACAACAACCTTCAAATGAATCCTAAACTTGATGGGAAGCCAATGTAAAGATGATAAGATGGGTGTGATGTGAGTCGTAGAGAGGTACAACTAACATATCCTGATCCTAACACCTCACTGCCCCCCCCCCCCCCCCCCCCCCCCAGTGATAAAGGTGTGTATAAGCTCAGTGATAAAGGAGGGTGTCTGACCACGTAGAGCTCTAAAAGTCATCACATGTGTGTTTCACTGACTATGACATTAAATGAGGGTCTGTTAAAGAAACCAAGACAGGTGGGACATGAGAACTTTTGAAGGATCTGCACAAAGGCCAGACAATGACACTGTAGACCACGTGTTTCACATCCAGGGATGTGAAACACTAGAGCAGGTCTAAACCAAACTCTTCAGGTTTAATTTAAAGACTCCCTTTTAACAGGAGGAACCCTCAGAACCAGACTCAGAGTGGGAGAACATCTGCCTGGACCGGTTGGAGTAGAGAGGAGAGAGAGGAAGGAGAGGAGAGAGAGAGGAAGGAGAGGAGAGAGAAGCACATTGAAGGTCCGGGACTGGAATCTGTCATCCGGACGTCTACAGGCCCAGATTACCTGTGAGACCAGAAAGCACAGACAACTCCGGGGAAGAAGTTTAGCTTATTGATGCATTAATAGAACATGAATGTTAATGGATATAGATAGATGGATAGAGAGAGAGAGAGAGGGAGGAGGAGAGAGGATAGATGGATGGATAGAGAGAGAGAGAGGGAGGAGGAGAGAGGAGCTCAGTGCATCATGGGAGTCCCCCGGCAGTCTAAGCCTATAGCAGCATAAACTAGAAGCTTGGACCGGCCCAAACTATAAGCTTTATCACAAAGCAAAGTTTTAAGTCTACTCTTCAACGTAGAGAGGGTGTCTTCCCCCCTGGAACCAATCTGGGAGATGATTGCACAGAAGAGGAGCCTGATAGCTGAAGACTCTGGCTCCCGTTCTACTTTTAGAGATACTAGGAACCACAAGTAGACCTGCATGCTGGGAGCGCAGGTTCTATGAGCTCTTTAACCCTTAAATGGTCTTCGTTTTTTTGTTACAAATGTCTGGTGGACCCATTGCATTTTGGGGGTTTTAATTCAACATAATCAAACCTACCTAATCAATACTCAGCAGATCTTTACTTCATCCCAATTACAAGTAATATAGTATAGTAAATTTGTTCCCTTTACCTTTGTTCAATCACATTAATGAATAGAAATGTCAATTATTTTTTGATTATGTTTTTAATTAAAATCAGCAAAATAAGAACATTCTGATGGGCTGGTCCTGGCCTCTGGCAGGCTGGTGCTGGCCTCTTGTGGGCTGGCTCTGGGGCTGGCTGCTGAAGGGCTGGTCCTGAGGGGGGGAGGGGTCATAGAAAATGTTTTCTGATTCATTTCTGATTTCTGAATCTTAATTTGAAAAAAATATTATTTGTGTCACTTTTCTTGAAAAAATGAAAAAGTCCCACAGACCTGAATACCTTATAAGGGTTAAGATATGATGGAGCCTGATCATTAAGAGCTTTGAAAGTGAGGAGAAGGATTTTAAATTATATTCTAGATTGAAGATTATAAACCTTCATCCTCCCTTCTTTCAGTCCTTATTGTGATGAAGCAGCTTTAACGTCGACACTCTCTCCTATCTTATGTGTAGAAAGAAGTAAAATTAAGTTTTTACACAGTTTAAATGAAGTGTAAATGAAAAAGAGATTGTCCTACAGTCTAAATAAACATCCTGATTAAATGTATTTACTGGTATGAACTCCTTTATCCCACTCTCTCTCTCTCAACAGGAATTCAATTTAAAAACCTTCATTCAATATAGATTTCCTAAAAGTGTTGCTGACATGCTCATTTAGGGACATTTTTAAGATCATAGTTCATTCATACTCCATTATGTCTCCAATGATTTAAACAGTCAAAGCTTTTGGGAGGAAACAGCATGATATGTTGAGGACAGCTACAGTTGACTGACTATGTGTGTTTGCATATCTGTCCTGCCTCTCTGCTCCCAGCCGTTAAGAGGCCAGTGTTGATCAGTGGCTGTCCAGACCTTTCAGAGCCACTGACACGCCGCCAGCACAATGATGATGTCACTGACTCTACTGCTGGGCACCCTGGGGCTCCTTGTTCAGGGTGAGACTCTCTGCTGAAAACTTGGCTTCAGGATGCAACCAGGTTCACCGCAATGATGTTCTGCTGTGATGGAGAAACACTGAAACAAGCAGCATTGACCTTCTTCCATCTATTCTCCATGTTAAAGAAATGATACTCTTCTGTTTTCATGTTGATCATCTTTCTCCAAGCTGGATTTGTCTCAATAAGCCTTCTCCTCTTTTTCATGTTTTCCAGGTTCATCAGGACAAATCATCCTGACTCAGTCTCCTGGATCTCAGTCTGCTGCTCCAGGACAGACTGTCACCATCAGATGTAAAGCCAGTTCAAGTGTTTATAGCTACCTCCACTGGTACCTTCAGAAATCTGGAGAAGCTCCTAAACTCCTGATTTATTCAGCTACAAGCCGTCAGTCTGGAGTTTCAAATCGTTTTAGTGGAAGTGGATACGGCACTGACTTCACTCTGACCATCAGTGGAGTTCAGGCCGAAGATTCAGGAGTTTACTACTGTCAGCATAGTTACGGCACACCGTTCACACAGTGATACAACGTCGTACAAAAACCTCCCTCAGCTGGAGAGGAACTGATCTGACTCAACAGCTGCACTCAGACCAAAACAACAGAGGTTTGACATAAAAGACATCACTTATTACAGCAATAACTCTATAATTATACTTTTAGTTATTTAAAGTAAGTATCATTTTGAATATTATTTTGTTAATTTCAAAATTTTATGAATGGATAACCACCATATCATACCATTATTATCCACAGTAACAGTAATAATAATGATCATCATTACACACACATTATGCATAAAAACATACAATAGCAATGTTAATAATAGGGGTGGAGAGGACATTACCATTAAAAGCAATTGCATGATTTTTTAGAAAATAAAATAGTGAATTCTTGAAAATGCAAAATGAGTTGATAATTCGTACATTGTTGGGTAAAATGTTCCAGTCCAATGGAGCTTTAAATTTAAAAGCCCTGAGTTCTTTATTTGTTTTAGGAACAAAGAAAAATGGTTGCTGGGTGTGTCTGAGAGGATATTGGGATGTGAATGGGATTAAATATTGTTTTAAATAAGGGGGACAGTTGAAATGAACACATTTAAAGATAAATTGAAGCCAATGGTAATGTCTTCTTGAGTTGAGTGGTAACCAGTTCAAAGATTCATACATGGAGCAGTGATGTGTTCGATATGGGCACCTTAAGATAAATCTGCAGAGACTATTGGAGATAGAATTGAGGGGTTGAAGATGTGTTTCAAAAGTGTTCTGATAAACAATGTCAGCATAGTCCAGAATAGTTTAAAAGAAAGCAATGGGTCAATCCAGAGGCCAAGATATTTAAAGGAGGTAACTTGATCAAGTGGTGAGCCATCAATGAAAGAAATGATCAGATCTGAGACATCACTAAGCCCTGACCTGGTGCCAAACAACATGCGACATGATTTCTTTTTATTCTGGATTAGTTTATTTGATGAGAACCATTTCTGAACTGAGGCAAACTGGTGTTGTAAAGTATTTTCTATGACAGATTTATTATCACTAGTTGTAAATATTATGGTGTCGTCAGCATATAAATGTACTTGACAAACAGAGCACATTTTTGGAAGGTCATTAATAAAAATGGAGAAGAGGAGTGGTCCTAAGGATGAGCCTTGAGGTACTCCCTTCGAGACAATTGAATAGTCAGAGTGATTTCCATTCAAATTTACACACTGTCGTCTGTTATGAAGGTATGAGTTGAACCAAAATAAACACCAATGGAATACAGTTTATCAAGAAGTAGATAATGGTCAACAATGTCAAAAGCCTAAGTTAAATCAAGAAATATTGCACCGGTAAGTTTGCCGTTTTCAGAGGCAGTAAATACATCATTGGTGAACTTTAACAGAGCTGTAGTTGTTGAGAAACTGGGTCTGAAACCAGATTGGCATGGAGATAAAATATTATGGTCCGTAATATAGTGTGATAATTGATTAAAGATTAATTTCTCGAAAATGTTATCTATAGAATTGATGATAGAAATTGGATGGTAGTTATTGACATCATGTGGGTCTCCTCCCTTACGGAGTGGAGTAACAGTGGCACATTTCCAGGCAGAAGGGAGGGCAGATCAGAGGGGGTTGAGGGCAGATTAGAGGGGGTTGAGGGCAGATCAGAGGAAGTTGAGGGCAGATCAGAAGGGGGTTGAGGACAGATCAGAGGGGGTACATAAGAATATTTGCTGCTAGCTTGATAAATTTAATCTCAATGCCTTCTGGTCCACGTCCACAGTCAACCTTTAGTTCATTAATTACACGTTGAACTTCAACAGGTGATATTTGAGGAAAGGAAAAAGAACTATTACTGGAAGAGTTACTAGAGGGAACACATGCAATAGATGGGTCAAACACATGGGAGCTACCTACAGTTGTAAAGTGCTGGTTAAAAATGTTTGAAATAACTAATGGGTCCTGAATAATGTTATTATTGAAACAAAGCTGGGTACTGGTGCTTTGGTTTGACTTGTTGAGGATATTATTCATATTTTTCCAGAACTGTTTTGGTTTATGCATATTTTCAGATAATTGATTTTTATAGAAGTCTGATTTGGCATTACGTGTTTTTGTCTTACATAAATTCCTTAGTAATCTATATTTTCCCAGTCAGCAGCATCCTTAGCTTCTCTGTAGCTCCTCCAGGCTTTATCCCTTTGTTTAAAAAGGTTAATCAGATCAGAACTGATCCAGGGTAAATGTTGACCTTTGACCTTAATTTCTTTCCATGGGGCATTTATTACAGGTAATGCAAATGTGGACATCCAATGTTTTATTGATACTTATGCGTGTGTTGTGTACATAATAATGTTCAGCATACTGGTATATAGACAAACAGCAGACAGATGTGAAGGACACCATGTGTTACCCGACTGCCTGGTATGTCCATTTATATTGAGGAGAGATCAGTTTTTGTACATTTAATGGAAACACTGCTATCATTAAGAGAGATTAATATGATCATTATAATAATAATAAAGCTGCAAATATCATTGATTTGATGAACACGTCTTTATTTTGTTTAAAACATTAAAATCAACAAGCAAGAAACATCATTACTGCAACATTTAAAGAGACAGAGGGAGAAAAAAGCAGAGTAGCAGAGTAAAACCAGTAGCAGAGTCCCAGTGAGTCAGGTCAGGACTGGGAACACTGGTCTCTCCTCAGTGTCTCTGAGAGTGGAGTCTGGGAGCCCTGGGTGGCCTCACAGGTCACAGAGCCCACCTTCCCCCACTGGTCTGCAGTGAGCCTCAGGGTGCTGCTCCAGCTGTAGCGGCCGTCCTCCTGCAGCACCCCGGGGCTCCTGCTCTGCTCCCAGCTGCTGCTACTGCTGCCGTCCACCTTCCAGGCCAGACTCCAGTCTGAGGGGAAGCCCTTGTTGGCCAGACACGTGAGCGTGGCCTTGCCCTGCTGCAGCTCCTGGCTGGAGGGGGGCAGCACCGTCAGGGTGGGACGGACATCACCTAGGAGACACCAATCACATTAGAGGACAGGGACCACACAGCTTTCAAACACCAGACACTTGGACACCTTTACTGTGTGAGAGTGGATTTTCCCCTTTAAGGAGTTTGTGTCAGATGGTTTTTCTGCTCCACCAGTCACTCACTCACACATTGTTTCACTTCCCTTTAAGAAACCTCTCATGCAGATCAGCACAGAAAGAATCATCGTACAGTTTGACCTGAAATATATCAAACTACACTGCAAATACAACTACAAGATTTCATAACTTTCTCATCAAAATCATTACAAATGTTAACAAAGCATTACATTACAACACTCACTGGAAACATAACCAAACACAGAAGATGAACTGACCACCAGCTGATTTCAAACATCACTTAGCAAACTGTTCAAATGACTTCAAACTACATTTGAAACAATACAGAGATCAGAAATTTGGCACATTTTCAAACACCCATTGTTATCATCACTCTGCTTCATTTCATTTCAACAAATTATATTCCAATCAATGGTCAAAAACTGAATCTTAAAATGTAAAATGATTGTTAGAAAATCACTTTAAAATGCAACTAAATCTTCATCTTTTCTACATGTCAAGTTATTAAATGTCAGTATGACAGGAATGTGTAAAGAAAAGTTTAGTGAAGCTGCTCTGAGTTATCCTCCATGGTAAAGAAGGAGAAATACAACATCAATACTAAAAGTGCTCTTAATAAAAATGATATTTTAATCTACTGTAAGCATTCAAAAGCTTCATTCAAAACACTATTTTACAATATTGTATTTATCATTTGAGCAGAAACTTACTTCCAACATCCAGTCTGGTTCCTCCACCGAACGTGTACCACAGTGATACAAACTCATTGAGCCGTCGTACAAAAACCTCTCACTGTAGAGAGACACGGCTCTCTGACTTTGAACACTGAACTAAAACTACAAGCTCTAAAAATGTAACTTTACTGTAAAAGTTGTTAAATTAATGATTTATCGTCTAAATTAATGTTTTATTGTCTTTACAGCAAGTTTCTGAGTCTTAAATGTAAAAGTGGTCTTTGTCTCTAAGTGCAAATTATGTATAAAAAACAGTTTGACATGAAAGTGGACGCAAACAAACTGTTTAATATAAAGGAAAAAAATAAAATAATCTGTTGAAATGATAAATATTTTAAATATTAGACTTACTTCCAACATCCAGTCTGGTTCCTCCACCGAACGTGTACCACAGTGATACAAACTCATTGAGCCGTCGTACAAAAACCTCTCACTGTAGAGAGACACGGCTCTCTGACTTTGACACAAACAAACTCACTAAAATTAGACTCTTGTTTGGAACATTTTTAACGTCATTTGACAACTGACAACAACACAGTGATATGCATTTCATATATATGTAATTTTATTTAAAATATGTTCATTTTTATTGAATTCATATCAAGTGTTTGTGGTAATACATTTAAATAGAACAAATTACATTCTGCTGTCAATACACATGAATCCCAAACCACCTTAAAAAGATCAGTGACACATTATGAATCAATACTGTGATAAGTTGATTGATCCATTGATTAAACAGCATCATCAGAGTAATCCAAGTCCCTGTTGGAGTCAGTCAGAGCATTTCCATAGAGAGCCACTTTGCATCAGCAGCACCATGCTCCAGTGCTCTGGGAGAGTTTATAGTCCTGAGAGTTGAACACTGGATGACTGACAGCTGTCCTTCATGACAACAGAAGCCACAGAAATCCTCCTCATCAAAAACATGACTTTGATCTCCATCCTCATCTGGACTCTCCTCTGCTTCACTCAGGGTGAGGAAAATCATTTTTCTGTTCTGTGAAAATCATTTGGTGTGTATCTGAGTTTCATCTCACCATCTCACGTCCAGTGTTTCTTCTCTCTCCTCAGGGTGTGTTGGACAAAATGTTGTTGTGACTCAGCCAGCAGCCAAATCAGTGCAGCTCGGTCAAACTGCCTCTATTGATTGTAAAGTTAATAGACAAGTTACTCACTACACTGGTTCACAATACTTTCTGGCCTGGTACCAACAGAAAACTGGAGAAGCTCCTAAACTTCTGATCTATGTAACATCAACCAGATTGTCAGGAATCTCCTCCAAATTCACTGGAAGTGGAGCAGGGAATGGAGTTGGCTTCACTCTGACCATCAGTGGAGTTCAGGCTGAAGATGCAGCAGTTTATTACTGTCAGAGTCATCATAATATCAACAGTCAGGGTGTGTTCACACAGTGAAAAAGCGTCGTACAAAAACCTCCCTCAGTCAGACTGAACAGAAACTGAACTGACTGCTGCAGCTGGAAGCTACTGCAGAGACTGATACAGTTCACTGAGCACACACACACACACACACACATACACACTTAGAGCACAATATACTATGTGATAACAAATATGAATCTATTATCAGAATAAATAAATAAATTGTATAACAGATAATAATCACAATATTTTGGTCTCACGGTGGAACAAACAGTCACAACTTTGTTCTGATGATTTGAAAGAAACTGAAAGAAACTATTTAGTTGCATTGAATTAATTTAAAATGTCTGACCTGAGTGAGTCATGAGTCGTATTTCTGTGGAAACCGACAAAAAAAACCCAAAACAAACAAACAAAGCAAAAGAAAGAAACACAACCAGATTGCTCATATGGAAAATCCAGCCATGATTGTGTCTCAGTCTCTTTCAGATTATTTTGCACAATGTTTAATGTATGAAAGGTTTAAATATGACCACAGTATGTATTCATTGTTTCTTTCAGAGAATAGTTTTCTGTTCAGGATGAAAAACCTCTGAAGCAGCATTTTACATGAAGGAGGCTCCTCACAGTTTAACTTGCTCCTCTCAGCCTTCACAAGTGCATCAATATTAGGAGTCAAATCCTGAGCAGCTGCCACTTTCAGAAAGTCATTCAAGTGTTTGTTTTATATCAATCACAAGTCAGTTATCTGATGTTGGACGTTCACAGGCAGATCACAAACCTGGACTGTGAAAATAAACTAGTACAGTTGTGTTTTACTGAAAAATTGGAATTATTCCTCTGCAATTTTCATACTTTGCAAAGTTATCCAGTGGGCTGATTTGGACTCCCTGTTTGACCCTCCTGCTTTTAAGAGTCTGTCTTTATGTTCCTTAGTAACTATTGTCCACCAGATGCCTTCAGACTTTATTTGTGAAGACTGGACCTGTGAGGGAGAAGGCTTATTTTCTTTAGTTGAAAGACTGAATTATGACTTTGGTTGCCTTTTATTAGTTGGTCTGTTCTCTTTCTTCATGCTGTTTTATTCTCTGCCTTCCAGTCTGTCTTTGTGTTGTATGTGTGTCTGACTCTGTTCAGCTTTCCCCTCCACACTTTCCCTGCACACCTGCCCTGCATCATGTTGGTCAGCCCTGCTCTGCTCCCAGTGTCTTTCCCAGCCAATCACTCCCAGCATGCACCTGTGTCTAGGCACCTGTTCCCCATTCCCCCATTATTTCACTCAGTATTTAAATCTTGGTTTGAAGTTCAGTCTTTGTTGGATCATTTGTTCTGGTTCTGCTCTGTGTATTGTTTTGAAAATGAAGAGCTCACACACAGCTGGTGTAGATAACATTTGCAGTAAAATTCTTAAAGCTATTATAAGTGAAATTGTGGAGCCACTGGTTGACTCTATCAATCTCTCCCTACTTTGTGGAGTTGTGCCTGATAAAGGCGAGTTAGGCATTGGAGTTTTCCTTGATTTGTCAAAGGCTTTTGACACAATTGACTTTGAAATTCTTTTAAATAAAGTTCAATATGATGGTGTCAGAGGTACTGCTCTCAGTTGGTTTGGTAGCTACATGTTTTGGAGGAAACAATATGTCGCTATATTAAATCATAAATCTGAATGTAGAACAGTAGAATATGGTGTCACCCAGGGATCTATCCTGGGACAGCTCCTCTTTATTTTCTACTTAAATAATTTTAAACATTGTTCTAACATTCTACATAACAAATGATAATAATTTATTCTTATCACACAAGAACATACATGATCTGCAAAAGAATCTCAATGATGATGATCAAGGTGGATACATGGTTAAAATTCAATAAATTATCACTAAATACAAACAAGACACAATTTTATAATTTTTCTTCAAACATAAATCGAAGTAAACTTGAACTTATTGATATTAAAATAAAGGACAATCCTATTGAAAGAGTGAAGTCCACCAGAGTTCATATGGACGAGTTTATAAATTTCAGGGGCCATATTGATGTATTAACTAAGAAACTATCAAAATATGTTGGATTATTTTTTAAACTGAGTCATTTTTCACCTGGTGAAGCACTTGTAACATTATACTGGTCACTATTTGATCCTCATCTTAATTATTGTAATATTATTTGGTGTAATACATTTCCCAGTCACCTAGGGAAATTGATAATTCCGCTGAAGAAAATTATTCAAGCTATGTTTTGGGCTAAATTTGAGGCTCCTTCTGACCCTTTGTTTCATCGTTATGGCCTTCTGAAAATTACTGAACTTACTACTTTTCATAATGCCTGTACGATGTTTTGTGTTGTTAATAATATATCTGTTATGTAGATAAACTCTGTCTAGACTTCTCAATGCCTCTTTAGCACTAACACTCCCGTCCTTTGATGCTTCTCTTTGGGCATTAGCGAGCAACAATCCCATCTCCCTTTCTGCCTTCGACATCTAAGAAATTATGTACACAATACACACATAAGTATCAAAAACAAACTGTACGTACACATTTACTTTCCAATTTTTTAATAGTGTCTTGCTGTACTGATTTAAACAAACTTCATTGACCTGAGATATTAGCTGTCAGATAGTATAGAAGAATGACTCAACACACAACACACACCTTTTAGAGCTGAGGAACAATCCCAGTTTAGTTCTGATAACTGATAAACATGGAAGACCAAACACAAGAGTGAGTGTAATGAGAACTTCACATTCAGGCTTTATGTTAATCTACATGAGGATGATGTAAATGTTGAGCTGTCCCAGCAGTGAGGAGGAAACAGCATGATATGTTGAGGACAGCTACAGTTGACTGACTCTGTGTGTTTGCATATCTGTCCTGCCTCTCTGCTCCCAGCCGTTAAGAGGCCAGTGTTGATCAGTGGCTGTCCAGACCTTTCAGAGCCACTGACACCCCGCCAGCACAATGATGATGTCACTGACTCTACTGCTGGGCACCCTGGGGCTCCTTGTTCAGGGTGAGACTCTCTGCTGAAAACTTGGCTTCAGGATGCAACCAGGTTCACCACAATGATGTCCTGCTGTGATGGAGAAACACTGAAACAAGCAGCATTTACCTTCTTACATCTATTCTCCATGTTAAAGAAATGATACTCTTCTGTTTTCATGTTGATCATCTTTCTCCAAGCTGGATTTGTCTCAATGAGCCTTCTCCTCTTTTTCATGTTTTCCAGGTTCATCAGGACAAATCACGCTGACTCAGTCTCCTGGATCTCAGTCTGCTGCTCCAGGACAGTTTGTCACCATCAGATGTAAAACCAGTTCAAATGTTGGTGACGTGCTCCACTGGTACCTTCAGAAATCTGGAGTTCCTAAACTCCTGATTTATAGAGCTACATCCCGTCAGTCTGGAGTTTCACATCGTTTTAGTGGAAGTGGATCAGACCCTGACTTCACTCTGACCATCAGAGGAGTTCATGCTGAAGATTCAGGAGTTTACTACTGTCAGCAGGGTCTCAGCTCACCGTTCACACAGTGATACAACGTCGTACAAAAACCTCCCTCAGCTGGAGAGGAACTGATCTGACTCAACAGCTGCACTCAGACCAAAACAACAGAGGTTTGACATAAAAGACATCACTTATTACATCAATAACTCTATAATTATACTTTTAGTTATTTAAAGTAAGTATAATTTTGAATATTATTTTGTTAATTTCTAATTTTCATTAATGGATAACATATCATACCATTATTATCCACAGTAACAGTAATAATAATGATCATCATTACACATACATTATGCATAAAAACATACAATAGCAATGTTAATAATAGGGGTGAAGAGGACATTACCATTAAAAGCAATTGCATGATTTTTTTGAGAAAATAAAATAGTGAATTCTTGAAAATTCAAAATGAGTTGATAATTCGTATATTGTTGGGTAAAATGTTCCAGTCCGATGGAGCTTTAAATTTAAAAGCCCGTCTACTGAGTTCTTTATTTGTTTTAGGAACAAAGAAAAATGGTTGCTGGGTGTGTCTGAGAGGATATGGGGATGTGAATGGGATTAAATATTGTTTTAAATAAGGGGGACAGTTGAAATGAATACATTTAAAGATCAATTGAAGTCAATGGTAATGTCTTCTTGAGTTGAGTGGTAACCAGTTCAAAGATTCATACATGGAGCAGTGATGTGTTCGATATGGGCACCTTAAGATAAATCTGCAGAGACTATTGGAGATAGAATTGAGGGGTTGAAGATGTGTTTCAAAAGAGTTCTGATCAACAATGTCAGCATAGTCCAGAATAGTTTAAAAGAAAGCAATGGGTCAATCCAGAGGCCAAGATATTTAAAGGAGGTAACTTGATCAAGTGGTGAGCCATCAATGAAAGAAATGATCAGATCTGAGACATCACGAAGCCCTGACCTAGTGCCAAACTACATGCTACATGATTTATTTTTATTCAGAATTAGTTTATTTGATGAGAACCATTTCTGAACTGAGGCAATTTGGAGTTGTAAAGCATTTTCTATAACAGATTTATTATCACTAGTTGTATATACTATGGTGTCATCAGCGTATAAATGTACTTGACAAACAGAGCAAATTTTTGGAAGGTCATTAATAAAAATGGAGAAGAGGAGCGGTCCTAAGGATGAGCCTTGAGGTACTCCCTTCGAGACAATTGAATAGTCAGAGTGATTTCCATTAAAATTTACACACTGTCGTCTGTTATGAAGGTATGAGTTGAACCAAAATAAACACCAATGGAATACAGTTTATCAAGAAGTAGATGATGGTCAACAATGTCAAAAGCCTTAGTTAAATCAAGAAATATTGCACCGGTAAGTTTGCCGTTTTCAGAGGCAGTAAATACATCATTGGTGAACTTTAACAGAGCTGTAGTTGTTGAGAAACTGGGTCTGAAACCAGATTGGCATGGAGATAAAATATTATGGTCCGTAATATAGTGTGATAATTGATTAAAAATTAATTTCTCGAAAATGTGAGCTATAGAATTGATGATAGAAATTGGACGTTAGTTATTGACATCATGTGGGTCTCCTCCCTTATGGAGTGGAGTAACAGTGGCACATTTCCAGGCAGAAGGGAGGGCAGATCAGAGGGGGTTGAGGGCAGATCAGAGGGGGTTGAGGGCAGATCAGAGGGCGTTACGGGCAGATCAGAGGAGGTTGAGGGCAGATCAGAGTGGGTTAAGGGCAGATCAGAGGGGGTTGAGGGTAGATCAGAGGGGGTACATCAGAATATTTGCTGCTAGCTTGATAAATGTAATCTCAATGCCTTCTGGTCCAGGTCCACAGTCAACCTTTAGTTCATTAATTACACGTTGAACTTCAACAGGTGATATTTCATGAAAGGAAAAATAACTATTACTGGAAGAGTTACTAGAGGGAACACATGTAATAGATGGGTCAAACACATGGGAGCTACCTACAGTTGTAAAGTGCTGGTTAAAACTGTTTGAAATAACTAATGGGTCCTGAATAATGTTATTATTGAAACGAAGCTGGGTACTGGTACTTTGGTTTGACTTGTTGAGGATATTATTCATATTTTTCCAGAACTCTTTTGGTCTATGCATATTTTCATATAATTGATTTTTATAGAAGTCTGATTTGGCATTACGAGTTTTTGTCTTACATAAATTCCTTAGTAATCTATATTTTTCCCAGTCAGCAGCATCCTTAGCTTCTCTGTAGCTCCTCCAGGCTTTATCCCTTTGTTTAAAAAGGTTAATCAGATCAGAACTGATCCAGGGTAAATGTTGACCTTTGACCTTAATTTCTTTCCATGGGGCATTTATTAAAAGTAATGCAAATGTGGACATCCAATGTTTTATTGATACTTATGCATGTGTTGTGTACATAATAATTTTCAGCATACTGGTATATAGACAAACAGCAGACAGATGTGAAGGACACCATGTGTTACCCGACTGCCTGGTATGTCCATTTATATTGAGGAGAGATCAGTTTTTGTACATTTAATGGAAACACTGCTATCATTAAAAGAGATTAATATGATCATAATAATAATAATAATAATAAAGCTGCAAATATCATTGATTTGATGAACACGTCTTTATTTTCTTTGAAACATTAAAATCAAAAAGCAAGAAACATCATTACTGCAACATTTAAAGAGACAGAGGGAGAAAAAAGCAGAGTAGCAGAGATCAGAGTGAGAGCAGTAGCAGAGTAAAACCAGTAGCAGAGTCCCAGTGAGTCAGGTCAGGACTGGGAACACTGGTCTCTCCTCAGTGTCTCTGAGAGTGGAGTCTGGGAGCCCTGGGTGGCCTCACAGGTCACAGAGCCCACCTTCCCCCACTGGTCTGCAGTGAGCCTCAGGGTGCTGCTCCAGCTGTAGCGGCCATCCTCCTGCAGCACCCCGGGGCTCCTGCTCTGCTCCCAGCTGCTGCTGCTGCCGTCCACCTTCCAGGCCAGACTCCAGTCTGAGGGGAAGCCCTTGTTGGCCAGACACGTGAGCGTGGCCTTCCCCTGCTGCAGCTCCTGGCTGGAGGGGGGCAGCACCGTCAGGGTGGGACGGACATCACCTAGGAGACACCAATCACATTAGAGGACAGGGACCACACAGCTGTCAAACACCAGACACTTGGACACCTTTACTGTGTGAGAGTGGATTTTCCCCTTTAAGGAGTTTGTGTCAGATGGTTTTTCTGCTCCACCAGTCACTCACTCACACATTGTTTCACTTCCCTTTAAGAAACCTCTCATGCAGATCAGCACAGAAAGAATCATCGTACAGTTTGACCTGAAATATATCAAACTACACTGCAAATAAAACAACAAGATTTCATAACTTTCTCTTTAAAATCATTAGAAATGTTAACAAAGCATTACATTACAACACTCAGTGGAAACATAACCAAACACAGAAGATGAACTGACCACCAGCTGATTTCAAACATCACTTAGCAAACTGTTCAAATGACTTCAAACTACATTTGAAACAATACAGAGATCAGAAATTTGGCACATTTTCAAACACCCATTGTTATCATCACTCTGCTTCATTTCATTTCAACAAATTATATTCCAATCAATGGTAAAAAACTGAATGTTAGAATGTAAAATGATTGTTAGAAAATCACTTTAAAATGCATCTAAATCTTCATCTTTTCTACATGTCAAGTTATTAAATGTCAGTATGACAGGAATGTGTAAAGAAAAGTTTAGTGAAGCTGCTCTGAGTTATCCTCCATGGTAAAGAAGGAGAAATACAACATCAATACTAAAAGTGCTCTTAATAAAAATGATATTTTTATCTACTGTAAGTATTCAAAAGCTTCATTCAAAACACTATTTTACAATATTGTATTTATCATTTGAGCAGAAACTTACTTCCAACATCCAGTCTGGTTCCTCCACCGAACGTGTACCACAGTGATACAAACTCATTGAGCCGTCGTACAAAAACCTCTCACTGTAGAGAGACACGGCTCTCTGACTTTGAACACTGAACTAAAACTACAAGCTCTAAAAATGTAACTTTACTGTTAAAGTTGTTAAATTAATGATTTATCGTCTAAATTAATGTTTTACTGTCTTTACAGCAAGTTTCTGAGTTTTAAATGTAAAAGTGGTCTTTGTCTCTAAGTGCAAATTATGTATAAAAAACAGTTTGACATGAAAGTGGACGCAAACAAACTGTCTAATATAAAGGACAACAATAAAATAATCTGTTGAAATGATAAATATTTTAAATATTAGACTTACTTCCAACATCCAGTCTGGTTCCTCCACCGAACGTGTACCACAGTGATACAAACTCATTGAGCCGTCGTACAAAAACCTCTCACTGTAGAGAGACACGGCTCTCTGACTTTGACACAAACAAACTCACTAAAATTAGACTCTTGTTTGGAACATTTTTAACTTAATTTCACAACTGACAACACCACAGTGATACACATTTCATATATATGTCATTTTATTTAAAATATGTTCATTTATATTGAATTCATATTAAGTGTTTGTGGTAATACATTTAAATAGAACAAAATACATTCTGCTGTCAATACACATGAATCCCAAACCACCTTAAAATGATCAGTGACACATTATGAATCAATACTGTGATAAGTTGATTGATCCATTGATTAAACAGCATCATCAGAGTAATCCAAGTCCCTGTTGGAGTCAGTCAGAGCATTTCCATAGAGAGCCACTTTGCATCAGCAGCACCATGCTCCAGTGCTCTGGGAGAGTTTATAGTCCTGAGAGTTGAACACTGGATGACTGACAGCTGTCCTTCATGACAACAGAAGCCACAGAAATCCTCCTCATCAAAAACATGACTTTGATCTCCGTCCTCATCTGGACTCTCCTCTGCTGCTGCTTCACAGGTAAAGTCCAGAGAATCAAACTCCTCTCCTCTATGAACATCCGTCCCTCTGAAATGAAGCCCACAAAACCATGATGCTGCTTTATGTTTTTGTCTCTGTATCAGAGTCCAGAGGCCAGTGCACAGCAACTCAGCCTGCAGCAGTGAGAGTTGAACTGAGAGGATCTGCAACCATCAGCTGTAAGACCAGTCAGGATGTTTATGTTCATGACAGCAAGCAACGTTTAGCCTGGTACCAACAGAGAAATGGAGAAATTCCGAAACTCCTCATTTACGTTGCTACCACTCGAGTATCAGGGATTCCAGATCGTTTTTCAGGCAGTGGATCAAACTCTGACTTCACTCTGACCATCAGTGGAGTTCAGGCTGAAGATGCAGCAGTTTATTACTGTCAGAGTGAATTCCTTTTCAGTACTGGATGTTCATTCACACAGTGAAAAAGCGTCGTACAAAAACCTCCCTCAGTCAGACTGAACAGAAACTGAACTGACTGCTGCAGCTGGAAGCTACTGCAGAGACTGATACAGTTCACTGAACACACACACACACACACACGCACACACACACACACACAGATGATTTATGAATCTGAATGTGTTACTGAATGAGCTCCTGATAATTTCCAGTGTTTTATGGAGGGGATAGCTCGTATTGTCCTGGATCTTTTGAATTTTTTTTTAAATTCTGTCCTCAGTCACCTCCTCAAGAGTGCTTAGTTTCAGACCAACCACAGACTGGACCTTCTTTATTAGTTTGTTCAGCCTATTGGCATCTTTTTTCTTAATACCCGCCCCCCAGCACACCACAGCAAAGAAGAGAGTGCTAGCCACAAAAGTCTGATAAAACATGTTGAGCATCTTGCTGCAAACATTGAAGGACCGAAGCCTCCTCAGGAAATGCAGCCGGTTTAGGCCTCTGTGTTTGATGACCACTCTAGATTATGTTCAGTAGAACGCCCAGATACTTGTACTGTTCCACAATGTCTCCAGCACTCCCACTGATGCAGACAGGAGAAGGTGGGGACTTGTTCCTCCTGTGGTTCACCACAATCTCCTTTGTTTTTTCCACATTCAGCTGCAGACAATTTACATAAAGTTTTGTTGGCAGATGATAATAATTTATTGTTATCACACAAGAACATACATGATCTGCAAAAGAATCTCAATGATGATGATCAAGGTGGATACATGGTTAAAATGCAATAAATTATCATTAATTATAAACAGGACAAATTTTATAATTTTTCGTTCAACCAGAAATCGAAGCAACCTTGAACTTATTGATATTAAAATAAAGGACAGTCTTATTGAAAGAGTGAAGTCCACCAGTTTCCTGAGAGTTCATGTGGACAAGTTCATACATTTCAGGGGCCATATTGATGTATTAACTAAGAAACTATCAAAATAGGTTGGATTATTTTTTAAACTGAGTCATTTTTCACCTGTTGAAGCTCTTGTAACGTTATACTGGTCACTATTTGAGCCTCATCTTAATTATTGTAATATTATTTGGTGCAATACATTTCCCAGTCACCTAGGGAAATTGATAATTCTGCAGAAGAAAATTATTCGAGCTATGTCTTGGGCTAAATTTGACGCTCCTTCTGACCCTTTGTTTCATCGTTATGGCCTTCTGAAAATTACTGAACTTACTACTTTTCATAATGCTTGTATTATGTTTTGTGTTGTTAATAATATCTCTGTTATATAGATAAACTCTGTCTAGACTTCTCAATGCCTCTTTAGCACCAACACTCCCGTCCTTTGATGCTTCTCTTTGGGCATTAGTGAGCAACAATCCCATCTCCCTTTCTGCCTTCGACATGTAAGAAATTATGTACACAGCACACGCATAAGTATCAAAAACAAACTGGACGTACACATTCGCTTTCCAATTTTTTAATAATGTCTTGCTGTACTGATAGTATAGAAAAATGACTCAACACACAACACACACCTTTTAGAGCTGAGGAACAATCCCAGTTTAGTTCTGATAACTGATAAACATGGAAGACCAAACACAAGAGTGAGTGTAATGAGAACTTCACATTCAGGCTTTATGTTAATCTACATGAGGATGATGTAAATGTTGAGTTGTCCCAGCAGTGAGGAGGAAACAGCATGATATGTTGAGGACAGCTACAGTTGACTGACTCTGTGTGTTTGCATACCTGTCCTGCCTCTCTGCTCCCAGCCGTTAAGAGGCCAGTGTTGATCAGTGGCTGTCCAGACCTTTCAGAGCCACTGACACGCCGCCAGCACAATGATGATGTCACTGACTCTACTGCTGGGCACCCTGGGGCTCCTTGTTCAGGGTGAGACTCTCTGCTGAAAACTTGGCTTCAGGATTCAACCAGGTTCACCACAATGATGTTCTGCTGTGATGGAGAAACACTGAAACAAGCAGCATTGACCTTCTTCCATCTATTCTCCATGTTAAAGAAATGATACTCTTCTGTTTTCATGTTGATCATCTTTCTCCAAGCTGGATTTGTCTCAATAAGCCTTCTCCTCTTTTTCATGTTTTCCAGGTTCATCAGGACAAATCAGTGTGACTCAGTCTCCTGGATCTCAGTCTGTTGCTCCAGGACAGACTGTCACCATCACATGTAAAACAAGTTCAAATGTTTATAACACGCTCCACTGGTACCTTCAGAAATCTGGAGAAGCTCCTAAACTCCTGATTTATAATGCTCAATCCCGTCAGTCTGGAGTTTCAGCTCGTTTTAGTGGAAGTGGATACAACTATGACTTCACTCTGACCATCAGAGGAGTTCAGGCTGAAGATTCAGGAGTTTACTACTGTCAGCAGGGTTACAGCAGACCGTTCACACAGTGATACAACGTCGTACAAAAACCTCCCTCAGCTGGAGAGGAACTGATCTGACTCAACAGCTGCACTCAGACCAAAACAACAGAGGTTTGACATAAAAGACATCACTTATTACAGCAATAACTCTATAATTATACTTTTAGTTATTTAAAGTAAGTATAATTTTGAAGATTATTTAGTTGATACAGTGTCAGAACAGGATCACTGTGTTAGAGTGAGTCTTACTCAGAGTCAGAGACTAATATCAGTAGACAAAGGTTAAGGCTGGCTCTGGTCAAAACAGAGACTCTTACTACACTTCTCCTGCTCTCTGTCAGGTTTTACATCCAGGTCCATCACACCTCAGCTTCCTGTACATGTGTTCAAGTCCTCCAGGTTTGACATTGAAACAGGGACATGTAAAGGGTGTCCTTTGTCACCAATTTAATGTGTGTTCAACATTTGAGCCCCCTCTAAAACCAGTATGCTGATGTGTCAATATTTCACAGGTCACAACCAAAGATCACATTCATTGGAGTATAGCGTTTGCTATAGTAGATCACAAAGTGTTACTTACCAAACTTCAGAACAAACTTCAGAAGAGGCGATCATGTGAATACAATCATATCTAACAAACAGGAAACAGTTTGTTGTTATTGAGGGGTTCAGGTCTTCCATTCTTACTTGGTCTGTGGGGGTCCCGCAAGGTTCGATCCTAGGGCCAGTACTTTTTTCACTGTACTTGTGAGGAGTGGCGTATGAAAATATTGATAAAGGTAATAATTATTGACTGTTTGCAGATTCTGAGATATCGTGTGAGAGCACACTGTTGGTGATGATTAAAAACAGAGGGCGGAAACAATGGATGCCAGTGCATACAGTAATTTATTTTTAGAGCTTGATCTTAAAATCAAAGTAAAATCAACTGATTAAAACCCTCTAAAATGGTTTCAACCAGGTTAAAAGCCAGCAGAGTCAATGTCCATTAAAACGAGCAGTCTCTGTTTAAAAGGAATGCAACCAGACCAGGTGACACACGAGGTTCAGAAGAGGATTCTTGTTGCAGCGTTGTAGCTTATTTCCGGTGTCTTGTCTCTCCCAACATGGAGGCCACCTGCAACACACAAATTCACTGCCAGTATCGTCGTTCAAACACCATCCACCCTCTCATGTGGATGTCCACACCAGAACGTTACTAACAGCCCAAAGGGATACTCACACACCAGGCAGAGCGTTGAGGCCCTGCCGCTGCGAGTGTGACGCGTCGTAACGTTCTGGATTTTCCGTCTCTCTCTGTCTCCGTCTTCCTCTCTGCCCAAGGTTCCTGGTCTCTCGCTGTCCTCTCCGGCCAAGCTCTGTCTCCCGCCACCGTGTCTGAACGGTCTTTTGTCCCACTTCTCTTTCCAGTCGGGACCCTCCTCCTCCGCTTTTGATTGGACCTGTGAGGGAGAACAGGAGAACCTCGCAGGTGCAGCGCATTCAATCATAAAGTGCATTCACTGGCAGTTGGGCAAACTAACACATGCAATAAAAACTAAAAACACACTAGTAAGAATAAAACACTAAAATTATACAACAAAAAAACAATAAAACCAGTCCCAACTGCCGTGTGACAGGCTTTAATGATTTTCCAACTGCTTGCAAAAACACATATACAAATGTATGCAGACGATGCAGTTATATCTACATCAGCAAAAAACACTCAAGAGGCTGGTCGTATACTTACAACAGAAATGACTCACATCCACAAATGAAAGAAATCATGTCTGCTCTTGAATACACAAAAGACTGTTTGTATGTACTTCTCAAAACAAACAACAAAGGACTTCACACACTCCAGCGTCTTTCTGGGAGGAGAGGAGCTTGAACTTGTAGATGAGTTCAAGTATCTAGCGGTCACCCTAGATTCCACCCTCACCTTCAAGGACCACATTAAAAAGATTAAGAAAACAATACATTTTAAATCTATTAGGCCATCCCCAACAACAGTCACACATAGAGTATGGGTTTACTAACTGGTCACTTACTGCTGCACTCAGTCAGATTGAAGCACTTTACAAAAGAACGATTAAAAATTCTCAATAAAAAGCCAATATCATTTCATCATTGTCACACACTACTGAAACATAGCCTTCTCAGCTTTGACAATTTCAGAAAGTTTAAGTATGCCTGCTCAGTATTTAAAATCTTGAAAGGCCTAGCACCACTCCCCACTGTCTGATTATGTCAAACAGAAAGACAACAACTACACCAGTAGGGCCACTACAAGAGGGGACTGTATAATCCCACTCAGGCGCACCACATGTGGACAGTCAGTACTCTCCGTTGCAGGTATGCACATCTGGAACAGTTTACCCTTCATGATACGGGACTGTAACACGTACGACACATTCAAATTACAGCTAAAGAAGTGGCTTAAAAATAACCAAATCTGTAACTGTTAGCGTGCAATGTCTGTTTTGCTTGTTTGTTTCTTTTTTTAATTTTACTTATTTATTCTTTTTCTGTTTGTTCTGCTTTTTTTTTCTCCCATTTACTTATTCATGCCTTTCTGTCGCTCGACCTTTTTCATTGTGTACTTTACTATGTCACTGACAGCACCTGGAAATCAGCACTATAGCACTTTAACCCCTTAAATGTATTATTATATTTATTATAATAATAATAAAGCTGCAAATATCATTGGTTTGATGAACACATCTTTATTTTCTTTGAAACATTAAAATCAACAAGCAAGAAACATCATTACTGCAACATTTAAAGAGACAGAGGGAGAAAAAAGCAGAGTAGCAGAGATCAGAGTGAGAGCAGTAGCAGAGTAAAACCAGTAGCAGAGTCCCAGTGAGTCAGGTCAGGACTGGGAACACTGGTCTCTCCTCAGTGTCTCTGAGAGTGGAGTCTGGGAGCCCTGGGTGGCCTCACAGGTCACAGAGCCCACCTTCCCCCACTGGTCTGCAGTGAGCCTCAGGGTGCTGATCCACCTGTAGTGGCCGTCCTCCTGCAGCACCCCGGGGCTCCTGCTCTGCTCCCAGCTGCCGCTGCTGCCGTCCACCTTCCAGGCCAGACTCCAGTCTGAGGGGAAGCCCTTGTTGGCCAGACACGTGAGCGTGGCCTTCCCCTGCTGCAGCTCCTGGCTGGAGGGGGGCAGCACCGTCAGGGTGGGACGGACATCACCTAGGAGACACCAATCATATTAGAGGACAGGGACCACACAGCTGTCAAACACCAGACACTTGGACACCTTTACTGTGTGAGAGTGGATTTTCTCCTTTACGGAGTTTGTGTCAGATGGTTTTTCTGCTCCACCAGTCACTCACTCACACATTGTTTCACTTCTCTTTAAGAAACCTCTCATGCAGATCAGCACAGAAAGAATCATCGTACAGTTTGACCTGAAATATATCAAACTACACTGCAAATAAAACAACAAGATTTCATAACTTTCTCTTTAAAATCATTAGAAATGTTAACAAAGCATTACATTACAACACTCACTGGAAACATAACCAAACACAGAAGATGAACTGACCACCAGCTGATTTCAAACATCACTTAGCAAACTGTTCAAATTACTTCAAACTACATTTGAAACAATACAGAGATCAGAAATTTGGCACATTTTCAAACACCCATTGTTATCATCACTCTGCTTCATTTCATTTCAACAAATTATATTCCAATCAATGGTAAAAAACTGAATGTTAAAATGTAAAATGATTGTTAGAAAATCACTTTAAAATACATCTAAATCTTCATCTTTTCTACATGTCAAGTTATTAAATGTCAGTATGACAGGAATGTGTAAAGAAAAGTTTAGTGAAGCTGCTCTGAGTTATCCTCCATGGTAAAGAAGGAGAAATACAACATCAATACTAAAAGTGCTCTTAATAAAAATTATATTTTTATCTACTGTAAGCATTCAAAAGCTTCATTCAAAACACTATTTTACAATATTGTATTTATCATTTGAGCAGAAACTTACTTCCAACATCCAGTCTGGTTCCTCCACCGAACGTGTACCACAGTGATACAAACTCATTGAGCCGTCGTACAAAAACCTCTCACTGTAGAGAGACACGGCTCTCTGACTTTGAACACTGAACTAAAACTACAAGCTCTATAAATGTAACTTTACTGTTAAAGTTGTTAAATTAATGATTTATCGTCTATATTAATGTTTTATTGTCTTTACAGCAAGTTTCTGAGTTTTAAATGTAAAAGTGGTCTTTGTCTCTAAGTGCAAATTATGTATAAAAAACAGTTTGACATGAAAGTGGACGCAAACAAACTGTCTAATATAAAGGAAAACAATAAAATAATCTGTTGAAATGATAAATATTTTAAATATTAGACTTACTTCCAACATCCAGTCTGGTTCCTCCACCGAACGTGTACCACAGTGATACAAACTCATTGAGCCGTCGTACAAAAACCTCTCACTGTAGAGAGACACGGCTCTCTGACTTTGACGCAAACAAACTCACTAAAATTAGACTCTTGTTTGGAACATTTTTAACGTCATTTGACAACTGACAACAACACAGTGATACGCATTTCATATATATGTCATTTTATTTAAAATATGTTCATTTTTATTGAATTCATATCAAGTGTTAATACATTTAAATAGAACAAATTACATTCTGCTGTCAATACACATGAATCCCAAACCACCTTAAAATGATCAGTGACACATTATGAATCAATACTGTGATAAGTTGATTGATCCATTGATTAAACAGCATCATCAGAGTAATCCAAGTCCCTGTTGGAGTCAGTCAGAGCATTTCCATAGAGAGCCACTTTGCATCAGCAGCACCATGCTCCAGTGCTCTGGGAGAGTTTATAGTCCTGAGAGTTGAACACTGGATGACTGACAGCTGTCCTTCATGACAACAGAAGCCACAGAAATCCTCCTCATCAAAAACATGACTTTGATCTCCGTCCTCATCTGGACTCTCCTCTGCTGCTGCTTCACAGGTAAAGTCCAGAGAATCAAACTCCTCTCCTCTATGAACATCCGTCCCTCTGAAATGAAGCCCACAAACCATGATGATGCTTTATGTTTTTGTCTCTGTATCCTCAGAGTCCAGAGGCCAGATCACAGTGACTCAGCCTGCAACAGTGAGATCTGATCTGAGAGGATCTGCAACCATCAGCTGTAAGACCAGTCAGAGAGTTGCTAATAATGGGTACGCCTTAGCCTGGTACCAACAGAGAGATGGAGAAGCCCCCAAATTATTAATTAAGTTAGCTGACGAGACACTGTCAGGGATTCCAGATCGTTTTTCAGGCAGCGGAAGATACTCTGACTTCACTCTGACCATCAGTGGAGTTCAGGCTGAAGATGCAGCAGTTTATTACTGTCAGAGTTATCATGAAATCAACAGTCAGCTTGTGTTCACACAGTGAAAAAGCGTCGTACAAAAACCTCCCTCAGTCAGACTGAACAGAAACTGAACTGACTGCTGCAGCTGGAAGCTACTGCAGAGACTGATAGAGTTCACTGAACACACACACATACACACACACACACACACACACACACACACACACACACAAAGAACACTATATTCTATGTGATAACAATATGATTTATATCTTTAATCAGAATAAATAAATAAATTGTATTACAGATAATAGTAATAATGTTTTTGGTCTCACAGTGGAACAAACAGTCACAACTGAAGGAAACTATTTAGTTGCATTGTGTAGCGGACACAGCATCAGTACGGCTCAGAACATCATCTGGTCAGAGTCACCTTTGACCCTCAGATGAGTAAATTGGACCAGGTTTGATATAGAGACTGACAGGGTCTCTCTCTTGGACAAACAAAGATCCATTAACATTCCACGGAGCAACCAAGAGTGACAAGAACTACATAAAAGTAACGAAAGACAGATTTTGGTGTCTCCTTCGGACGTCATAACTCATCGGAGAGACTTCTTCCATCAGATTAGAGTCACACAGACCACGATCATCAACGAAAAGACACATTCCTGACCCCCCCCCCCCTCCACCCCCTCTGTGTCTTCTGAAACCACACAGAGCATGAAAGTGAGAAAATGAGTGTTAAAAACTTAAACAAGAACATCTTAGTAAATAGTATAGTTTAAACACAATACCAATTACTTATATCAGTATCAATTACCTAAAGAAACCTCCATTGTAACAACTATTACAGTGATCACAGATAAATGTGTATGTGAAGAACTGTCATTATAATTTCTCCTTTCATAAACACAAATGTTGGTATGAGAAGGTTTACTTAATGTGAGAAAGTGTTACACTGATGTTATGCTTACATTATGGTGATAATCAATTATCTATCGTGGAATAAGTAGAATAACAATGTGTTATGCTTCATCATATTAAGTGTTAATAGGTTATAGTATGCATTTTATAATCAGGATTAAATACTGAATGAATGAATGATGATGAAAAGTTTTGCAGTAAAAAGCTGGAAATGAGATCCTCAGAGTAGCTGTGATGAATCTGATTGGCGGACACACGAGCCCTCCCCAGGACAAAAACCAGATGCACCGAAACCGGCTTTGCTTTGCTTCAGGTTTGGCTCTACTCATCTTCTCTTTTCTTCACCCTACACATTCTTACTTTAGTCGCCTCATCTTATTCTCTTAATAATTCACTCTGCTGATGAAATGGTTTGTGTTTTTCTGAGGTGATCAGCTGACTCCATCAACCTGATCGGGAGCAGCTGGGCCCGGTGTTCCAGCTGGATGAAGGTGCCAGAGGCCGCACCTCCTTTGGTTTCTTTGGCGTTTCATTCATTTCTACTTGACAACACTCCACCATATATGTTACGCCCCCGATTATGTCTAGGAGTGGGGAAGTAACAAGCAAAACAACTCAACCAAAAATATACTAATAAAACACCAGAGATCAAATCAAAACTCAATTTATTAACGGTCAAACTAAGAACGAGCTTCCAAAATAAGGGAAACCGGTTGATGAAGATGATGAGGCAGTCAAACCACGCCGCTGAACAGAAACACGAAACACTAGACTCTGACACTGGACACATGCACACAGCTCCGATCAGCACACTGCCGGAAGGCCAACTGCCCTGGCACCAGCTTCCCAGGGGTTTTAACTGGCAGGGCTGATGTGCTACAGCTGTGCTAATCAGTGGGGGGAGGAGGGCGGTACCTAAAGAAAAGGAAAAGAAACAAGGAAACCACACGGCACGTAACAATATATGATCAATACACTCACACTGACATGACTGATACCACTGACATACACACCTCATACCCAGGTTACTTTAGTTTGTGTTACTTTATTTAAATAAATATATTTTTCTATCGGCCATGCACTGCGTCTCTCCTGTTATGTCATCTCCTTCGGGCCGGGTCATGACAATCTTTAGTTATTCTTTATCTAAGTTTTCTTAAGTTTTTGTAATCTTGTAACTTTCACCAGCAACGTACAGAGAAAAGACTCTTTAAGTAAACACGTCATTAAGTTTTGCATTCAGCCTGTTTTTAACATTTTTGATGATTTTGACGTGAGGCCAACGCTGAGATCTCTCCAGAAAGTTATTAAACAGTGAACTAGTTAAATTGGACTTTTCCTCCATCTTTCATCAACCTGAGAGAACTTTTGGGCAGATAAACGTCTGTCAACCCTACGACTCATCATAACTGAGAGGAACAAAGTCTGCAGGCAGAAACCAGCGGACCAGGCAGTCTGATGGAAGGCCAGCCGACCCGGACCATCCTCGTCCCGCCTGGACCTGCGACGCTCTCTGAGATCTTCCACTTGGTTGTTCATACGCGTGGTTCTGAAGGACGGACAGCTGAGACCCTCCATCGATGAAAGTAGGATCCAAATATTGCATTAATCCAGGGTTGATGTCAGATCGAGTTATTCAAATTTTCTTTGAAGGTAAAACTTACAAGTTTCCTGAGATTCCACATAATTACATATTCTTCATTTAAATTCATCATTCACCATCATCTTTCATTCATGTCGCTATATCGAGTAATAATCTGTTGAATTAATGTTTATTCTTTGAAGTGATACAGAGGATCTATTGAAGCGTAGAGCCATGAACTTAAGAAATCTGGCTGATTCAGAAATGTATAGATTTATTTATTGGTTAATCCATTTATATTGAGGAGAGATCAGTTTTTGTACATTTAATGGAAACACTGCTATCATTAAGAGAGATTAATATGATCATTATAATAATAATAATAAAGCTGCAAATATCATTGATTTGATGAACACGTCTTTATTTTGTTTGAAACATTAAAATCAACAAGCAAGAAACATCATTACTGCAACATTTAAAGAGACAGAGGGAGAAAAAAGCAGAGTAGCAGAGATCAGAGTGAGAGCAGTAGCAGAGTAAAACCAGTAGCAGAGTCCCAGTGAGTCAGGTCAGGACTGGGAACACTGGTCTCTCCTCAGTGTCTCTGAGAGTGGAGTCTGGGAGCCCTGGGTGGCCTCACAGGTCACAGAGCCCACCTTCCCCCACTGGTCTGCAGTGAGCCTCAGGGTGCTGCTCCAGCTGTAGCGGCCGTCCTCCTGCAGCACCCCGGGGCTCCTGCTCTGCTCCCAGCTGCTGCTGCTGCTGCTGCTGCCGTCCACCTTCCAGGCCAGACTCCAGTCTGAGGGGAAGCCCTTGTTGGCCAGACACGTGAGCGTGGCCTTCCCCTGCTGCAGCTCCTGGCTGGAGGGGGGCAGCACCGTCAGGGTGGGGGCGACTCGACCCACTGGAGGAGGAGACAGAGAGACAACATGAAGAAAGTTCATACAAAGAGAAAATAAACTCCACCCTGTTGGTTGCAGCAGAGGAGGCTGCTGGTTCTGTTGCTCTTTCTCACATTGGATCAAACTGGTCTTGGCTGTTTCACTTCCCTCTCTGAGCTCAGTAACCATGGCAACAGACAGGCATCACTGATGAACCATGGCAACAGACAGGTTTCAGTACTAAAGATAAAAAGTTTCAAACTGAAAACTCCTACTTTAGTTTCAGTAACACACTTAAACATCAGTGTTAAACCATTTCATGTTATGTATTACAGAAAGAATGAAACACTTTTACTTGAGCATGTGTGAGTTTGAAATGAGTTTTTTCTCCTCATTTACACATTTATCAATACTGAACCATCAACACAGACAGACTGCACCACTGACTCATATTTGAAGTGCTGGAAAATGAATCCTTCTAAATAAGCATGTGTTTAAATGAGCTCAAGAGATATTATGGTATTCATTGTCTATAGTGAGAATAATAATGATCATTAAATTCATGAATCTGAGAGGAAGACTGAGTAAAACACATGAAATGTTTCCAGATAATAAGGACACAATTATGAGTCAAGTTATTGTCTTCAATAAGCAGCTGTACTTTTAAAGAACAATATAAATAATAAGAATGTAGAAACTGTCTGAATTATCATTTCTGTGTAACTAAAGACTTTTTTCATCTGATGTATTTTTATCTGTATTACAGTGAAGCCTGTAGTGATCACTGCACAAATATTACATTTATAAAACTACAATCCAAAATATTGAAGTAAAGCCTGAATTTACTGACTGAAAACATAATAAATGATGAATCTGACATGATTTAGAAGTTAAATGTACTTACAGTTAACTTCCAGTCTGGTTCCTCCACCGAACGTCCACCACAGTGATACAAACTCATTGAGCCGTCGTACAAAAACCTCTCACTGTAGAGAGACACAGCTCTCTGACTTTGACACAAACAAACTCTACTAAAACAGTTCCTGCTTTAAAAAAACTATTTATTTTATATGATATCCAATTAAAAAGTGACACAACTTTTAACAGTTAATCACATGTTTACATATATATTGTTAAATTTGTCTGAAAGTAAAATTGATCCTTTAAATATTAAATTAAATCAGACAGAAGATGTACTGAAAGAAAATGTGTCTGCTGTCATCAAAGCAAATCTACATAAAATGATCAGTGACACATTATGAATCAATACTGTGATAAGTTGATTGATCCATTGATTAAACAGCATCATCAGAGTAATCCAAGTCCCTGTTGGAGTCAGTCAGAGCATTTCCATAGAGAGCCACTTTGCATCAGCAGCACCATGCTCCAGTGCTCTGGGAGAGTTTATAGTCCTGAGAGTTGAACACTGGATGACTGACAGCTGTCCTTCATGACAACAGAAGCCACAGAAATCCTCCTCATCAAAAACATGACTTTGATCTCCATCCTCATCTGGACTCTCCTCTGCTGCTGCTTCACAGGTAAAGTCCAGAGAATCAAACTCCTCTCCTCTATGAACATCCGTCCCTCTGAAATGAAGCCCACAAAACCATGATGCTGCTTTATGTTTTTGTCTCTGTATCCTCAGAGTCCAGAGGCCAGATCACAGTGACTCAGCCTGCAGCAGTGACAGCTGATCTGAGAGGATCTGCAACCATCAGCTGTAGGACCAGTCAGGATGTTTATAGTGTGTACGCCTTAGCCTGGTACCAACAGAGAGCTGGACAAGCTCCTAAGTTATTAATTAAGTTAGCTGACGAGCGACTGTCAGGGATTCCAGATCGTTTTTCAGGCAGTGGAAGAAACTCTGACTTCACTCTGACCATCAGTGAAGTTCAGGCTGAAGATGCAGCAGTTTATTACTGTCAAAGTCTCCACATACCCAACAGTCAGGATGTGTTCACACAGTGAAAAAGCGTCGTACAAAAACCTCCCTCAGTCAGACTGAACAGAAACTGAACTGACTGCTGCAGCTGGAAGCTACTGCAGAGACTGATACAGTTCACTGAACACACACACACACACACACACACACACACACACACACACACACACACACACACACACACACACACACACACACACACACACACACACACGATAACATGATGAAATTATTTAGTTACATTGAATTAAATATGAAATCAGTGAAAACATGTATTTCATAATCAATCATATAAAATGTGATATGAAGTTTTACATTTTTAACATCAGGTTCTTTAAATCTTGAATGAAACTTGTGCATCAAAGCGTCTCCACAGCTCAGCAGGTGATTGACAGTTCTGTGTAGACTCTACCTGTTAGCTGTTCTAGCTGTGTTCACTTTCTCTCATATTCACTTTGTTATACAGAGCAGTAACAACGCTGCTGAAGACAAAGTTTGGACTGGCAGTAGTGGATCTGTTAGATGAGGTTAATATCATTGTTGCAGCATTAATGAAAAGAAAAGGATCCAGTGCAAGAGCAGATATTCAGTGAGACCACTGAACATGAGGAAGCAGCTGCACACTGATCAAAGATCTTGTGGCGTCTCCAGTTTGTGAATCGCAGCTACATGAAGATCATTGTTTGAAAGAATTGCACATTAGTGACTTTATGATCCTCTGAGCTCCAACAGATGTAAATACAGACTCTCAGACACAGAGGTATAAATCAGCCTTTTATTATTCATCAACACATCAATACAGCATTACACCAGTCAATCCCACAATCTGTCTACTAGCTTCCTGTCTCTGCTCCTCCATCCACATGCTGTAATACAGAACAATACAGTACAGAGCAGGACAGAGAGGACACATGTGAAGAGCACACACTCACTGCTTCTGTTCAAATGTTCTCACTTCATCTTTCACTTTAACTTTTCCATCTTTAAACATCATGAAAAAGTCCAGAGTGCCAAACATTTAACACATTTATTAACAAAATAACCAACTTCTAACAAAAACTGGACAAAAAGAAGGGAAGAGACCCAGACCAGTCCACAAAGGGATGAAGGATCTGGGCTGTCCTCTAATCTACTCATAGAAACTAAATGGACTACCAGACCCACCAAACACACAGAAAACTAACAAAGATAAGTAGAAGAGAGTGTGAGCCAAATGTCTCTCCCTCTATATCGGTCCTCCCTCAATCAGACTGGATCAGGACCTGGGAGAAAACACACAACATTATAAATGGAAATTCATGTTATACAAATCCCATCCAGCAGGGGGCAGTATGTAATAGTGATATGAAATGATATAATCCATCTGAACTTCTCTACAGATAAATTCAGTGTTTGAAGACTCATTTAACACAGTAACATGTGACATCAGATATTAGTAAAACAATATGTTTGGACACATTATTTGATGAATAGATCTTTATTGTTTACAGTAAGCAACAAAAATAACACTTGAAAATGTGATGATTCTGTTAATCAGTCAGAGTATTTCCATAGAGAGCCACTTTGCATCAGCAGCACCATGCTCCAGTGCTCTGGGAGAGTTTATAGTCCTGAGAGTTGAACACTGGATGACTGACAGCTGTCCTTCATGACAACAGAAGCCACAGAAATCCTCCTCATCAAAAACATGACTTTGATCTCCGTCCTCATCTGGACTCTCCTCTGCTGCTGCTTCACAGGTAAAGTCCAGAGAATCAAACTCCTCTCCTCTATGAACATCCATCCCTCTGAAATGAAGCCCACAAAACCATGATGCTGCTTTATGTTTTTGTCTCTGTATCCTCAGAGTCCAGAGGCCAGATCACAGTGACTCAGCCTGCAGCAGTGAGATCTGAACTGAGAGGATCTGCAACCATCAGCTGTAAGACCAGTCAGGATGTTACTAATGGGTGGTGTTTAGCCTGGTACCAACAGAGAGATGGAGAAGCTCCTAAACTTCTCATTTACACTGCTGACGTGTTAGAATCAGGGATTCCAGATCGTTTTTCAGGCAGTGGATCAAACTCTGACTTCACTCTGACCATCAGTGGAGTTCAGGCTGAAGATGCAGCAGTTTATTACTGTCAGAGTCTTCATGAAATCAACAGTCAGGATGTGTTCACACAGTGAAAAAGCGTCGTACAAAAACCTCCCTCAGTCAGACTGAACAGAAACTGAACTGACTGCTGCAGCTGGAAGCTACTGCAGAGACTGATACAGTTCACTGAACACACACACACACACACACACACACACACACACACACACTTAGATCACTATATACTATTTGATAACAATATGATTTATATCTTTAATCAGAATAAATAAATAAATTGTATTACAGATAATAGTAATAATATTTTTGGTCTCACAGTGGAACAAACACAGTCACAACTGAAGGAAACTATTTAGTTGCATTGTGTAGCGGACACAGCATCAGTACGGCTCAGAACATCATCTGGCCAGAGTCACCTTTGACCCTCAGATGAGTAAATTGGACCAGGTTTGATATGGAGACTGACAGGGTTTCTCTCTTGGACAAACAGAGATCCGTTAACACTCCACGGAGCAACCAAGAGTGACAAGAACTACATAAAAGTAACGAAAGACAGATTTTGGTGTCTCCTTCGGACGTCATAATTTATTGGAGAGACTTCTTCCATCAGATTAGAGTCACACAGACCACAATCATCAACCAAAAGACACATTCCTGACTCCCCCCCCACCCCCTCTGTGTCTCCTGAAACCACACAGCGCATGAAAGTGAGACAATTAATGTTAAAAAACTTAAAGAACATCTTAGTAAATAGTATAGTTTAAACACAATACCAATTACTTATATCAGTATCAATTACCTAAAGAAACCTCCATTGTAACAACTATTACAGCGATCACAGATAAATGTGTATGTGAAGAACTGTCATTATAATTTCTCCTTTCATAAACACAAATGTTGGTATGAGAAGGTTTACTTAATGTGAGAAAGTGTTACACTGATGTTATGCTTACATTATGGTGATAATCAATTATCTATCATGGAATAAGTAGAATAACAATGTGTTATGCTTGATCATATTAAGTGTTAATAGGTTATAGTATGCTTTTTATAATCAGGATTAAATACTGAATGAATGATGATGATGAAAAGTTTTGCAGTAAAAAGCTGGAAATTAGATCCTCAGAGTAGCTGTGATGAATCTGATTGGCTGACACACGAGCCCTCCCCAGGACAAAAACCAGATGCACCGAAACCGGCTTTGCTTTGCTTCAGGTTTGGCTCTACTCATCTTCTCTTTTCTTCACCCCACACATTCTTACTTTAGTCACCTCATCTTATTCTCTTAATAATTCACTCTGCTGATGAAATGGTTTGTGTTTTTCTGAGGTGATCAGCTGACTCCATCAACCTGATCGGGAGCAGCTGGGCCCGGTGTTCCAGCTGGATGAAGGTGCCAGTGGCCGCACCTCTTTGGTTTCTTTGGCGTTTCATTCATTTCTACTTGACAACACTCCACCATATATGTTACGACCCCGATTATGTCTAGGAGTGGGGAAGTAACAAGCAAAACAACTCAACCAAAAATATACTAATAAAACACCAGAGATCAAATCAAAACTCAATTTATTAACAGTCAAACTAAGAACGAGCTTCCAAAATAAGAGAAACCGGTTGATGAAGATGATGAGGCAGTCAAACCACGCCGCTGAACAGAAACACTAGACTCTGACACTGGACACACGCACACAGCTCCGATCAGCACACTGCCGGAAGGCCAACTGCCCCGGCACCAGCTTCCCAGGGGTTTTAACTGGCAGGCCTGATGTGCCACAGCTGTGCTAATCAGTGGGGGGAGGATCTTGAATGTGAGGAGTAGAATCTTAAAGTCAATGCGGGATTTGATAGGGAGCCAGTGAAGTTGCTGCAGAGCAGGAGTGATGTGTTCAATAAAGGGCGTTCTAGTTATGATACGAGCGGCTGCGTTCTGTACAAGTTGGAGTTTGTGGAGAGATTTCCGTGGAAGACCAAAGAGGAGAGAGTTACAGTAGTCCAGACGGGATGTGATCAGGGTGTTTACCAGGATAGCGGTGCAGGTTGGTGAAAGTGAGGGACGGAGACGATTGATGTTACGTAGATGGAAGTATGCAGACCGAGTAACGTTATTGATGTGGGCTTCAAAAGATAGTGTGCTGTCCAGGATGACACCCAGGCTCTTTACTTGGGGGGGATGGCGGAACAGTGGAATTGTCGATGGACATGGAGAAAGTGTTGAGTGTTGCTAGGGTTGATCTGGTACCGATGAGGAGGACCTCAGTTTTTTCACCGTTAAGTTTAAGAAAATTTAGTGAGAGCCATGATTTAATTTCCAGTAAGCAGTCGGATAGAGCTGTGGGTGGCAGAGTGGAAGTAGGCTTAGTGGAAAGATAGAGTTGGGTATCATCGGCGTAACAGTGGAATTGTATGTCAAATTTCCTGAGAATGTGTCCAAGAGGCAGAAGATAAATAATGAACAGGAGGGGGCCAAGGACAGAGCCCTGAGGAACACCGCTAGAGACTGGAGAGGAGCCGGATCTTAGGTTTTTGATTTGAACAAACTGTGTGCGGCCAGAGAGATATGATGTGAACCAAGCCAGTGGGATGTCAGTGATTCCAATGGAGGCTAAACTGTCCAGGAGGATGCCATGAGAGACGGTGTCAAAGGCTGCACTCAGGTCGAGGAGAACCAGAATGGATAGAAGTCCAGAGTCAGATGCCATCAAGAGGTCGTTTGTGATTTTCACTAGGGCTGTCTCCATGCTCTGGAGGGGACGGAAGCCTGAGTAGAGTATTCTAATACTCCATATTCACTAGTCATGACCTGAAATATTCACAAAATAAAAGACAAAAGACCAGCCTTTTATTACCTTTGTGGTTTAATGTAGCCTACATTTCGAGTCAATGTGATCTTGACTTCACAGTTTAAGTAATCGTCTAGCCTACGTGGTTAAATACCACTGTCAGATTATAGGAGGAAAAAGATACGACATTGTCAATGTAGAACACTCAATAGTATAAATTTAGGTTAACACATAGTAGCATACAGCAGAATAAGAACATTGTTGATAAACCGAAGCGAAGAAACGCAGCTCCCTGAGTGTATGCGCGCTCCCGCGGCCAGGGGATACAAATTCTGTCGGGGGTAACTATCTTGGCACGACACCGGAACAACAGACAGCCCTGGCAACCCGCACTTCCGGCCGCTAAATGGCTGGTACAGTGTACACAGAACGTGTCAGAACGTCATTGTCGAACCCGTCAAAAAATTTTAAAAATATTAATTCAGACTAAATTTTTTTTTTATGGAAAAGCAATACTTTCATTCTGTACCCCTCAAAACGCCCCGTGGCTGTATTATTTTTTTTAAAAATATAGCTTTTAATAAATATTCTACATATTCAACCTTTAAATGAAGTGTTAATTTTATCTTTTAAAGAGAAAAAGGCTTTTTGTTATATACTTCATCACAAGTCCTGCATAGAAAAGCTTGATGTGGTTGAAGTATCACAGTAATGTCTGATAAGAGCTCTTGTAATACATTCATAAGTAGAGCCGGTCATTACTGACAGAGATCTGCTGCCACCTGCTGGTTTAGTTTTATACTGTCCCAAAAATCACTATTTGGTGGAGCTGTTAACAACTCAGACATCTGAAATGTGAGCCGACTACACACTGTAAAGTACTAGTACCTCTAACTGTACTACAGTAAAGTACTAGTAACTCAAACTGTACTACAGTAAAGTACTAGTAACTCAAACTGTACTACAGTAAAGTATTAGTACCTCTAACTGTACTACAGTAAAGTACAAGTACCTCAAACGGTACTGCAGTAAAGTACAAGTACCTCAAACTGTACTGCAGTAAAGTACTAGTACCTCAAACTGTACTACAGTAAAGTACTAGTAACTCAAACTGTACTACAGTAAAGTATTAGTACCTCTAACTGTACTACAGTAAAGTACTAGTAACTCAAACTGTACTACAGTAAAGTATTAGTACCTCTAACTGTACTACAGTAAAGTACTAGTACCTCAAACTGTATTACAGTAAATTACTAGTACCTCAAACTATACTACAGTAAAGTACAAGTACCTCTAACTGTACTACAGCAAAGTACAAGTACCTCAAACTATACTACAGTAAAGTACTAGTACCTCAAACTGTACTGCAGTAAAGTACTAGTACCTCAAACTGTACTACAGTAAAGTACAAGTACCTCAAACTGTACTGCAGTAAAGTACTAGTACCTCAAACTGTATTACAGTAAAGTACTAGTACCTCTAACTGTACTGCAGTAAAGTACTAGTTCCTCAAACTGTACTACAGTAAAGTACAAGTACCTCTAACTGTACTACAGTAAAGTACAAGTACCTCAAACTGTACTGCAGTAAAGTACTAGTACCTCAAACTGTATTACAGCAAAGAACAAGTACCTCAAACTATACTACAGTAAAGTACTACTACCTCTAACTGTACTGCAGTAAAGTACTAGTACCTCAAACTGTACTACAGTAAAGTACAAGTACCTCAAACTGTACTACAGTAAAGTACAAGTACCTCTAACTGTACTACAGTAAAGTACTAGTGCCTCAAACTGTATTACACTAAAGTACTAGTACCTCAAACTGTACTGCAGTAAAGTACTAGTTCCTCAAACTGTACTACAGTAAAGTACAAGTACCTCAAACTGTGCTACAGTAAAGTACTAGTACCTCAAACTGTACTGCAGTAAAGTACTAGTACCTCAAACTGTACAATAGTAGAGTACTAGTACCTCAAACTGTACTGCAGTAAAGTACTAGTACCTCAAACTGTATTACAGTAAAGTACTAGTACCTCTAACTGTACTACAGTAAAGTACAAGTACCTCTAACTGTACTACAGTAAAGTACAAATACCTCTAACTATACTACAGCAAAGTACAAGTACCTCAAACTATACTACAGTAAAGTACTAGTACCTCAAACTGTACTGCAGTAAAGTACTAGTACCTCAAACTGTACTACAGTAAAGTACAAGTACCTCAAACTGTACTACAGTAAAGTACTAGTACCTCAAACTGTACTACAGTAAAGTACTAGTACCTCTAACTTTTTTTGGGCTTTTTATGCCTTTATTTATTCAGTAACTGGCAGAGAGACCAACAGGAAACAGGGAGAGAGAGAGGAATGAGCCAGATTCAAACCCAGACACTGTGATGATGTGGCATGTGCTCCAACCACTCAGCCAACAGGGCACACCATTGTTTTTTACCTTCTGGTATCAGATAGGAAAATACTATACATACTTTATGCTGGTCAACAATCAGATTAATGAGATTTAGATGTCTTCAGAAAGGATACATGGATATTTACCCAAACTCGTCAAATGCGATATGTCCACATGTTTGTGAATAGATTAAACATGACAGATCCGGAGACCACATTTGCGTCTGACTTTGTCATGAATGAAAACCACGTGTCAGTTTCTGGATATTTTGGTAAAGAGTTTAGATTCAGCCACAGTGAACAGTCTCCTTCTGTGTTGACTCTAGATTGGACCGTTTACGTCTCTGGCCTTCTTCAGATTGGATCAAACTGGTCTTCGCTGTTTCACTTCCCTCTCTAAGCTCAGTAACCATGGCAACAGACAGGCATCACTGATGAACCATGGCAACAGACAGGTTTCAGTACTAAAGATAAAAGTTTCCTACTCAGTGTGATGCATTATGATCTTATTTGATTGAAAACTTAAACCCTCCGGTTGTCTTCGAGTCAAGGAAGGAAGGAAGGGAGGAAGAAGGAAGAAAGGGAGGGAGGAAGGAAGGAAGGAAAGGTGGGAGGAAGGAAGGAGGGAAGGAAGAAGGGAAGGGAGGAAAGGAAAGAAGGAAGGAGGGAGGGAGGGAGGGAGGGAGAAAGGAAAAGAGGAAGGAAGGAAAGAAGGACAGAGGAAAGAAGGAAGGGAGGAAGGTAGGGGAGAGGAAAGAAATAGAGAAGGAGGGAGGGAGGAAAGAAGGACAGGAGGAAGGAAGACAGGGGATGGAAGAAGGAAGGGAGGAAAGAGAGAGAAGGAGGGAGGAAGGAAGGAAGGAAGGAAGGAAGGAAGGAAGGAAGGAAGGAAGGAAGGAACAGTCAAAACAGACGGGGTCAATTTGACCCAGGAGGACGACAGGAAGGTTAAGCTCAAACTAATACAAACACAATAAAAACAGTGCTGTCTGACTAGAAACACCCTGCAGACATAATCTGTCAGAGAACACACACAGTTCTTCCAACTGATAAACATGGTAGACCAAACACAAGAGTGAGTTTAATGAGAACTTCACATTCAGACGGAAGACACCCAGACCAGTCCACAAAGGGATGAAGGATCTGGGCTGTCCTCTAATCTAATCATAGAAACTAAATGGACTACCAGACCCACCAAACACACAGAAAACTAACAAAGATAAGTGGAAGAGAGTGTGAGCCAAATGTCTCTCCCTCTATATCGGTCCTCCCTCAATCAGACTGGATCAGGACCTGGGAGAAAACACATAAACATTATAAATGGAAATTCATGTTATACAAATCCCATCCAGCAGGGGGCAGTATGTAATAGTGATATGTAATGATAAAATCCCTCTGAACTTCTCTACAGATAAATTCAGTGTGTGAAGACTCATTTAACACAGTAACATGTGACAGCAGATATTAATAAAACAATATGTTTGAAAACATTATTTGATGAATAGATCTTTATCGTTTACAGCAAGCAACAAAAAATAACACTTGAAAATGTGATGATTCTGTTAATCAGTCAGAGCATTTCCATAGAGAGCCACTTTGCATCAGCAGCACCATGCTCCAGTGCTCTGGGAGAGTTTATAGTCCTGAGAGTTGAACACTGGATGACTGACAGCTGTCCTTCATGACAACAGAAGCCACAGAAATCCTCCTCATCAAAAACATGACTTTGATCTCCGTCCTCATCTGGACTCTCCTCTGCTTCACTCAGGGTGAGGAAAATCATTTTTCTGTGCTGTGAAAATCATTTGATGTGTAGCTGAGTTTCACCTCACCATCTCATGTCCAATGTTTCTTCTCTCTCCTCAGGGTCTGTTGGACAAAATGTTGTTGTGACTCAGCCAGCAGCCAAATCAGTGCAGCTCGGTCAAACTGCCTCTATTGACTGTAAAGCTAATAGACAAGTTACTCACTACACTGGTTCACAATACTATCTGGCCTGGTACCAACAGAAAACTGGAGAAGCTCCTAAACTTCTGATCTACCGAACATCAGACAGATTTTCAGGAATCTCCTCCAAATTCACTGGAAGTGGAGCAGGGAATGGAGTTGATTTCACTCTGACCATCAGTGGAGTTCAGGCTGAAGATGCAGCAGTTTATTACTGTAAGAGTCATCATAATATCAACAGTCAGGCTGTGTTCACACAGTGAAAAAGCGTCGTACAAAAACCTCCCTCAGTCAGACTGAACAGAAACCGAACTGACTGCTGCAGCTGGAAGCTACTGCAGAGACTGATACAGTTCACTGAACACACACACACACACACACACACACACACACACACACACACACACACACACACACACACACACACACAATAACTTGATAGAAGTTGAATTAAATTATTTAGTTACATTGAATTAAATATGAAATCAGTGAAAACATGTATTTCATCATTAATTATATTTCAATCATGTAAAATGTGATGTGAAGTTTTATATTTTTAACATCAGGTTCTTTAAATCTTGAATGAAACCTGTGTATCAAAGCGTCTCCACAGCTCAGCAGGTGATTGACAGTTCTGTGTAGACTCTACCTGTTAGCTGTTCTAGCTGTGTTCACTTTCTCTCATATTCACTTTGTTATACAGAGCAGTAACAACGCTGCTGAAGACAAAGTTTGGACTGGCAGTAGTGGATCTGTTAGATGAGGATAATATCATTGTTGCAGCATTAATGAAAAGAAAAAGATCCAGTGGAAGAGCAGATATTCAGTGAGACCAGTGAACATGAGGAAGCAGCTGCACACTGATCAAAGCTCTTGTGGCGTCTCCAGTTTGTGAATCGCAGCTACATGAAGATTGTTGTTTGAAAGAATTGCACATTAGTAACTTTATGATCCTCTGAGCTCCAACAGATGTAAATACAGACTCTCAGACACAGAGGTATAAATCAGCCTTTTATTATTCATCAACACATCAATACAGCATTACACCAGTCAATCCCACAATCTGTCTACTAGCTTCCTGTCTCTGCTCCTCCATCCACATGCTGTAATACAGAACAATACAGTACAGAGCAGGACAGAGAGGACACATGGGAGGCACACCATGTAGCACAGAGCGACTGCTTCTTTTGACAAGCTTTAAGAGAGTACCATAATTTATTTGTAAAATGGTGAAATTAAATAATAAAATCCCTTTGAACTTGCCCAGAGATAAACTCAGTGTGTGAAGACTCATTTAACACAGTAACATGTGACAGCAGATATTAGTATAACAATATGTTTGGACACATTATTTGATGAAAACATCTTTATCATTTACAGAGGGCATCCATTTGGGTGAGAAATAAAAACATTGGGAAAAAAACACACAAAAAATTAATTCATCTTATATTTAAATACATACAGTCCTACTGAAAGAGCTCACAGATGTTAAAGTAATCATTATTAATCAGATATCACTTTGATAAATCCTGACTTTTACATGACTGTTTTTTCAAATTTAAAACCAGTATATATGTGTCTGGCGAATATGTTGGCGAAAGACTAAAAAGGACTTAATTTAAAAAGAAATGACAATTATGTTAGTGTTAGAATTTGTTGTGTAGATAAACACTGCCTAAACACCTCAATGCCTTTTTGCACCAACATTCCCATCATTTAATGCTTCTCTTTGGGCATTAGCTAGCAACAATGCAATCTACTTTTTTGCCTTTGTCATATAAGGAATTATGTAAACAACACATGCATGTGCATAAAAAACTAATTGTATGTCCAAATTAACATTCCAATTTTTTTTTTTTTTTTTTTTTTCCAGATTTTTTTCAGGCATAGACCCATTTATTGACAGTAGAGAGACAGAAAATCATGGAAGGGAGAGGGGGATATGACATTCAACAAAAGGTCCTCTGGTGAGGATTCGTACCAGGGTCCGCTGCATATGTGGCATGCGCCCTAACCACTCAATCACCTACGCACCATACCTTCCAACACTTTATTAGTGGCTTGCTACACTGATTCAGCCAAACTTCATTAACCTGCCTTTTTTGTGTAGTATTCTGACACATCTATTGATCCATTGACTAAACTGGTTCAGAGAAATTCAAATACTTATAAAGTCAGTTAGGGCATTTCCATAGAGAGCCACTTTGCATCAGCAGCACCATGCTCCAGTGCTCTGGGAGAGTTTATAGTCCTGAGAGTTGAACACTGGATGACTGACCGCTATCCTTCATGACAACAGAAGCCACAGAAATCCTCCTCATCAAAAACATGACTTTGATCTCCGTCCTCATCTGGACTCTCCTCTGCTGCTGCTTCACAGGTAAAGTCCAGAGAATCAAACTCCTCTCCTCTATGAACATCCGTCCCTCTGAAATGAAGCCCACAAAACCATGATGCTGCTTTATGTTTTTGTCTCTGTATCCTCAGAGTCCAGAGGCCAGTACACAGTGACTCAGCCTGCAGCAGTGAGAGCTGATCTGAGAGGATCTGCAACCATCAGCTGTAAGACCAGTCAGGATGTCCGTTTTTCGAGTAACTACCACCGCTTAGCCTGGTACCAACATAGAGATGGAGAATCTCCCAAACTTCTCATTTACAATGCTGCCACTCGAGCATCAGGGATTCCAGATCGTTTTTCAGGCAGTGGATCAAACTCTGACTTCACTCTGACCATCAGTGGAGTTCAGGCTGAAGATGCAGCAGTTTATTACTGTCAGAGTTTCCACTATCCAAACAGTCAGAATGTGTTCACACAGTGAAAAAGCGTCATACAAAAACCTCCCTCAGTCAGACTGAACAGAAACTGAACTGACTACTGCAGCTGGAAGCTACTGCAGAGACTGATACAGTTCACTGAACACACACACACACACACACACACACACACACACACACACACACACACGCGTTAAGTTTATTTAATAAAGCAGCTTTCACATATCAAGGTGTCAAAGTGCTTTACAGGAATAAAACTGTTAAAGAAATCAGACCATGAAAATAGTAGAATATCAGATATAATGAAATAAACAACAATAAAACATAAGCAACACCATTCCTTAAAAACACACAAAATACAAACAGTAGACAGCACAAGGTGAGACAAAGGCCAGTTTGAATAAATGAGTCTTCAGCTGCTTTTTAAAGGCATCAACAGAGACCACAGATGGTTTGTCTATAGGAAGAGCATTTCACCACTTCAAAGACACCATCACCTTTGTTTTCAGTTGAGCGCCAGGGTCAACCAGTAAGTCCTGCTCAGAAGACCTAAGTGACCTACTGCTGATATAAGGATGGAGCAGCTCACAGATGTACACAGGTGTCTGACCATGCAGGGCTCTATATGTGAAAACAACAACCTTCAAATGAATCCTAAACTTGATGGGAAGCCAATGTAAAGATGATAAGATGGGTGTGATGTGAGTCGTAGAGAGGTACAACCAACAAATCCTGATCCTAACACCTCACTGCCCCCCCCCCCCCCCCAGTGATAAAGGTATGTATACGATCAGTGATAAAGGAGGGTGTCTGACCAAGTAGAGCTCTAAAAGTCATCACATGTGTGTTTCACTGATTATGACATTAAATGAGGGTCTGTTAAATAAACCAAGACAGGTGGGACATGAGAACTTTTGAAGGATCTGCTCAAAGGCCAGACAATGACACTGTGGACCACTTGTTAGTGATCCAGGGATGTGAAACACTAATGAAAATGAAGTTCTAAAAGTTTACATGGAAGAAATAAATGTGTGAATGGTCATCTTCATCTTAGCTTGAGGTACATGGGTCTAAGTTTAATAAGAAGTCTCAAATTGAAAGAACAGAAGTGAATCAAACACTTCACATGTTGGTAAAGAGTAATGCCTGTTCAGAAGGGACACCTACATTTCTGATGGTAGATTTAAGAGATGATTCAATAGAAACATCTGAAAACTTTAATAAGAAGGAAGAAAATGCATCAGCACCTCAGACAACTGCTCAGACTGACACCTCCATAAAATTAGCTCCATGATATCTGATTATACATCAGTCAATCAATCAATCTTTATTTGTATAGCGCCAAATCACAACAAAGTCATCTCAAGGCTCTTTCCACATAGAGCAGGTCTAAACTGAACTCTTCAGGTTTAATTTAAAGAGATCCAACATTCCCACATGAGCAGCACTTGGTGACAGTGGAGAGAAAAAACTCCCTTTTAACAGGAAGAACCCTCAGAACCAGACTCAGAGTGGGAGAACATCTTTTAAGAGGAAGAACCCTCAGAACCAGAGTCAGAGTGGGAGAGCATCTGCGTGGACCAGTTGGAGTAGAGAGGAGAGAGAGAGGAAGGAGAGGAGAGAGGAAGAGGAGGAGAGAGAAGCACATTGAAGGTCCGGGACTGGAATCTGTCATCCGGACGTCTACAGGCCCAGATTGCCTGTAAATGGACTGTACTTATATAGCGCCTTTCTAGTCTGTGCGACCACTCAAAGCGCTTTACATGACACGTCATTCACCCTTTCACACACATTCATACACTGATGGCAGGGGCTACCACGCAGGGCGCCAACCTGCTCATCAGAGTCTAACCATTCATTCACATTCACACACCGTTGGCACAGCAACGGGAGCAATTTGGGGTTAAGTGTCTTGCCCAAGGACACATCGACATGTGGACTGGAGGAGCCGGGAATCGAACCACCAATCTTCCAATTGGAGGACGACCGCTCTACCTCCTGCCCACAGCCGCCCTGTGAGACCAGAAAGCACAGACAACTCCGGGGAAGAAGTTTAGCTTATTGAAGCATTAATAGAACATGAATGTTAATGGATATAGATGGATGGATAGAGAGAGAGAGGGAGGAGGAGAGAGGATAGATGGATGGATAGAGAGAGAGAGGGAGGAGGAAAGAGGAGCCCAGTGCATCATGGGAGTCACCCGGCAGTCTAAGCCTATAGCAGCATAAACTAGGAGCTGGAACCGGCCCTAACTATAGGCTTTATCACAGAGGAAAGTTTGAAGCCTACTCTTAAACGTAGGAGATGGTTCCACAGGAGAGGAACCTGAGAACTGAAGGCTCTGCTGCCCATTATGAAGCTAGCGAAAGTTCAGACAGGAAGTCCAACTTTTTGTTTGCTCACGTCTTAGTTTTATTTCTCATTCTTCAGTCATCCTGAGCCTTCTCACAGCTCATACTGATCTCTGTGAAAGCTCATATCTTACTTCATGTTATTTCTGGAGCATTAATCGACACATCAGCTGTTCACATCACCTGGTCAAGCCAAACCAATAGCACGGTGACACACCTTCATTGTCAGCCTATCATGTTGCAGCTGTCTTTTTAATTGTTCTCCCTCTCTGCTCAGGTGCTTTCTTGATGCTGTTTCATGCGACCCACCAGCTCCTCATCACCACCCAGTCTTCAGATTCCTCAATGCATCACTTCAACTTGATCATCCCAATCAGTTTCAGCCTCAAGATGACCGTAGTGATTTGGACTGAGATTGATTGATCGATGTCACCAGCTGATGCTCAGGACTTGATTCAAAAATTCTCCCTGCAGAGTCCAAGCGCCAAAGACTGACAATACCTAATCATTAATGTCATCTGCATAATAAACATTATTTTACTTCATTCTCTGGTCTCTCCTGATTGAACTATTTTTAGAGGTACTCGGAACGACAAGTAGGCCTGCATACTGGGAGTGCAGTGTTCTAGTAGGTTCATAAGGTTCTTTAAGCTCTTTAAGATATGATGGAGCCTGATCATTGAGAGCTTTGAAAGTGAGGAGAAGGATTTTAAATTTTATTTAGCTTGAAGATTCTGAACCTTCATCCTCCCTTCTTTCGGTCCTTACTGTGATGGAGCAGCTTTAACATCGATACTCTCTCCTATCTTATGTTTAGAAAGAAATTAATTGAAGATTTTATGAAATTAAAGTAAAATCTGGAGAAACAGATTGTCCTACAGTCTAAATAAACATCCTGATTAAATGTATTTACTGGTATAAACTCCTTTATCCCACTCTCTCTCTCTCAACAGGAATTCAATTTAAAAAAAACTTCATTCAATATAAATTTCCTAAAAGTGTTGCTGACATGCTCATTTAGGGACATTTTTAAGATCATATTTCATTCATACTCCATTATTTCTCCAATGATTTAAACAGTCAAAGCTTTTGGGAGGAAACAGCATGATATGTTGAGGACAGCTACAGTTGACTGACTCTGTGTGTTTGCATATCTGTCCTGCCTCTCTGCTCCCAGCTGTTAAGAGGCCAGTGTTGATCAGTGGCTGTCCAGACCTTTCAGAGCCACTGACACGCCGCCAGCACAATGATGATGTCACTGACTCTACTGCTGGGCACCCTGGGGCTCCTTGTTCAGGGTGAGACTCTCTGCTGAAAACTTGGCTTCAGGATGCAACCAGGTTCACCACAATGATGTTCTGCTGTGATGGAGAAACACTGAAACAAGCAGCATTGACCGTCTTCCATCTATTCTCCATGTTAAACAAATGATACTCTTCTGTTTTCATATTGATCATCTTTCTCCAAGCTGGATTCGTTCAATAAGCCTTCTCCTCTTTTTCATGTTTTCCAGGTTCATCAGGACAAATTACCCTGACTCAGTCTCCTGGATCTCAGTCTGCTGCTCCAGGACAGACTGTCACCATCAAATGTAAAACCAGTTCAAGTGTTAGTAGCTGGCTCCACTGGTACCTTCAGAAATCTGGAGAAGCTCCTAAACTCCTGATTTATGCAGCTACATACCGTCAGTCTGGAATTTCAGATCGTTTCAGTGGAAGTAGATCAAACACTGACTACACTCTGACCATCAGTAGAGTTCAAGCTGAAGATTCAGGAGTTTACTACTGTCAGCAGAGTAACACCACACCGTTCACACAGTGATACAACGTCGTACAAAAACCTCCCTCAGCTGGAGAGGAACTGATCTGACTCAACAGCTGCACTCAGACCAAAACAACAGAGGTTTGACATCAAAGACATCACTTATTACAGCAATAACTCTATAATTATACTTTTAGTTATTTAAAGTAAGTATAATTTTGAAGATTATTTAGTTGATACAGTGTCAGAACAGGATCACTGTGTTAGAGTGAGTCGTACTCAGAGTCAGAATCAAACACATCTGAAGAATTTAATGTTTAATCAAGGAAAAGGCAAGGCACTTTTAATTATATAGCGCATTTCATACACAATGGCAACTCAATGTGCTTTATATAAAACAGTAATTTGAGAAACATTAAAACATACCATTAACCCCCCCCCCCCCATCCCCCCATAATAAAAACAAAGTACAGAAAAGTCGAAAGAGAGAAATAAAATACTAGAATAGAGCATTAAATATAAGATTGCAGCATAAAATAATAAATTAGCTTTAAAATCATTAAAAGGGCATAGAGTGCAAATGAAAGATTAAAATGTAAAGTGCTTTAAAAGAGCTCAATCATAAGCTCAGGAGAAGAGAAATGTTTTTAACCTGGATTTAAAAATGTTCACAGTTCTGCTGGTAGTTTGTTCCAGTTGTGTAAAATCTGCTTCATCATGTTTAGTTTGAACTCTGGGCTCAACTATCTGACCTGAGTCAGTAGATCTCAGAGCTCTGGGCTCAACTATCTGACCTGAGTCAGTAGATCTCAGAGCTCTACTGGGTTTATATTCTACTAACATGTCATTCATGTATTCTGGACCTAAATCATTCAGTGATTTGTAGACCAGAAGCAGAACTTTAAAATCTATTCTATAGCTGACTGGGAGCCAGTGTAAAGACTTTACAACTGACTGGGAGCCAGTGTAAAGACTTTAGAGCTGACTGGGAGTCAGTGTAAAGACTTTAGAACTGACTGGGAGCCAGTGTAAAGACTTTAGAGCTGACTGGGAGCCAGTGTAAAGACTTTAGAACTGACTGGGAGCCAGTGTAAAGACTTGAGAACTGGAGTAATGTGCTCTGATCTCTTTGTTCTGGTTAAAACTGGAGCTGCAGCGTTCTGAATGAGCTGCAGCTGTTTAATGCTTTTTTGTGGGAGTCCAGTCAGAAGACCGTTACAGTAGTCGAGTCTACTTGAGATGAAAGCATGAATCAACTTCTCCTGGTCTGTTTGAGACATAAAACCCTTCACTCTGGATATGTTCTTAAGCTGATAGAAGCTGTTTTGGTGATTGATTTGATGTGACTGCTGAAGGTCAGATCTGAGTCTATCAGCACGCCAAGGTTTCGGACTTGGTCCCTAGTTTTTAGAGAGAGTGACTCGAGATGTTTACTGACAGCAATCCTCTTCTCTTTACTGCCAAAAACCTCAGTTTTGATTTAATTGAAGGAAATTTGGTTCATCCAATTAGTGACTTGGTCTAAACAGTGACACAATGACTGTATTGGACTGTAGTCATCTGGGGACAGTGCTAGGTATATCTGCGTGTCATCTGCATAACTGTGATAGCCTACATTAGAGTTCTGCAGAAATTGACCCAAGGGCAGCATATATAGACTGAACAGAAGGGGATTGAGGTAGGGTAGCGTAATAAAAGTTAAAACATGATTTATAAGACAGCATTTTCAGGTTTATTAAATGGTAAAAACAGGATTGCACAAGCTTTGTGGTGTGCTGCTCAAAGTTTAAATTGGTATCAAACCACACACCAAGATTTCCTGCAACAGTCTTGATGTTTTTTGAAAGGTCACCAGCAGATGGCAGGATTTGTTCTCTCACATGCTGGGACCCGATGACAATCATCTCTGTCTTATCTGAGTTCAATTGTAGGAAATAGTTTGCCATCCAAATGTTTCAGGTGATTAAGGCAGTCAATAAGAGAAGTCAGAGTTCCAGGCTCAGTGGGTTTCACAGGTAGGTACAACTGTGTATCATCAGCATAACAATGAAAAGAAACACCATGCTTCTCAATGATCTGTCCAAGAGGGAGCATGTATAATGAGAATAACATTGTCATAATATTAATGTCACCATGTTGTAGTTTATGATGAATGAAAAGCTTTAAAGCTCCAGGTTTAATGTGACATCTATAAAGTATCAGCATTGTAGAAACAACTAGAACATTCCAGGGAAATGTTGAGAGCCACGGGGCTGCTGCCGGGATGAGTACACGATTTATTTCCAGTGTTCAAAAGTCACCCTGATCATATTCTGGTTTAGACTATTAAGTACATCTTACTAATCAGTGTCAAGTGTAATGAACTTTATTCTCAACTTAACATCTCTGAAAATATTAAGTAAATGTTAATCACATTTAAGAATGAATAATATTTATTTAAACTAATTAAGTAAAGTCTACTTCATTTTTTCACATAACAGGAACATCACTGTTATGAAATTATTAAGTAAATCTTATTATTAAGAGAGTAGATTTTATTATTTTATTATACTTTTTTATTTTAAATGGCTTAGTTGAATGAAATCATATTACTCATTATAATTATATACATTTTGTTCATCTTATATTGATAAATGTTGAATCTTTTTATACACCACAAATCATATAACTACAATACAAAACAATAAAACTATTTATTGTTTCCACAGTAAACATGAATTAATGTCCATTCAAATGAATTAGCTCAGTTAACTGGCAAAACAGACAGACAGGGATTAGCCAATCACAAACAAGTAGCTCAGTTTCTGCCCAGCGACAGGTTGCTAAGGCCCTACGGTTGCTAAGGCCAGCTAAGGTTCTACGGTTGCTACGGTGATGTGTGAGAATCTGCTTGGAAATTCTTAAAATGGCCCCAGAATTTGGCTTCTGACAAGGTCCCGAACAATTTCAAACTGTGAGAAAACCGTAACTCCTGTCCAAGAACCGAAAACACCGTGAGAGACACAGAAGCCGGCAGATTCTGACAGTGTTTACATTATTAAGATATTATTTAAAATCAGCGAGTAAGCTCAGTGTGAACACAGAGTGAGATTCTTTTGAGAAAAAAAAAAGACGATTACATTAGAGTCAATGGGGAGCGAGACAGGTATTGCTGCTGGTCTCGGCCCCCCCCCCCCCCCCCGTTTAAATTTTGTGCAGACCCCGCCTGTCAACGTCACATTTTATGAATCCCAACACCTATGTCTATATTTTGACAAAATATTATTTGTCTCCTTTTTACGGTTTGGTCGTGAGCTCGAGTTAAAAATAAAAATGAAGGTTATTTTTTACTGCTTCTCTCACTCAAGCTAACTGACGCTTCCACTCTAACTTTGAAGAAAAAGTGATTTCCACTCCTCGTTTGACGGCTCATAGTTTGAAAAGTTCAGATATATTCAGAAGGTTTTACTTTTCTCACAATGTCAAAACAACAAATTAAATAAAAACATGTTAAAACTGATTTAGAATTAGAATATTTAGAAGAAGCAGATCACCCTCATGTCACTTTAGAAATCTGTAATATGAACTGAAACACGCTCAAGTCTGACAGATGTGTTTTATTGTTTAATGTTCAGCATACTGGTATATAGACAAACAGCAGACAGATGTGAAGGACACCATGTGTTACCCGACTGCCTGGTATGTCCATTTATATTGAGGAGAGATCAGTTTTTGTACATTTAATGGAAACACTGCTATCATTAAGAGAGATTAATATGATCATTATAATAATAATAAAGCTGCAAATATCATTGATTTGATGAACACGTCTTTATTTTCTTGAAACATTAAAATCAACAAGCAAGAAACATCATTACTGCAACATTTAAAGAGACAGAGGGAGAAAAAAGCAGAGTAGCAGAGATCAGAGTGAGAGCAGTAGCAGAGTAAAACCAGTAGCAGAGTCCCAGTGAGTCAGGTCAGGACTAGGAACACTGGTCTCTCCTCAGTGTCTCTGAGAGTGGAGTCTGGGAGCCCTGGGTGGCCTCACAGGTCACAGAGCCCACCTTCCTCCACTGGTCTGCAGTGAGCCTCAGGGTGCTGCTCCACCTGTAGTGGCCATCCGCCTGCAGCACCCCGGGGCTCCTGCTCTGCTCCCAGCTGCTGCTGCTGCTGCCGTCCACCTTCCAGGCCAGACTCCAGTCTGAGGGGAAGCCCTTGTTGGCCAGACACGTGAGCGTGGCCTTCCCCTGCTGCAGCTCCTGGCTGGAGGGGGGCAGCACCGTCAGGGTGGGGGCGACTCGACCCACTGGAGGAGGAGACAGAGAGACAACATGAAGAAAGTTCATACAAAGAGAAAATAAACTCCACCCTGTTGGTTGCAGCAGAGGAGGCTGCTGGTTCTGTTGCTCTTTCTCACATTGGATCAAACTGGTCTTGGCTGTTTCACTTCCCTCTCTGAGCTCAGTAACCATGGCAACAGACAGGCATCACTGACGAACCATGGCAACAGACAGGTTTCAGTACTAAAGATAAAACGTTTCAAACTGAAAACTCCTACTTTAGTTTCAGTAACACACTTAAACATCAGTGTTAAACCATTTCATGTTATGTATTACAGAAAGAATGAAACACTTTTACTTGAGCATGTGTGAGTTTGAAATGAGTTTTTTCTCCTCATTTACACATTTATCAATACTGAACCATCAACACAGACAGACTGCACTACTGACTCATATTTGAAGTGCTGGAAAATGAATCCTTCTAAATAAGCATGTGTTTAAATGACCTCAAGAGATATTATGGTATTCATTGTCTATAGTGAGAATAATAATGATCATTCAATTCATGAGTCTGAGAGGAAGACTGAGTAAAACACATGAAATGTTTCCAGATAATAAGGACACAATTATGAGTCAAGTTATTGTCTTCAATAAGCAGCTGTACTTTTAAAGAACAATATAAATAATAAGAATGTAGAAACTGTCTGAATTATCATTTCTGTGTAACTAGAGACTTTTTTCATCTGATGTATTTTTATCTGTATTACAGTGAAGCCTGTAGTGATCACTGCACAAATATTACATTTATAAAACTACAATCCAAAATATTGAAGTAAAGCCTGAATTTATTGACTGAAAACATAATAAATGATGAATCTGAGATGATTTAGAAGTTAAATGTACTTACAGTTAACTTCCAGTCTGGTTCCTCCACCGAACGTGTACCACAGTGATACAAACTCATTGAGCCGTCGTACAAAAACCTCTCACTGTAGAGAGACACGGCTCTCTGACTTTGACACAAACAAACTCTACTAAAACAGTTCCTGCTTTAAAAAAAATATTTATTTTATATGATATCCAATTAAAAAGTGACACAACTTTTAACAGTTAATCACATGTTTACATATATATTGTTAAATTTGTCAGAACGTAAAATTGATCCTTTAAATATTAAATTAAATCAGACAGAAGATGTACTGAAAGAAAATGTGTCTGCTGTCATCAAAGCAAATCTACATAAAATGATCAGTGACACATTATGAATCAATACTGTGATAAGTTGATTGATCCATTGATTAAACAGCATCATCAGAGTAATCCAAGTCCCTGTTGGAGTCAGTCAGAGCATTTCCATAGAGAGCCACTTTGCATCAGCAGCACCATGCTCCAGTGCTCTGGGAGAGTTTATAGTCCTGAGAGTTGAACACTGGATGACTGACGGCTGTCCTTCATGACAACAGAAGCCACAGAAATCCTCCTCATCAAAAACATGACTTTGATCTCCGTCCTCATCTGGACTCTCCTCTGCTGCTGCTTCACAGGTAAAGTCCAGAGAATCAAACTCCTCTCCTCTATGAACATCCGTCCCTCTGAAATGAAGCCCACAAAACCATGATGCTGCTTTATGTTTTTGTCTCTGTATCCTCAGAGTCCAGAGGCCAGATCACAGTGACTCAGCCTGCAGCAGTGACAGCTGATCTGAGAGGATCTGCAACCATCAGCTGTAGGGTCAGTCAGAGAGTTTATGGTGGGGACCGTTTAGCCTGGTACCAACAGAGAGATGGAGAAACTCCTAAACGTCTCATTTACTATGCTAACAGTCGAGCATCAGGGACTCCAGATCGTTTTTCAGGCAGTGGATCAAACTCTGACTTCACTCTGACCATCAGTGGAGTTCAGGCTGAAGATGCAGCAGTTTATTACTGTCAGAGTTTCCACTATCCCAACAGTCAGGCTGTGATCACACAGTGAAAAAGCGTCGTACAAAAACCTCCCTCAGTCAGACTGAACAGAAACTGAACTGACTGCTGCAGCTGGAAGCTACTGCAGAGACTGATACAGTTCACTGAACACACACACACACACACACACACACACACACACACTTACAACACTATATACAAGTGATAACAATATGATTTATATCTTTAATCAGAATAAATAAATAAATTGTATAACAGATAATAATCAGAATATTTTGGTCTCACAGTGGAACAAACACAGTCACAACTTTGTTCTGATGACCTGAAAGAAACTGAAGGAAACTATTTACTTGCATTGAATTAATTTAAAATGTCTGACCTGAGTGAGTCATGAGTCGTATTTCTGTGGAGACCGACAAAAAACCCAAAACATACAAACAAGAAAAGAAACACAACCAGATTGATCATATGGAAAATCCAGCCATGATTGTGTCTCAGACTCTCACAGATCATTTTGCACAATGTTTAATGTATGAAAGGTTTAAATATGACCACAGTATGTATTCATTGTTTCTTTCAGAGAATAGTTTTCTGTTCAGGATGAAAAACCTCTGAAGCAGCATTTTACATGAAGGAGGCTCCTCACAGTTTAACTTGCTCCTCTCAGCCTTCACAAGTGCATCAATATTAGGAGTCAAATCCTGAGCAGCTGCCAGTTTTCAGAAAGTCATTCAAGTGTTTGTTTTATATGAATCACAAGTCAGTTATCTGATGTTGGACGTTCACAGGCAGATCACAAACCTTGACTGTGAAAATAAACGAGTACAGTTGTGTTTCATTGAAAAATTGGAATTATTCCTCTGCAATTTTCATACTTTGCAAAGTTATCCAGTGGGCTGATATGGACTCCCTGTTTGAACCTCCTGCTCTTAAGAGTCTGTCTTTATGTTCCTTAGTAACTATTGTCCACCAGATGCCTTCAGACTTTATTTGTGAAGACTGGACCTGTGAGGGAGAAGGCTTATTTTCTTTTGTTGAAAGACTGAATTATGACTTTGGTTGCCTTTTATTAGTTGGTCTGTTCTCTTTCTTCATGCTGTTTTATTCTCTGCCTTCCAGTCTGTCTTTGTGTTGTATGTGTGTCTGACTCTGTTCAGCTTTTCCCTCCACACTTTCCCTGCACACCTGCCCTGCATCATGTTGGTCAGCCCTGCTCTGCTCCCAGTGTCTTTCACAGCCAATCACTCCCAGCATGCACCTGTGTCTAGTCACCTGTTCCCCGTTCCCCCATTATTTCACTCAGTATTTAAGTCTTGCTTTGAAGTTCAGTCTTTGTTGGATCATTTGTTCTGGTTCTGCTCTGTGTATTGTTTTGAAAATGAAGAGCTCACACACAGCTGGTGTAGATAACATTTGCAGTTAAATTCTTAAAGCTATTATAAGTGAAATTGTGGAGCCACTGGTCGACTCTATCAGTCTCCCCCTACTTTGTGGAGTTGTGCCTGATACGTTAAAAAATTACAAGAATCGTATCAGTGTTTAAGTCAGGGGATAAAAATGACTTACATAATTATAGACCTATATCTATTTTACCTGTTTTCTCCTGTTTTTAGTAGACTGAGTGACTTTTTAGAAAAAAATTAAATTCTATCTCCACAACAGTATGGCTCTAGGAAAGAGAGTTTCACTTCTGTGGCCATTTTGAATCTCTTGGAAAAAATTGTATAGATAAAGGCGAGTTAGGCATTGGAGTTTTCCTTGATTTGTCAAAGGCTTTTGACACGATTGATTTTGAAATTCTTTTAAATAAGTTCAATATGATGGTGTCAGAGGTACTGCTCTCAGTTGGTTTGGTAGCTCCATGTTTGGGAGGAAACAATATGTCGCTATATTAAATCATAAATCTGAATGTAGAACAGTAGAATATGATGTCACCCAGGGATCTATCCTGGGACCCTCCTCTTTATTTTATACTTAATTGATTTTAAACATTGTTCTCACATTCTACATAAAGTTTTGTTGGCAGATGAAAATAATTTATTCTTATCACACATGAACATACGTGATCTGCAAAAGAATCTCAATGATGATGATCAAGGTGGATACATGGTTAAAATGCAATAAATTATCATTAAATATAAACAGGACAAATTTTATAATTTTTCATTAAAAAAGAAATCGAAGCAACCTTGAACTTATTGATATTAAAATAAAGGACAGTCTTATTGAAAGAGTGAAGTCCACCAGTTTCCTGAGAGTTCATATGGACAAGATCATAAATTTCAGGGGCCATATTGATGTATTAACTAAGAAACTATCAAAATATGTTGGATTATTTTTTAAACTGAGTCATTCTTTTACCTGGTGAAGCACTTGTAACATTATACTGGTCACTATATGAGCCTCATCTTAATTATTGTAATATTATTTGGTGTAATACATTTCCCAGTCACCTAGGGAAATTGATAATCCTGCAGAAGAAAATTATTCGAGCTCTGTCTCGGGCTAAATTTGACGCTCCTTCTGACCCTTTGTTTCATCGTTATGGCCTTCTGAAAATTACTGAACTTACTACTTTTCATAATGCTTGTACGATGTTTTGTGTTGTTAATAATATCTCTGTTATGTAGATAAACTCTGTCCAGACTTCTCAATGCCTCTTTAGCACTAACACTCCCGTCCTTTGATGCTTCTCTTTGGGCATTAGCGAGCAACAATCCCATCTCCCTTTCTCCCTTCCACATGTAGGAAATTATGTACACAACACACGCATAAGTATCAAAAACAAACTGGATGTACACATTTGCTTTCCAATTTTTTAATAGTGTCTTGCTGTACTGATTTAAACGAACTTCATTGACCTGAGATATTAGCTGTCAGATAGTATAGAAATATGACTCAACACACAACACACTCCTTTTAGAGCTGAGGAACAATCCCAGTTTAGTTTCTTACAACTGATAAACATGGAAGACCAAACACAAGAGTGAGTGTAATGAGAACTTCACATTCAGGCTTTATGTTAATCTACATGATGATGATGTAAATGTTGAGTTGTCCCAGCAGTGAGGAGGAAACAGCATGATATGTTGAGGACAGCTACAGTTGACTGACTCTGTGTGTTTGCATATCTGTCCTGCCTCTCTGCTCCCAGCCGTTAAGAGGCCAGTGTTGATCAGTGGCTGTCCAGACCTTTCAGAGCCACTGACACGCCGCCAGCACAATGATGATGTCACTGACTCTACTGCTGGGCACCCTGGGGCTCCTTGTTCAGGGTGAGACTCTCTGCTGAAAACTTGGCTTCAGGATGCAACCAGGTTCACCACAATGATGTCCTGCTGTGATGGAGAAACACTGAAACAAGCAGCATTGACCTTCTTCCATCTATTCTCCATGTTAAAGAAATGATACTCTTCTGTTTTCATGTTGATCATCTTTCTCCAAGCTGGATTTGTCTCAATAAGCCTTCTCCTCTTTTTCATGTTTTCCAGGTTCATCAGGACAAACCATCCTGACTCAGTCTCCTGGATCTCAGACTGTTACTCCAGGACAGACTGTCACCATCAGATGTAAAACCAGTTCAAGTGTTTATGGCTATCTCCACTGGTACCTTCAGAAATCTGGAGAAGCTCCTAAACTCCTGATTTATTCAGCTACAGGCCGTCAGTCTGGAGTTTCAGATCGTTTTAGTGGAAGTGTGATTACAGCATACACTGACTACACTCTGACCATCAGTGGAGTTCGGGCTGAAGATTCAGGAGTTTACTACTGTCAGCAGGGTTACGACACACCGTTCACACAGTGATACAACGTCGTACAAAAACCTCCCTCAGCTGGAGAGGAACTGATCTGACTCAACAGCTGCACTCAGACCAAAACAACAGAGGTTTGACATAAAATACATCACTTATTACAGCAATAACTCTATAATTATACTTTTACTTATTTAAAATAAGTAACATTTTAAAGATTATTTTGTTAATTTCAATTTTTTATTAATGGATAACCACCATATCATACCATTATTATCCACAGTACAGTAACAGTAGTAATAATAATAATAATAATAATAATAATAATAATAATAATAATAATCATTACACATACATTATGCATAAAAACATACAATAGCAATGTTAATAATAGGGGTGGAGAGGACATTACATTAAAAGCAATTGCATGATTTTTTGAGAAAATAAAATAGTGAATTCTTGAAAATGCAAAATGAGTTGATAATTCGTATATTGTTGGGTAAAATGTTCCAGTCCGATGGAGCTTTAAATTTAAAAGCCCGTCTACTGAGTTCTTTATTTGTTTTAGGAACAAAGAAAAATGGTTGCTGGGTGTGTCTGAGAGGATATGGGGATGTGAATGGGATTAAATATTGTTTTAAATAAGGGGGCAGTTGAAATGAATACATTTAAAGATAAATTGATGCCAGTGGTAATGTCTTCTTGAGTTGAGTGGTAACCAGTTCAAAGATTCATACATGGAGCAGTGATGTGTTCGATATGGGCACCTTAAGATAAATCTGCAGAGACTATTGGAGATAGAATTGAGGGGTTGAAGATGTGTTTCAAAAGTGTTCTGATCAAAAATGTCAGCATAGTCCAGAATAGTTTAAAAGAAAGCAATGGGTCAATCCAGAGGCCAAGATATTTAAAGGAGGTAACTTGATCAAGTGGTGAGCCATCAATGAAAGAAATGATCAGATCTGAGACATCACTAAGCCCTGACCTGCCAAACTACATGCTACATGATTTCTTTTTATTCAGTATTAGTTTATTTGATGAGAACCATTTCTGAACTGAGGCAAACTGGTGTTGTAAAGTATTTTCTATAACAGATTTATTATCACTAGTTGTAAATATTATGGTGTCATCAGCATATAAATGTACTTGACAAACAGAGCAAATTTTTGGAAGGTCATTAATAAAAATGGAGAAGAGGAGTGGTCCTAAGGATGAGCCTTGAGGTACTCCCTTCGAGACAATTGAATAGTCAGAGTGATTTCCATTAAAATTTACACACTGTCGTCTGTTATGAAGGTATGAGTTGAACCAAAATAAACACCAATGGAATACAGTTTATCAAGAAGTAGATAATGGTCAACAATGTCAAAAGCCTTAGTTAAATCAAGAAATATTGCACCGGTAAGTTTGCCGTTTTCAGAGGCAGTAAATACATCATTGGTGAACTTTAACAGAGCTGTAGTTGTTGAGAAACTGGGTCTGAAACCAGATTGGCATGGAGATAAAATATTATGGTCCGTAATATAGTGTGATAATTGATTAAAGATTAATTTCTCGAAAATGTTAGCTATAGAATTGATGATAGAAATTGGACGGTAGTTATTGACATCATGTGGGTCTCCTCCCTTATGGAGTGGAGTAACAGTGGCACATTTCCATGCAGAAGGGAGGGCAGATCAGAGGGGGTTGAGGGCAGATCAGAGGGGGTTGAGGGCAGATCAGAAGGGGTACATAAGAATATTTGCTGCTAGCTTGATAAATTTAATCTCAATGCCTTCTGGTCCAGGTCCACAGTCAACCTTTAGTTCATTAATTACACGTTGAACTTCAACAGGTGATATTTCATGAAAGGAAAAAGAACTATTACTGGAAGAGTTACTAGAGGGAACACATGCAATAGATGGGTCAAACACATGGGAGCTACCTACAGTTGTAAAGTGCTGGTTAAAAGTGTTTGAGATAACTAATGGGTCCTGAATAATGTTATTATTGAAACAAAGCTGGGTACTGGTGCTTTGGTTTGACTTGTTGAGGATATTATTCATATTTTTCCAGAACTGTTTTGGTTTATGCATATTTTCAGATAATTGATTTTTATAGAAGTCTGATTTGGCATTACGTGTTTTGTCTTACATAAATTCCTTAGTAATCTATATTTTTCCCAGTCAGCAGCATCCGTAGCTTCTCTGTAGCTCCTCCAGGCTTTATCCTTTTGTTTAAAAAGGTTAATCAGATCAGAACTGATCCAGGGTAAATGTTGACCTTTGACCTTAATTTCTTTCGATGGGGCATTTATTAAAAGTAATGCAAATGTGGACATCCAATGTTTTATTGATACTTATGCGTGTGTTGTGTACATAATAATTTTCAGCATACTGGTATATAGACAAACAGCAGACAGATGTGAAGGACACCATGTGTTACCCGACTGCCTGGTATGTCCATTTATATTGAGGAGAGATCAGTTTTTGTACATTTATTGGAAACACTGCTATCATTAAGAGAGATTAATATGATCATAATAATAATAATAATAAAGCTGGAAATATCATTGATTTGATGAACACATCTTTATTTTGTTTGAAACATTAAAATCAAAAAGCAAGAAACATCATTACTGCAACATTTAAAAAGACAGAGGGAGAAAAAAGCAGAGTAGCAGAGATCAGAGTGAGAGCAGTAGCAGAGTAAAACCAGTAGCAGAGTCCCAGTGAGTCAGGTCAGGACTGGGAACACTGGTCTCTCCTCAGTGTCTCTGAGAGTGGAGTCTGGGAGCCCTGGGTGGCCTCACAGGTCACAGAGCCCACCTTCCTCCACTGGTCTGCAGTGAGCCTCAGGGTGCTGCTCCAGCTGTAGCGGCCGTCCTCCTGCAGCACCCCGGGGCTCCTGCTCTGCTCCCAGCTGCTGCTGCTGCTGCTGCCGTCCACCTTCCAGGCCAGACTCCAGTCTGCGGGGAAGCCCTTGTTGGCCAGACACGTGAGCGTGGCCGTCCCCTGCTGCAGCTCCTGGCTGGAGGGGGGCAGCACCGTCAGGGTGGGACGGACATCACCTAGGAGACACCAATCACATTAGAGGACAGGGACTACACAGCTGTCAAACACCAGACACTTGGACACCTTTACTGTGTGAGAGTGGATTTTCCCCTTTAAGGAGTTTGTGTCAGATGTTTTTTCTGCTCCACCAGTCACTCACTCACACATTGTTTCACTTCCCTTTAAGAAACCTCTCATGCAGATCAGCACAGAAAGAATCATCGTACAGTTTGACCTGAAATATATCAAACTACACTGCAAATAAAACTACAAGATTTCATAACTTTCTCATCAAAATCATCACAAATGTTAACAAAGCATTACATTACAACACTCACTGGAAACATAACCAAACACAGAAGATGAACTGACCACCAGCTGATTTCAAACATCACTTAGCAAACTGTTCAAATGACTTCAAACTACATTTGAAACAATACAGAGATCAGAAATTTGGCACATTTTCAAACATCCATTGTTATCATCACTCTGCTTCATTTCATTTCAACAAATTATATTCCAATCAATGGTAAAAAACTGAATGTTAAAATGTAAAATGATTGTCAGAAAATCACTTTAAAATGCATCTAAATCTTCATCTTTTCTACATGTCAAGTTATTAAATGTCAGTATGACAGGAATGTGTAAAGAAAAGTTTAGTGAAGCTGCTCTGAGTTATCCTCCATGGTAAAGAAGGAGAAATACAACATCAATACTAAAAGTGCTCTTAATAAAAATGATATTTTAATCTACTGTAAGCATTCAAAAGCTTCATTCAAAACACTATTTTACAATATTGTATTTATCATTTGAGCAGAAACTTACTTCCAACATCCAGTCTGGTTCCTCCACCGAACGTGTACCACAGTGATACAAACTCATTGAGCCGTCATACAAAAACCTCTCACTGTAGAGAGACACGGCTCTCTGACTTTGAACACTGAACTAAAACTACAAGCTCTAAAAATGTAACTTTACTGTTAAAGTTGTTAAATTAATGATTTATCGTCTAAATTAATGTTTTATTGTCTTTACAGCAAGTTTCTGAGCTTTAAATGTAAAAGTGGTCTTTGTCTCTAAGTGCAAATTATGTATAAAAAACAGTTTGACATGAAAGTGGACGCAAACAAACTGTCTAATATAAAGAAAATATAAAATAATCTGTTGAAATGATAAATATTTTATATATTAGACTTACTTCCAACATCCAGTCTGGTTCCTCCACCGAACGTGTACCACAGTGATACAAACTCATTGAGCCGTCGTACAAAAACCTCTCACTGTAGAGAGACACGGCTCTCTGACTTTGACACAAACAAACTCACTAAAATTAGACTCTTGTTTGGAACATTTTTAACGTCATTTCACAACTGACAACAACACAGTGATACACATTTCATATATATGTCATTTTATTTAAAATATGTTCATTTTTATTGAATTCAAGTGTTTGTGGTAATACATTTAAATAGAACAAATTACATTCTGCTGTCAATACACATGAATCCCAAACCACCTTAAAATGATCAGTGACACATTATGAATCAATACTGTGATAAGTTGATTGATCCATTGATTAAACAGCATCATCAGAGTAATCCAAGTCCCTGTTGGAGTCAGTCAGAGCATTTCCATAGAGAGCCACTTTGCATCAGCAGCACCATGCTCCAGTGCTCTGGGAGAGTTTATAGTCCTGAGAGTTGAACACTGGATGACTGACGGCTGTCCTTCATGACAACAGAAGCCACAGAAATCCTCCTCATCAAAAACATGACTTTGATCTCCGTCCTCATCTGGACTCTCCTCTGCTGCTGCTTCACAGGTAAAGTCCAGAGAATCAAACTCCTCTCCTCTATGAACATCCGTCCCTCTGAAATGAAGCCCACAAAACCATGATGCTGCTTTATGTTTTTGTCTCTGTATCCTCAGAGTCCAGAGGCCAGATCACAGTGACTCAGCCTGCAGCAGTGAGAGCTGATCTGAACGGATCTGCAACCATCAGCTGTAAGATCAGTCAGGATGTTGCTGGAGACTGTGGCATATCAGGTTCCAGCCCTTGTTTAGCCTGGTACCAACAGAGAGATGGAGAAACTCCTAAACTTCTCATTTACCTTGCTACCACTCGAGAATCAGGGATTCCAGATCGTTTTTCAGGCAGTGGATCAAACTCTGACTTCACTCTGACCATCAGTGGAGTTCAGGCTGAAGATGCAGCAGTTTATTACTGTCAGAGTATTCATGAAATCAACAGTCAGGATGTGTTCACACAGTGAAAAAGCGTCGTACAAAAACCTCCCTCAGCCAGACTGAACAGAAACTGAACTGACTGCTGCAGCTGGAAGCTACTGCAGAGACTGATACAGTTCACTGAACACACACACACACACACACACACACACACACACACACACACACACACACACACACACACAGATGATTTATAATGTTCATAGTGTCTCTATCAGTTTTCCTCCCACCTCAACAACCTGAAAGTTTCCTCAGATAAAGAGAACAGTTCCAGTGAAGAATCCCAGTTAGACCATTAAAACCACAGCAACATCTATCAGAGTCAGCTCCACTGATGTCCACACACACAACTAACTCACTATATATGAAACATGAATGTCCACAGATTGAACTGAAATCTCAAATTCAACAAATATTTTCTGTAATAAAACAGCAAACATGATTTATTTAGTTCTACAATACATTCAGTAAATGTCACTGAACAAACTGTTTATGGACCAAATTCATTATATGACACCAAACACTCCACACTTATAAACCCATGATAACAACTGACTGTAAATAGATTAAGTTTCATATTCAGATACAGAAAACTTTATTTATCCCAGAAGGTAAATCCAGTTCCACAGCTGACCCAGTCCACATAAATCAAACCCTCTCTATCAGCAGCATTCAAGCACTGACATGACAGTGACAACACACACAAGCAGTGGACACACTCTGGCACACACAGCTCACCACATACATGCAGGTTTATGTGAGGAGCAGGTGGTAACAACAACACACAACACTAACTTTAAAAGAAAAGCACCTGCAGTCTACACAACTTTAAAAAAGGTGGTCTACATTTCAATGACTACCATCTGCATTAAGCAGCCTGACAGCAGAAGGAATGAAGGACTTAGAGTCGAGGTTTGTTCTGCTGATGGGTTCATCATGGCGCTGGCCTGAGTGTAGAACAAAGAATTCACTTGACAGTATCTGGTCAGATTCATTAATAACAGACAGTTTGGAAGTTAGATATAAAGTAAAAGCTGCATTTAAGCATATATAATGTTATAGAGGCAGAATAATGAAGTTTGTTTAAATCAGTACAGCAAGACACTATTAAGAAATTGGAAAGCGAATGTGTACGTTTTTGATACTTATGCGTGTGTTGTGTACATAATTTCCTACATTTCGAAGGTAGAAAGGGAGATGGGATTGTTGCTCGCTAATGCCCAAAGAGAAGCATCAAAGGACGAGAGTGTTAGTGCTAAAGAGGCATTGAGAAGTCTAGACAAAGTTTATCTACATAACAGAGATGTGTGAGCTCAAATACTTGTTTTACTTTTTTTTATTTTTAAGTCGAAATCATTTTCAGTCTCTACCGAACAATTTCAAACAGAAGGACATGTTAACTGCTTTTACATTAAAAATACAGTCATATAAAAGTCAGGATTCATCAACGTGATATCTGATAATGAGCAATTTAACTTGTTTGAGGTCTTTTACTTGAATTGTGTTAAAATATATGATCCAAATGTTTTGCTTTGTAACTTTTTGCTGATTATTCATTAAATTAGAGGTTTGCAGCAGTGATAACAATCAAATCCATCAAATAACTTGATTTTACTGCCACCAAGACAGATTCATCTTGTAGCTGTTAGTTAAAATGTAAATACGTTTTATACTTTCAGCTCTAAATTGAAACATTTATTTGGAGAGTTTTACCTCCATGTTTATTGTATGTTCCCTCATATTGTCACATCTAAATTTTACTGGTCTCGTCACTCTGCTACTCCGTACTTTTCCACTCAGCCCACCTCTGCTTCTCACTGCCAGTCAGACACACCCACCTCATCAGTCTACTCTGTTCACCTGGGCACTCAGGCACTCCACATCAGCAATCAAGACATTATTTAAGCCTCTCCTGCTCACTCACTCATTGCCAGGTTGACTCTCCAGAAGTCTTTCTTGATCTATGTGTATTAAAAATGTCATTTCAGCTTTCAGTTGCATAGCAGTTGTATCCCATATTGTAGTTGTAAACCTATTCCCATTCAAAATCCTACTTCTCACTTTCAAAGTCCTCCATAACCTGGCTCCCCTCTATCTTATGGCCCTTTTCCACTGCAGAATCAGTACGGTACGGTACGCTTTAGCGCGGCACGACTCTACCCACTTTTAGAACCGTCCCTGTTCCTTTTCCACTGCCAAGAGGTACTAGTCGGACTACTTGGAATGGGCGGAGTTGGCGGGGGCGACACTGCCGTGACGTAATTTGCAGGCGACTACTAATGTGCCCATGCCGTAGTCAGTAAAGTAAACAACAACGATGAAGGCACTGGATGACATTGAGGCGGTACTGCTGCTGCTGTTTGCTCTGTGGCTCGCTGTGTTTGTGTTTGTGCTTTAACGCGGGTGATTATTTAAAGACCCCGAGCGTCGTCGCATGTATGACGACATCTCCTTCGACCAATCAGTAGACCGTTCACGTGACAATTTAGTATCAGTTCGGCTCGGTTAGTACCACCTCTGAAACAGGTACGACAAATGGTAACGGTTCCCAGGTCCGGCCCCCAGTGGAAAAGGGCACAAAGCGGGTAGAGTCGTACCGTACCGTACCGTACCGTTACTAAATCGTGCAGTGGAAAAGGGCCATTAGTGAACTCCTCACTCCCTACTCTCCCAATCAGTCTCTCAGGTCCTCCAACTGCAACCTCCTCACTGTCCCACGCACCAAACTGTCCCCCTTGGGAGGCCGGTCCTTCAGTGCCACGGCCCACAAGCTCTAGAAGTCTCTCCCTCAATCTCTCTGTGACTGCCCTCTACATTCACATCTGACTTCAAAACTGTCCTTGACTCTGTGAAAGGTGCTGTATAAATAAAACATTATTATAATTATGAAGAAGGATTTCCTTGAATGATTCTCTCACAAATGTTTTATTGAGAGCACCTACGATGTCTTCATCAGGTAATACTCAGCATTTGACCAAGAAGCTCCGTATATAAACTCCACCTGATTCAACACAGGTGTGAGTCCCAAAAGAAACCATCAATAACATCAGCATGTCTACATTATTTATAGTCATGTAAAAATCTGAGGTATCGGCTACAAATGACAGTGAGTTGTCCCAGCAGTGAGGAGGAAACAGCATGATATGTTGGGGACAGCTACAGTTGACTGACTCTGTGTGTTTGCATATCTGTCCTGCCTCTCTGCTCCCAGCCGTTAAGAGGCCAGTGTTGATCAGTGGCTGTCCAGACCTTTCAGAGCCACTGACACGCCGCCAGCACAATGATGATGTCAATGACTCTACTGCTGGGCACCCTGGGGCTCCTTGTTCAGGGTGAGACTCTCTGCTGAAAACTTGGCTTCAGGATGCAACCAGGTTCACCACAATGATGTTCTGCTGTGAAGGAGATTCACTGAAACAAGCAGCATTGACCTTCTTCCATCTCTTCTCCATGTTAAAGAAATGATACTCTTCTGTTTTCATGTTGATCATCTTTCTCCAAGCTGGATTTGTCTCAATAAGCCTTCTCCTCTTTTTCACGTTTTCCAGGTTCATCAGGACAAATCATGCTGACTCAGTCTCCTGGATCTCAGTCTGTTGCTCCAGGACAGACTGTCACCATCAGATGTAAAACCAGTTCATATGTTGGTAGCAACCTCCACTGGTACCTTCATAAATCTGGAGAAGCTCCTAAATTCCTGATTTATGCAGCTATAACCCGCCAGTCTGGAGTTCCAGATCGTTTTAGTGGAAGTAGATCAGGCACTGACTTCACTCTGACCATCAGAGGAGTTCAGGCTGAAGATTCAGGAGTTTACTACTGTCAGCAGAGTTACAGCTACCCGTTCACACAGTGATACAACATCGTACAAAAACCTCCCTCAGCTGGAGAGGAACTGATCTGACTCAACAGCTGCACTCAGACCAAAACAACAGAGGTTTGACATAAAAGACATCACTCATTACAGCAATAACTCTATAATTATACTTTTAGTTATTTAAAGTAAGTATAATTTTGAAGATTATTTAGTTGATACAGTGTCAGAACAGGATCACTGTGTTAGAGTGAGTCTTACTCAGAGTCAGAGACTAATATCAGTAGACAAAGGTTAACGCTGGCCCTGGTCAAAACAGAGACTCTTACTACACTTCTCCTGCTCTCTGTCAGGTTTTACATCCAGATTGTATTGTTCATAATATAGAAATTGCATTTTGTGTAGTATACCTGCTGCTGAAAGAGCAGATCTGCTGCCTGGCAGTAGTTTTTCATATTGCACTATAACTCATTGTTGTTAATCTTGAGCATCCTTAATTATGAGGCAGGTGTTATAAAAGTGTACAGTACTGTCACTTTGAAAAAGACCCGTTTGTGAAAGGTAATGCAAATGTGGACATCCAATGTTTTATTGATACTTATGTGTGTGTTGTGTATATAATAATAATTTTCAGTATACCGTTATATAGACAAACAGCAGACAGATGTGAAGGACACCATGTGTTACCCAACTGCCTGGTATGTCCATTTATATTGAGGAGAGATCAGTTTTTATACATTTAATGGAAACACTGCTATCATTAAGAGAGATTAATATGATCATTATAATAATAATAATAATAAAGCTGCAAATATCATTGATTTGATGAACACGTCTTTATTTTGTTTGAAACATTAAAATCAACAAGCAAAAAACATAATTACTGCAACATTTAAAGAGACAGAGGGAGAAAAAAGCAGAGTAGCAGAGATCAGAGTGAGAGCAGTAGCAGAGTAAAACCAGTAGCAGAGTCCCAGTGAGTCAGGTCAGGACTGGGAACACTGGTCTCTCCTCAGTGTCTCTGAGAGTGGAGTCTGGGAGCCCTGGGTGGCCTCACAGGTCACAGAGCCCACCTTCCCCCACTGGTCTGCAGTGAGCCTCAGGGTGCTGCTCCAGCTGTAGTGGCCATCCGCCTGCAGCACCCCGGGGCTCCTGCTCTGCTCCCTGCTGCTGCTGCTGCTGCCGTCCACCTTCCAGGCCAGACTCCAGTCTGAGGGGAAGCCCTTGTTGGCCAGACACGTGAGCGTGGCCTTCCCCTGCTGCAGCTCCTGGCTGGAGGGGGGCAGCACCGTCAGGGTGGGACGGACATCACTTAGGAGACACCAATCACATTAGAGGACAGAGACCACACAGCTGTCAAACACCAGACACTTGGACACCTTTACTGTGTGAGAGTGGATTTTCCCCTTTAAGGAGTTTGTGTCAGATGGTTTTTCTGCTCCACCAGTCACTCACTCACACATTGTTTCACTTCCCTTTAAGAAACCTCTCATGCAGATCAGCACAGAAAGAATCATCGTACAGTTTCACCTGAAATATATCAAACTACACTGCAAATAAAACTACAAGATTTCATAACTTTCTCATCAAAATCATCACAAATGTTAACAAAGCATTACATTACAACACTCACTGGAAACATAACCAAACACAGAAGATGAACTGACCACCAGCTGATTTCAAACATCACTTAGCAAACTGTTCAAATGACTTCAAACTACATTTGAAACAATACAGAGATCAGAAATTTGGCACATTTTCAAACACCCATTGTTATCATCACTCTGCTTCATTTCATTTCAACAAATTATATTCCAATCAATGGTAAAAAACTGAATGTTAAAATGAAAAATGATTGTTAGAAAATCACTTTAAAATGCATCTAAATCTTCATCTTTTCTACATGTCAAGTTATTAAATGTCAGTATGACAGGAATGTGTAAAGAAAAGTTTAGTGAAGCTGCTCTGAGTTATCCTCCATGGTAAAGAAGGAGAAATACAACATCAATACTAAAAGTGCTCTTAATAAAAATGATATTTTTATCTACTGTAAGCATTCAAAAGCTTCATTCAAAACACTATTTTACAATATTGTATTTATCATTTGAGCAGAAACTTACTTCCAACATCCAGTCTGGTTCCTCCACCGAACGTGTACCACAGTGATACAAACTCATTGAGCCGTCGTACAAAAACCTCTCACTGTAGAGAGACACGGCTCTCTGACTTTGAACACTGAACTAAAACTACAAGCTCTAAAAATGTAACTTTACTGTTAAAGTTGTTAAATTAATGATTTATCATCTAAATTAATGTTTTATTGTCTTTACAGCAAGTTTCTGAGTTTTAAATGTAAAAGTGGTCTTTGTCTCTAAGTGCAAATTATGTATAAAAAACAGTTTGACATGAAAGTGGACGCAAACAAACTGTCTAATATAAAGGAAAACAATAAAATAATCTGTTGAAATGATAATTATTTTAAATATTAGACTTACTTCCAACATCCAGTATGGTTCCTCCACCGAACGTGTACCACAGTGATACAAACTCATTGAGCCGTCGTACAAAAACCTCTCACTGTAGAGAGACACGGCTTTCTGACTTTGACACAAACAAACTCACTAAAATTAGACTCTTGTTTGGAACATTTTTAACGTCATTTCACAACTGACAACAACACAGTGATACGCATTTCATATATATGTCATTTTATTTAAAATATGTTCATTTTTATTGAATTCATATCAAGTGTTTGTGGTAATACTTTTAAATAGAACAAATTACATTCTGCTGTCAATACATATGAATCCCAAACCACCTTAAAATGATCAGTGACACATTATGAATCAATACTGTGATAAGTTGATTGATCCATTGATTAAACAGCATCATCAGAGTAATCCAAGTCCCTGTTGGAGTCAGTCAGAGCATTTCCATAGAGAGCCACTTTGCATCAGCAGCACCATGCTCCAGTGCTCTGGGAGAGTTTATAGTCCTGAGAGTTGAACACTGGATGACTGACAGCTGTCCTTCATGACAACAGAAGCCACAGAAATCCTCCTCATCAAAAACATGACTTTGATCTCCGTCCTCATCTGGACTCTCCTCTGCTGCTGCTTCACAGGTAAAGTCCAGAGAATCAAACTCCTCTCCTCTATGAACATCCATCCCTCTGAAATGAAGCCCACAAAACCATGATGCTGCTTTATGTTTTTGTCTCTGTATCCTCAGAGTCCAGATGCCAGTACACAGTGACTCAGCCTGCAGCAGTGACAGCTGATCTGAGAGGATCTGCAACCATCAGCTGTAAGACCAGCCAGAATGTTCATTATGATGACCCCTACCACTATTTAGCCTGGTACCAACAGAGAGATGGAGAAGCTCCTAAACTTCTCATTTCCACTGCTGATGATCGAGAATCAGGGATTCCAGATCGTTTTTCAGGCAGTGGATCAAACTCTGACTTCACTCTGACCATCAGTGGAGTTCAGGCTGAAGATGCAGCAGTTTATTACTGTCAGAGTCTTCACGTCATCAACAGTCAGGATGTGATCACACAGTGAAATAGCGTCGTACAAAAACCTCCCTCAGTTAGACTGAACAGGAACTGAACTGACTGCTGCAGCTGGAAGCTACTGCAGAGACTGATACAGTTCACTGAACACACACACACACACACACACACACACACACACACACACACACACACACACACACACACACACACACACACACACACACACACACACACACACACACACACACACACACACGAAAACATGATGAAATTATTTAGTTACACTGAATTAATCATAAAAAGAGTGAAAACATGTATTTCATTAATTATATTTCAATCATATGAAATGTGATGTGAAGTTTTATATTTTTAACATCAGGTTCTTTAAATCTTGAATGAAACTTGTGCATCAAAGCGTCTCCACAGCTCAGCAGGTGATTAACAGTTCTGTGTAGACTCTACCTGTTAGCTGTTCTAGCTGTTTTCACTTTCTCTCATATTCACTTTGTTATACAGAGCAGTAACAACGCTGCTGAAGACAAAGTTTGGACTGGCAGTAGTGGATCTGTTAGAGGAGGACAATATCATTGTTGCACCATTAATGAAAAGAAAAAGATCCCGTGGAAGAGCAGATATTCAGTGAGACCACTGAACATGAGGAAGCAGCTGCACACTGATCAAAGCTCTTGTGGCGTCTCCAGTTTGTGAATCGCAGCTGCATGAAGATTATTGTTTGAAAGAATTGCACATTAGTGACTTTATGATCCTCTGAGCTCCAACTGATGTAAATACAGACTCTCAGACACAGAGGTATAAATCAGCCTTTTATTATTCATCAACACATCAATACAGCATTACACCAGTCAATCCCACAATCTGTCCACTAGCTTCCTGTCTCTGCTCCTCCATCCACATGCTGTAATACAGAACAATACAGTACAGAGCAGGACAGAGAGGACACATGTGAAGAGCACACACTCACTGCTTCTGTTCAAATGTTCTCACTTCATCTTTCACTTTCACTTTTCCATCTTTAAACATCATGAAAAAGTCCAGAGTGCAAAAACATTGAACACATTTATTAACAAAATAACCAACTTCTAACAAAAACTGGACAAAAAGAAGGGAAGACACCCAGACCAGTCCACAAAGGGATGAAGGATCTGGGCTGTCCTCTAATCTACTCATAGAAACTAAATGGACTACCAGACCCACCAAACACACAGAAAACTAACAAAGATAAGTAGAAGAGAGTGTGAGCCAAATGTCTCTCCCTCTATATCGGTCCTCCCTCAATCAGACTGGATCAGGACCTGTGAGAAAACACACAACATTATAAATGGAAATTCATGCTATACAAATCCTATCCAGCAGGGGGCAGTATGTAATAGTGATATGAAATGATAAAATCCCTCTGAACTTCTCTACGGATAAATTCAGTGTGTAAAGACTCATTTAACACAATAACATGTGACAGCAGATATTAGTAAAACAATATGTTTGGACACATTATTTGATGAAAGGATCTTTATTGTTTACAGCAATCAACAAAAAATAACACTTGAAAATGTGATGATTCTGTTAATCAGTCAGAGCATTTCCATAGAGAGCCACTTTGCATCAGCAGCACCATGCTCCAGTGCTCTGGGAGAGTTTATAGTCCTGAGAGTTGAACACTGGATGACTGACAGCTGTCCTTCATGACAACAGAAGCCACAGAAATCCTCCTCATCAAAAACATGACTTTGATCTCCGTCCTCATCTGGACTCTCCTCTGCTGCTGCTTCACAGGTAAAGTCCAGAGAATCAAACTCCTCTCCTCTATGAACATCCGTCCCTCTGAAATGAAGCCCACAAAACCATGATGCTGCTTTATGTTTTTTGTCTCTGTATCCTCAGAGTCCAGAGGCCAGATCACAGTGACTCAGCCTGCAGCAGTGAGATCTGATCTGGGACGATCGGCAACCATCAGCTGTAAGACCAGTCAGGATGTTTATTATCATAGTAGCTATGGCCACTATTTAGCCTGGTACCAACAGAGAGATGGAGAAGCTCCTAAACTTCTAATTTACTTTGCTACCACTCGAGCATCAGGGATTCCAGGTCGTTTTTCAGGCAGTGGATCAAACTCTGACTTCACTCTGACCATCAGTGGAGTTCAGGCTAAAGATGCAGCAGTTTATTACTGTCAGAGTTTCCACTATCCCAACAGTCAGCATGTGTTCACACAGTGAAAAAGCGTCGTACAAAAACCTCCCTCAGTCAAACTGAACAGAAACTGAACTGACTGCTGCAGCTGGAAGCTACTGCAGAGACTGATACAGTTCACTGAACACACACACACACACACACTTAATACATGTGATAACAAATACGAATCTATAATCAGAATAAATGAATAAATTGTATTACAGATAATAATCACAATATTTTTGGTCTCATAGTGGAACAAACACAGTCACAACTTTGTTCTGATGACCTGAAAGAAACTGAAGGAAACTATTTAGTTGCATTGAATTAATTTAAAAAGACTGACCTGAGTGAGTCATGAGTCGTATTTCTGTGGAGCCCGACAAAAAACCCCAAAACAACACACACACACACACACACAGTCAGATTGACCATAAGCGGCTGGATGATGCAGCAAAGATGCAGACACAGGCGATATCAGGTTTCACCAACGAGTGGGTGTTTATTCACCAAATAAGACAAAAACCAAATACAGCGGCACGGCACAGCAGCATACATGGTTGAGAGACCTGACCAGCAACAAGGGCAGATGGTAACTGGCGCCTTTTATCCCCTATCACCAGTCCAGTCTAATTGGAGGCTTCCACTCACGGGTTTCTTTACACCATATGATTTCCCAGCTCCCCACAAACAATATTATTACAATGCATTGATTCCTACTGCTGTATTGCTGTTCGCTATTTACACCCCCCCAGAATAAACAAACCCACTACAATAAATATACATATATATATACACACACACACCAACTACCAAACCCCCCTCTTCCTATCCCCACTTAGTCTCTCCCGGAACCTTTAAATTTGTGCTCGTATGCCTGGGGACTCTTTTGGCTGAACACTCTGGAGGAGACATAAGACAAAGGACAGGTAAGAATAACAAATAAACAAACAAACAAACAAGCAAAATAAAGAAACAGATTATTTTGCACAATGTTTAATGTATGAAAGGTTTAAATATGACCACAGTATGTATTCATTGTGTCTTTCAGAGAATAGTTTTCTGTTCAGGATGAAAAACCTCTGAAGCAGCATTTTACATGAAGGAGGCTCCTCACAGTTTAACTTGCTCCTCTCAGCCTTCACAAGTGCATCAATATTAGGAGTCAAATCCTGAGCAGCTGCCACTTTCAGAAAGTCATTCAAGTGTTTGTTTTATATGAATCACAAGTCAGTTATCTGATGTTGGACGTTCACAGGCAGATCACAAAGCTTGACTGTGAAAATAAACGAGTACAGTTGTGTTTTATTGAAAAATTCGAATTATTCCTCTGCAATTTTCATACTTTGCAAAGTTATCCAGTGGGCTGATTTGGACTCCCTGTTTGACCCTCCTGCTCTTAAGAGTCTATCTTTATGTTCCTTAGTAACTATCGTCCACCAGATGCCTTCAGACTTTATTTGTGAAGACTGGACCTGTGACGGAGAAGCGAATGTGTACGTCCAGTTTGTTTCTCATACTTATGCATGTGTTGTGTACATAATTTCTTACATGTCGAAGGCAGAAAGGGAGATGGGATTGTTGCTCGCTAATGCCCAAAGAGAAGCATCAAAGGACGGGAGTGTTAGTGCTAAAGAGGCATTGAGAAGTCTAGACAGAGTTTATCTACATAACAGAGATGTGTGAGCTCAAATACTTGTTTTACTTTTTTTTATTTTTAAGTAGAAAACATTTTCAGTCTCTCCCTAACAATTTCTAACAGAAGGACATGTTAAATGCTTTTACAAGAAAAATATTCATATAAAAGTCAGGATTTATTAAAGTGATATCTGATAATTATCAATTCAACTTCTTTGAGGTCTTTTACTTGAATTGTGTTAAAATGTATGATCCAAATGTTTTGCTTTGTAACTTTTTGCTGATTATTTATTAAATTGGAGGTTTACAGCAGTGAAAATGATCAAATCCATCAAATAACTTGATTTCACTGCCACCAAGACAGATTCATTTTGTAGCTGTTAGTTGAAATGTAAATATTTTTCATGCTTTCAGCTCTAAATTGAAACAGTTTCTCTGAGAGTTTTACCTCCATGTTTCTTGTATGTTACCTCATATGGTCACATCTAATTTTTACCGGTCTAGTCACTCTGCTACTCCGTACTTTTCCACTCAGCCCACCTCTGCTTCCCTCTGCCAGTCAGACACACCCACCTCATCAGTCTACTCTGTTCACCTGGGCACTCAGGCACTCCACATCAGCAATCAAGCCATTATTTAAGCCTCTCCTGCTCACTCACTCATTGCCAGGTTGACCCTCCAGAAGTCTTTCTTGACCCATGTGTATTAAAAATGTCATTTCAGCTTTCAGTTGCAAAGCAGTTGTATCCCATATTGTAGTTGTAAACCTATTCCCATTCAAAATCCTACTTCTCACTTTCAAAGTCCTCCATAACCTGGCTCCCCTCTATCTTAGTGAACTCCTCACTCCCTACTCTCCCAATCAGTCTCTCAGGTCCTCCAACTGCAACCTCCTCACCGTCCCATGCACCAAACTGTCCCCCTTGGGAGGCCGGTCCTTCAGTGCCATGGCCCACAAGCTCTAGAAGTCTCTCCCTCAATCTCTCTGTGACTGCCCTCTACATTCACATCTGATTTCAAAACTGTCCTTGACTCTGTGAAAGGTGCTGTATAAATGAAACATTATTATAATTATGAAGAATAATTTCCCTGAATGATTCTCTCTCAAATGTTTTATTGAGAGCACCTACGATGTCTTCATCAGGTAATACTCAGCATTTGACCAAGAAGCTCCGTATATAAACTCCACCTGATTCAACACAGGTGTGAGTCCCAAAACAAACCATCAATAACATCAGCATGTCTACATTATTTATAGTCATGTAAAAATCTGAGGTATCGGCTACAAATGACAGTGAGTTGTCCCAGCAGTGAGGAGGAAACAGCATGATATGTTGAGGACAGCTACAGTTGACTGACTCTGTGTGTTTGCATATCTGTCCTGCCTCTCTGCTCCCAGCCGTTAAGAGGCCAGTGTTGATCAGTGGCTGTCCAGACCTTTCAGAGCCACTGACACGCCGCCAGCACAATGATGATGTCACTGACTCTACTGCTGGGCACCCTGGGGCTCCTTGTTCAGGGTGAGACTCTCTGCTGAAAACTTGGCTTCAGGATGCAACCAGGTTCACCACAATGATGTCCTGCTGTGATGGAGAAACACTGAAACAAGAAGCAGCATTGACCTTCTTCCATCTATTCTCCATGTTAAAGAAATGATACTCTTCTGTTTTCATGTTGATCATCTTTCTCCAAGCTGGATTTGTCTCAATAAGCCTTCTCCTCTTTTTCATGTTTTCCAGGTTCATCAGGACAAACCCTGACTCAGTCTCCTGGATCTCAGTCTGCTTCTCCAGGACAGACTGTCACCATCAGATGTAAAACCAGTTCAAATGTTGCTAACTACCTCAACTGGTACCTTCAGAAACCTGGAGAAGCAACTAAACTTCTGATTTATAGAGCTACATCCCGTCAGTCTGGAGTTTCAGATCGTTTTAGTGGAAGTGGATCAGACACTGACTTCACTCTGACCATCAGTGGAGTTCAGGCTGAAGATTCAGGAGTTTACTACTGTCAGAAGAGTGGCAGCTTCCCGTTCACACAGTGATACAACGTCGTACAAAAACCTCCCTCAGCTGGAGAGGAACTGATCTGACTCAACAGCTGCACTCAGACCAAAACAACAGAGGTTTGACATAAAAGACATAAATTAAGGCAAAGCAGCATTATTTATATAGTGCATTTCATACCCAATGGCAACCCAATGTGCTTTACATAAAACAAACATTTAACAGTAAGAATTGGAAACAAAAAACTTAAAAACATATAATTTGAAAAATAAAAATGAAATTAAAAACACCCCCCAAACCATTAATAAAAAAATAAATACAAAGTACAGAAAAATAGAAAGAGAGAGAGAAAAAAAAAATAGAACAAAATACAGAATTAAATGTAAGTTTGCAGCTTAAAATAATTATTTGCTTTAAAATCATTAAAAGGACATAGAGTGCAAATGAAAGATTAAAATGTAAAGTGCTTTAAAAGAGCTCAATCATAAACTCATGAGAAGAGAAATGTTTTTAACCTGGATTTAAAAATGTTCACAGTTCTGCTGGTAGTTTGTTCCAGTTGTGTAAAAGCTGCTTCATTATGTTTAGTTTGAACTCTGGGCTCAACTATCTGACCTGAGTCAGTAGATCTCAGAGCTCTGGGCTCAACTATCTGACCTGAGTCAGTAGATCTCAGAGCTCTACTGGGTTTATATTCTACTAACATGTCATTCATGTATTCTGGACCTAAACCATTCAGTGATTTGTAAACCAGTAGCAGAACTTTAAACTCTATTCTATAGCTGACTGGGAGCCAGTGTAAAGACTTTAGAGCTGACTGGGAGCCAGTGTAAAGACTTTAGAACTGACTGGGAGCCAGTGTAAAGACTTTAGAACTGACTGGGAGCCAGTGTAAAGACTTTAGAACTGACTGGGAGCCAGTGTAAAGACTTTAGAACTGACTGGGAGCCAGTGTAAAGACTTTAGAACTGGAGTAATGTGCTCTGATCTCTTTGTTCTGGTTAAAACTCGAGCTGCAGCGTTCTGAATGAGCTGCAGCTGTTTAATGCTTTTTTGTGGGAGTCCAGTCAGAAGACCGTTACAGTAGTCGAGTCTACTTGAGATGAAAGCATGAATCAACTTCTCCTGGTCTGTTTGAGACATAAAACCCTTCACTCTGGATATGTTCTTCAGCTGATAGAAGGCTGTTTTGGTGACTGATTTGATGTGACTGCTGAAAGTCAGATCTGAGTCTATCAGCACGCCAAGGTTTCGGACATGGTCCCTAGTTTTTAGAGAGAGTGACTCCAGATGTTTCCTGACAGCAATCCTCTTCTCTTTATTGCCAAAAACAAAAATGACCTCAGTTTTGATTTAATTGAAGGAAATGTTGGTTCATCCAATTAGTTACTTGCTCTAAACAGTGACACGATGACTGTATTGGACTGTAGTCATCTGGGGACAGTGCTAGGTATATCTGTGTGTCATCTGCATAACTGTGATAGTCTACATTAGAGTTCTGCAGAATTTGACCCAAAGTCAGCATATATAGACTGAACAGAAGGGGTCCAAGAACTGAGGTAGGGTAGTGTAATAAAAGTTAAAACATGATTTATAAGACAGCATTTTCAGGTTTTATTAAAGATGTTTCTTAAATGGTAGAAACAGGATTGCACAAGCTTTGTGGTGTGCTGCTCAAAGTTGAAATTGGTATCAAACCACACACCAAGATTTTCTGCAACAGTCTTGATGTTTTTTGAAAGGTCACCAGCAGATGGCAGGATTTGTTCTCTCACATGCTGGGACCCGATGACAATGATCTCTGTCTTATCTGAGTTCAGTTGTAGGAAATAGTTTGCCATCCAAATGTTTCAGGTGATGAAGGCAGTCAATAAGAGAAGTCAGAGTTCCAGGCTCAGTGGGTTTCACAGGTAGGTACAACTGTGTATCATCAGCATAACAATGAAAAGAAACACCATGCTTCTCAATGATCTGTCCAAGAGGGAGCATGTATAATGAGAATAACATTGTCATAATATTAATGTCACCATGTTGTAGTTTATGATGAATGAAAAGCTTTAAAGCTCCAGGTTTAATGTGACATCTATAAAGTATAAGCATTGTAGAAAGAAGATGAAAATAAACACACGAGACAAATAATTGTTTTCAACATGCAGAGGCCCCTCAAAGACTAATATCAGTAGACAAAGGTTAAGGCTGGTCCTGGTCAAAACAGAGACTCTTACTGTAGGAGCCATAATGCATAGTTAAAAACCTAGATGGTAATTTATATTTCTAAGTTTATTTAATTTATAGGACTGCATGTTATTCTGCCACCTGCTGGTCAACAGTGTTAATATAAGGTAGATGACGTCACAGACCGCCTCAGTCAAGATGAGAGTGGCGAGCTGGAGACAGTTTTTCTACGGAAAGAACGGAAAGAACAGAAAGTAAAGGAAAGAAAAGGAAGAAATGGATGTATATTGTTTGTTTATTTTTCACAAGTAAACCTTTTTTGAAAACAAGACAACGCCTAATTCTTTCCAGTACGAATACCTCCCCTCACCCTCTCATGTGGCTTTTGAAAGTCAGAAGGAAAGCCACGACACTTACTACACTTCTCCTGCTCTCTGTCAGGTTTTACATCCAGGCCCACCACACCTCAGCTTCCTGTACATGTGTTCAAGTCCTTCAGGTTTGACAATGAAACAGGGACATGTAAAGGGTGTCCTTTGTCACCAATTTAATGTGTGTTCAACATTTGAGCCCTCTCTAAAACCAGTATGCTGATGTGTCAATATTTCACAGGTCACAACCAAAGATCACATTCATTTTATGTGATTGTATGCTGATGATATTATGCTTTTTATTTCTAAAGCTGCAACAGTTTAACAAGTTCAGATATATTCAGAAGGTTTTACTTTTCTCACAATGTCAAAACAACAAATGAAATAAAAACATGTTAAAACTGATTTAGAATTAGAATATTTAGAAGAAGCAGATCACCCTCATGTCACTTTAGAAATCTGTAATATGAACTGAAACACGCTCAAGTCTGACAGATGTGTTTTATTGTTTAATGTTCAGCATACTGGTATATAGACAAACAGCAGACAGATGTGAAGGACACCATGTGTTACCCGACTGCCTGGTATGTCCATTTATATTGAGGAGAGATCAGTTTTTGTACATTTATTGGAAACACTGCTATCATTAAGAGAGATTAATATGATCATTATAATAATAATAAAGCTGCAAATATCATTGATTTGATGAACACGTCTTTTATTTTGTTTGAAACATTAAAATCAAAAAGCAAATAACATCATTACTGCAACATTTAAAGAGACAGAGGGAGAAAAAAGCAGAGTAGCAGAGTAAAACCAGTAGCAGAGTCCCAGTGAGTCAGGTCAGGACTGGGAACACTGGTCTCTCCTCAGTGTCTCTGAGAGTGGAGTCTGGGAGCCTTGGGTGGCCTCACAGGTCACAGAGCCCACTTTCCCCCACTGGTCTGCAGTGAGCCTCAGGGTGCTGTTCCAGCTGTAGTGGCCGTCCTCCTGCAGCACCCCGGGGCTCCTGCTCTGCTCCCAGCTGCTGCTGCTGCTGCTGCTGCTGCTGCCGTCCACCTTCCAGGCCAGACTCCAGTCTGAGGGGAAGCCCTTGTTGGCCAGACACGTGAGTGTGGCCTTCCCCTGCTGCAGCTCCTGGCTGGAGGGGGGCAGCACCGTCAGGGTGGGGGCGACTCGACCCACTGGAGGAGGAGACAGAGAGACAACATGAAGAAAGTTCATACAAAGAGAAAATAAACTCCACCCTGTTGGTTGCAGCAGAGGAGGCTGCTGGTTCTGTTGCTCTTTCTCACATTGGATCAAACTGGTCTTGGCTGTTTCACTTCCCTCTCTGAGCTCAGTAACCATGGCAACAGACAGGCATCACTGATGAACCATGGCAACAGACAGGTTTCAGTACTAAAGATAAAAAGTTTCAAACTGAAAACTCCTACTTTAGTTTCAGTAACACACTTAAACATCAGTGTTAAACCATTTCATGTTATGTATTACAGAAAGAATGAAACACTTTTACTTGAGCATGTGTGAGTTTGAAATGAGTTTTTTCTCCTCATTTACACATTTATCAATACTGAACCATCAACACAGACAGACTGCACTACTGACTCATATTTGAAGTGCTGGGAAATCCTTCTAAATAAGCATGTGTTTAAATGACCTCAAGAGATATTATGGTATTCATTGTCTATAGTGAGAATAATAATGATCATTAAATTCATGAATCTGAGAGGAAGACTGAGTAAAACACATGAAATGTTTCCAGATAATAAGGACACAATTATGAGTCAAGTTATTGTCTTCAATAAGCAGCTGTACTTTTAAAGAACAATATAAATAATAAGAATGTAGAAACTGTCTGAATTATCATTTCTGTGTAACTAAAGACTTTTTTCATCTGATGTATTTTTATCTGTATTACAGTGAAGCCTGTAGTGATCACTGCACAAATATTACATTTATAAAACTACAATCCAAAATATTGAAGTAAAGCCTGAATTTATTGACTGAAAACATAATAAATGATGAATCTGAGATGATTTAGAAGTTAAATGTACTTACAGTTAACTTCCAGTCTGGTTCCTCCACCGAACGTGTACCACAGTGATACAAACTCATTGAGCCGTCGTACAAAAACCTCTCACTGTAGAGAGACACGGCTCTCTGACTTTGACACAAACAAACTCTACTAAAACAGTTCCTGCTTTTAAAAAAACTATTTATTTTATATGATATCCAATTAAAAAGTGCCACAACTTTTAACAGTTAATCACATGTTTACATATATATTGTTAAATTTGTCTGAAAGTAAAATTGATCCTTTAAATATTAAATTAAATCAGACAGAAGATGTACTGAAAGAAAATGTGTCTGCTGTCATCAAAGCAAATCTACATAAAATGATCAGTGACACATTATGAATCAATACTGTGATAAGTTGATTGATCCATTGATTAAACAGCATCATCAGAGTAATCCAAGTCCCTGTTGGAGTCAGTCAGAGCATTTCCATAGAGAGCCACTTTGCATCAGCAGCACCATGCTCCAGTGCTCTGGGAGAGTTTATAGTCCTGAGAGTTTAACACTGGATGACTGACAGCTGTCCTTCATGACAACGGAAGCCACAGAAATCCTCCTCATCAAAAACATGACTTTGATCTCCGTCCTCATCTGGACTCTCCTCTGCTGCTGCTTCACAGGTAAAGTCCAGAGAATCAAACTCCTCTCCTCTATGAACATCCGTCCCTCTGAAATGAAGCCCACAAAACCATGATGCTGCTTTATGTTTTTGTCTCTGTATCCTCAGAGTCCAGAGGCCAGATCACAGTGACTCAGCCTGCAGCAGTGAGATCTGATCTGAGAGGATCTGCAACCATCAACTGTAAGACCAGTCAGGATGTTTATAATAGTGGGTCCGCCTTAGCCTGGTACCAACAGAAAACTGGAGAAGCTCCTAAACTTCTCATTTATAGTGCTACCAGTCGAGCATCAGGGATTCCAGACCGTTTTTCAGGTAGTGGAAGAAACTCTGACTTCACTCTGACCATCAGTGGAGTTCAGGCTGAAGATGCAGCAGTTTATTACTGTCAGAGTGCACACAATGGACCAGTGTTCACACAGTGAAAAAGCGTTGTACAAAAACCTCCCTCAGTCAGACTGAACAGAAACTGAACTGACTGCTGCAGCTGGAAGCTACTGCAGAGACTGATACAGTTCACTGAACGAACACACACACACACACACACACACACACACACACACACACACACACACACACATCAAGTTTATTTAATAAAGCACCATTCACATATCAAGGTGACAAAGTGCTTCACAGGAGTAAAACTGTTAAAGAAATCAGACCATGAAAATAGTAGAATATCAGATATAATGAAATAAACAACAATAAAACATAAGCAACAACATTCCTTAAAAACACACAAAATACAAACAGTAGACAGCACAAGGTGAGACAAAGGCCCGTTTGAATAAATGAGTCTTCAGCTGCTTTTTAAAGGCATCAACAGAGACCACAGATGGTTTGTCTGTAGGAAGAGCATTTCACCACTTCAAAGACACCATCACCTTTGTTTTCAGTTGAGCGCCAGGGTCAACCAGTAAGCCCTGCTCAGAAGACCTAAGTGACCTACTGCTGATATAAGGATGGAGCAGCTCACAGATGTACACAGGTGTCTGACCATGCAGGGCTCTATATGTGAAAACAACAACCTTCAAATGAATCCTAAACTTGATGGGAAGCCAATGTAAAGATGATAAGATGGGTGTGATGTGAGTCGTAGAGAGGTACAACCAACAAATCCTGATCCTAACACCTCACTGCCCCCCAGTGATAAAGGTGTGTATAAGCTCAGTGATAAAGGAGGGTGTCTGACAACGTAGAGCTCTAATAGTCATCACATGTGTGTTTAACTGATTATGACATTAATTGAGGGTCTGTTAAACAAACCAAGACAGGTGGGACATGAGAACTTTTGAAGGATCTGCTCAAAGGCCAGACAATGACTCTGTGGACCACTTGTTAGTGATCCAGGGATGTGAAACACTAATGAAAATGAAGTTCTAAAAGTTTACATGGAAGAAATAAATGTGTGAATGATCATCTTCATCTTAGCTTGAGGTACGTGGGTCTAAGTTTAATAAGAAGTCTCAAATGGAAAGAAACAGAAGTGAATCAAACACTTAACATGTTGGCAAAGAGTAATGCCTGTTCAGAAGGGACACCTACATTTCTGATGGTAGATTTAAGAGATGATTCAATTGAAACATCTGAAAACTTTAATAAGAAGGAAGAAAATGCATCAGCACCTCAGACATCTGCTCAGACTGACACCTCCATAAAATTAGCTCCATGATATCTGATTATACATCAGTCAATCAATCTTTATTTATAAAGCGCCAAATCACAACAAAGTCATCTCAAGTCTTTCCACATAGAGCAGGTCTAAACCCAACTCTTCAGGTTTAATTTAAAGAGACCCAACATTCCCACATGAGCAGCACTTGGTGACAGTGGAGAGAAAAAAAAATCCCTTTTAACAGGAAGAACCCTCAGAACCAGACTCAGAGTGGGAGAACATCTTTTAACAGGAAGAACCCTCAGAACCAGACTCAGAGTGGGAGAACATCTTTTAACAGGAAGAACCCTCAGAACCAGACTCAGAGTGGGAGAACATCTGCCTGGACCGGTCGGAGTAGAGAGGAGAGAGAGGAGGAGAGGAGAGAGAGAGAAAGGAAAGGAGAGAGGAGCTCAGTACATCATGGGAGTCCCCCGGCAGTCTAAGCCTATGGCAGCATAACCCAACATCCATTTGCCTACAAAGCCAACAGATCCACAGACAATGCCATTGCACTAACACACCTGGAAAATCCTAATACCTATGTGAGGATGCTGTTCATTGACTCTAGCTCAGCCTTTAATTGCATCAGCCGTCACAAACTGCTTAACAAACTGCAAACACTTGGCATACAACCCTCTCTTTGTATGTGGATCCTGGACTTTTTGACCAACAGGCCCCAGCATGTCAGACTCGGCCATCACATCTCCTCCACTGTCACCCTCAGCACCGATGTCCCCCAGGGCTGCATTCTCAGTCCAGTTCTTTACTTCCTCTTCACTAGTGACTGCACCTCCACCCACAACTCCAACCTAATGGTCAAGTTCGCAGACGACACGACCATTGTCGGTCTTATTAGCGACAACAACGAGGCAGCGTACAGGGAGGAGGTCCGGACATTGTCTGTCTGGTGTAAGGAAAATGACTTTAACCTCAATACAAAGTAAACCGAAGAAATAATCATAGACTTTAGGAAAAACAAGAACACACTTCATACTGAGCTGTGCATTGACGGGGAGAAAGTTGACAGGGTCTCCAGCTTCTCACTTGGAGCCTTAACACCTCACACTTGATCAAGAAGGCCCAGAAGCGTCTCTTCCACCTGAGGACGCTGAAGCGCAACAAACTTCCACAGAAGCTGCTCATTAACTTTTACAACTGTACCACTGAAAGTGTACTAACTTATGGGTGCACAGTCTGGTACTCCAGCTGTACCATCTTCAGCTAGTGGTTAAAACAGCTCAGTGGATTGTCGGCTCTCCACTCCCACAACTGAGCCACATCTACTCAAGCCACCTCCACAAGCGGGCCTCAAACATCCTTAAGGACCACCCACACCCGGGACACTTCCTGTTCAGCACCTTTCCATCAGGCAGGCTGAGAACCATCCGAGTCAGAACCAACAGACTCAAAAACATCTTCTTTCCAAGAGCTGTGGATTCTCTCCTCAAACATAAACACACACACACTACTCTCATAAACACACACATACACTCACCTGATGAACAGTACAAGTGCCAGAGTTACATAGACAAATGCAAATTACCTGAACATTATTATTATCCTCATTAGTTTTATTTTTATTATTTATTTATTATTGTGTTACATATTTGTGCCTTATCTATTACTTTAACCTTTATTTATGCCCCCCTTTTATGCTGATTTTTTGGTGCTACAAATGAAATTTCATTGTGTTTTATACGCAATGACAATGAATAAATATTTAAATATCTAAATTCTACTTTTAGAGATACCAGGAACCACAAGTAGGCCTGCATACTGGGAGCGTAGTGTTCTAATAGGTTCATGAGGTTCTTTAAGCTCTTTAAGATATGATGGAGCCTGATCATTAAGAGCTTTGAAAGTGAGGAGAAGGATTTTAAATTCTATTCTAGATTGAATATTCTGAACCTTCATCCTCCCTTCTTTCAGTCCTTACTGTGATGAAGCAATTTTAACATCAACACTCTCTCCTATCTTAAGTGTAGAAGGAAGTAAAATGAAGATTTTATGAAATTAAAATAAAATCTAGAGAAACAGATTGTCCTACAGTCCAAATAAACATCCTGATTAAATGTATTTACTGGTATGAACTCCTTTATCCCACTCTCTCTCTCTCAACAGGAATTCAATTTAAAAATCTTCATTCAATATAGATTTCCTAAAAGTGTTGCTGACATGCTCATTTTGGGACATTTTTAAGATCATATTACATTCATACTCCATTATGTCTCCTATGATTTAAACAGTCAAAGCTTTTGGGAGGAAACAGCATGATATGTTGAGGACAGCTACAGTTGACTGACTCTGTGTGTTTGCATATCTGTCCTGCCTCTCTGCTCCCAGCCGTTAAGAGGCCAGTGTTGATCAGTGGCTGTCCAGACCTTTCAGAGCCACTGACACGCCGCCAGCACAATGATGATGTCACTGACTCTACTGCTGGGCACCCTGGGGCTCCTTGTTCAGGGTGAGACTCTCTGCTGAAAACTTGGCTTCAGGATGCAACCAGGTTCACCACAATGATGTTCTGCTGTGATGGAGAAACACTGAAACAAGCAGCATTGACCTTCTTCCATCTATTCTCCATGTTAAAGAAATGATACTCTTCTGTTTTCATGTTGATCATCTTTCTCCAAGCTGGATTTGTCTCAATAAGCCTTCTCCTCTGTTTCATGTTTTCCAGGTTCATCAGGACAAAAAACCCTGACTCAGTCTCCTGGATCTCAGTCTGCTGCTCCAGGACAGACTGTCACCATCAAATGTAAAGCCAGCTCAGGTATTAGTACCAGCCTCCACTGGTACCTTCAGAAATCTGGAGAAGCTCCTAAACTCCTGATTTATAGAGCTACATCCCGTCAGTCTGGAGTTTCAGATCATTTTAGTGGAAGTGGATCAGGCACTGACTTCACTCTGACCATCAGAGGAGTTCAGGCCGAAGATTCAGGAGTTTACTACTGTCAGCAGGGTTACAGCAGCAGACCGTTCACACAGTGATACAACGTCGTACAAAAACCTCCCTCAGCTGGAGAGGAACTGATCTGACTCAACAGCTGCACTCAGACCAAAACAACAGAGGTTTGACATAAAATACATCACTTATTACAGCAATAACTCTATAATTATACTTTTAGTTATTTAAAGTTAGTATAATTTTGAAGATTATTTCGTTAATTTCAAATGTTTATTCATGGATAACCACCATATCATGCCATTATCATCCACAGTACAGTAACAGTAATAATAATGTACTATGAATAATAATAATAATAATAATAATGATCATCATTACACATACATTATGCATAAAAACATACAATAGCAATGTTAAATGTTGTGGGCGGCTGTGGGCAGGAGGTAGAGCGGTCGTCCTCCAATTGGAAGATTGGTGGTTCGATTCCCGGCTCCTCCAGTCCACATGTCGATGTGTCCTTGGGCAAGACACTTAACCCCAAATTGCTCCCGTTGCTGTGCCAACGGTGTGTGAATGTGAATGAATGGTTAGATCCTCCTGATGAGCAGGTTGGGACCCTGCGTGGTAGCCCCTGCCATCAGTGTATGAATGTGTGTGAAAGGGTGAATGACGTGTCATGTAAAGCGCTTTGAGTGGTCGCACAGACTAGAAAGGCGCTATATAAGTACAGTCCATTAATAAAAGGGATGAAAAGGACATTATCATTAAAAGCAATTGCATGATTTTTTGAGAAAACAAAATAGTGAATTCTTGAAAATGCAAAATGAGTTGATAATTCGTATATTGTTGGGTAAAATGTTCGAGTCCGATGGAGCTTTAAATTTAAAAGCCTGTCTACTGAGTTCTTTATTTGTTTTAGGAACAAAGAAAAATGGTTGCTGGGTGTGTCTGAGAGGATATGGGGATGTGAATGGGATTAAATATTGTTTTAAATAAGGGGGACAGTTGAAATGAATACATTAAAAGATAAATTGAAGCCAATGATAATGTCTTCTTGAGTTGAGTGGTAACCAGTTCAAAGATTCATACATGGAGCAGTGATGTGTTCGATATGGGCACCTTAAGATAAATCTGCAGAGACTATTGGAGATAGAATTGAGGGGTTGAAGATGTGTTTCAAAAGTGTTCTGATCAACAATGTCAGCATAGTCCAGAATAGTTTAAAATAAAGCAATGGGGTCAATCCAGAGGCCAAGATATTTAAAGGAGGTAACTTGATCAAGTGGTGAACCATCAATGAAAGAAATGATCAGATCTGAGACATCACTAAGCCCTGACCTGTTGCCAAACTACATGCTACATGATTTCTTTTTATTCAGTATTAGTTTATTTGATGAGAACCATTTCTGAACTGAGCAAACTGGTGTTGAAAAGTATTTTCTATAACAGATTTATTATCACAAGTTGTAAATATTATGATGTCATCAGCATATAAATGTACTTGACAAACAGAGCAAATTTTTGGAAGGCCATTAATAAAAATGGAGAAGAGGAGTGGTCCTAAGGATGAGCCTTGAGGTACTCCCTTCGAGACAATTGAATAGTCAGAGTGATTTCCATTAAAATTTACACACTGTCGTCTGTTATGCAGGTATGAGTTGGACCAAAATAAACACCAATGGAATACAGTTTATCAAGAAGTAGATAATGGTCAACAATGTCAAAAGCCTTAGTTAAATCAAGAAATATTGCACCGGTAAGTTTGCTGTTTTCAGAGGCAGTAAATACATCATTGGTGAACTTTAACAGAGCTGTAGTTATTGAGAAACTGGGTCTGAAACCAGATTGGCATGGAGATAAAATATTATGGTCCGTAATATAGTGTGATACTTGATTAAAAATTAATTTCTCGAAAATGTTAGCTATAGAATTGATGATAGAAATTGAACGTTAGTTATTGACATCATGTGAGTCTCCTCCCTTATGGAGTGGAGTAACAGTGGCACATTTCCAGGCAGAAGGGAGGGCAGATCAGAGGGGGTTGAGGGCAGATCAGAGGGGGTTGAGGGCAGATCAGAGGGGGTTGAGGGCAGATCAGAGGGGGTTGAGGGCAGATCAGAGTGGGTTGAGGGCAGATCAGAGGGGGTTGAGGGCAGATCAGAGTGGGTTGAGGGCAGATCAGAGTGGGTTGAGGGCAGATCAGAGTGGGTTGAGGGTAGATCAGAGGGGGTACATAAGAATATTTGCTGCTAGCTTGATAAATTTAATCTCAATGCCTTCTGGTCCAGGTCCACAGTCAACCTTTAGTTCATTAATTACACGCTGAACTTCAACAGGTGATATTTGATGCAAGGAAAAAGAACAATTACTGGAAGAGTTACTAGAGGGAACACATGATGAGTCAAGCACATGGGAGCTACCTACAGTTGTAAAGTGCTGGTTAAAAATGTTTGAAATAACTAATGGGTCCTGAATAATATTATTGAAACGAAGCTGGGTACTGGTGCTTTGGTTTGACTTGTTGAGGATATTATTCATATTTTTCCAGAACTGTTTTGGTTTATGCATATTTTCAGATAATTGATTTTTATAGAAGTCTGATTTGGCATTACGTGTTTTTGTCTAACATAAATTCCTTAATCTATATTTTCCCAGTCAGCAGCATCCTTAGCTTCTCTGTAGCTCCTCCAGGCTTTATCTCTTTGTTTAAAAAGGTTAATCAGATCAGAACTGATCCAGGGTAAATGTTGACCTTTGACCTTAATTTCTCTCCATAGGGCATTTATTAAAAGTAATGCAAATGTGGACATCCAATGTTTTATTGATACTTATGTGTGTGTTGTGTACATAATAATTTTCAGCATACTGGTATATAGACAAAAAGCAGACAGATGTGAAGGACACCATGTGTTACCCGACTGCCTAGTATGTCCATTTATATTGAGGAGAGATCAGTTTTTGTACATTTAATGGAAACACTGCTATCATTAGGAGAGATTAATATGATCATTATAATAATAATAAAGCTGCAAATATCATTGATTTGATGAAAATGTCTTTATTTTGTTTAAAACATTAAAATCAACAAGCAAGAAACATCATTACTGCAACATTTAAAGAGACAGAGGGAGAAAAAAGCAGAGTAGCAGAGATCAGAGTGAGAGCAGTAGCAGAGTAAAACCAGTAGCAGAGTCCCAGTGAGTCAGGTCAGGACTGGGAACACTGGTCTCTCCTCAGTGTCTCTGAGAGTGGAGTCTGGGAGCCCTGGGTGGCCTCACAGGTCACAGAGCCCACCTTCCCCCACTGGTCTGCAGTGAGCCTCAGGGTGCTGCTCCAGCTGTAGCGGCCGTCCTCCTGCAGCACCCCGGGGCTCCTGCTCTGCTCCCAGCTGCTGCTGCTGCTGCCGTCCACCTTCCAGGCCAGACTCCAGTCTGAGGGGAAGCCCTTGTTGGCCAGACACGTGAGCGTGGCCTTCCCCTGCTGCAGCTCCTGGCTGGAGGGGGGCAGCACTGTCAGGGTGGGACGGACATCACCTAGGAGACACCAATCACATTAGAGGGCAGGGACCACACAGCTGTCAAACACCAGACACTTGGACACCTTTACTGTGTGAGAGTGGATTTTCCCCTTTAAGGAGTTTGTGTCAGATGGTTTTTCTGCTCCACCAGTCACTCACTCACACATTGTTTCACTTCCCTTTAAGAAACCTCTCATGCAGATCAGCACAGAAAGAATCATCGTACAGTTTGACCTGAAATATATCAAACTACACTGCAAATAAAACAACAAGATTTCATAACTTTCTCATCAAAATCATCACAAATGTTAACAAAGCATTACATTACAACACTCACTGGAAACATAACCAAACACAGAAGATGAACTGACCACCAGCTGATTTCAAACATCACTTAGCAAACTGTTCAAATGACTTCAAACTACATTTGAAACAATACAGAGATCAGAAATTTGGCACATTTTCAAACACCCATTGTTATCATCACTCTGCTTCATTTCATTTCAACAAATTATATTCCAATCAATGGTAAAAAACTGAATGTTACAATGTAAAATGATTGTTAGAAAATCACTTTAAAATGCATCTAAATCTTCATCTTTTCTACATGTCAAGTTATTAAATGTCAGTATGACAGGAATGTGTAAAGCAAAGTTTAGTGAAGCTGCTCTGAGTTATCCTCCATGGTAAAGAAGGAGAAATACAACATCAATACTAAAAGTGCTCTTAATAACAATGATATTTTTTATCTACTGTAAGCATTCAAAAGCTTCATTCAAAACACTATTTTACAATATTGTATTTATCATTTGAGCAGAAACTTACTTCCAACATCCAGTCTGGTTACTCCACCGAACGTGAGCCACAGTGATACAAACTCATTGAGCCGTCGTACAAAAACCTCTCACTGTAGAGAGACACGGCTCTCTGACTTTGAACACTGAACTAAAACTACAAGCTCTAAAAATGTAACTTTACTGATAAAGTTGTTAAATTAATTATTTATCGTCTAAATTTATGTTTTATTGTCTTTACAGCAAGTTTCTGAGTTTTAAATGTAAAAGTGGTCTTTGTCTCTAAGTGCAAATTATGTATAAAAAACCGTTTGACATGAAAGTGGACGCAAACAAACTGTCTAATATAAAGGAAAACAATAAAATAATCTGTTGAAATGATAAATATTTTAAATATTAGACTTACTTCCAACATCCAGTCTGGTTCCTCCACCGAACGTGTACCACAGTGATACAAACTCATTGAGCCGTCGTACAAAAACCTCTCACTGTAGAGAGACACGGCTCTCTGACTTTGACACAAACAAACTCACTAAAATTAGACTCTTGTTTGGAACATTTTTAACGTCATTTGACAACTGACAACAACACAGTGATACGCATTTCATATATATGTCATTTTATTTAAAATATGTTCATTTTTATTGAATTCATATCAAGTGTTTGTGGTAATACATTTAAATAGAACAAATTACATTCTGCTGTCAATACACATGAATCCCAAACCACCTTAAAATGATCAGTGACACATTATGAATCAATACTGTGATAAGTTGATTGATCCATTGATTAAACAGCATCATCAGAGTAATCCAAGTCCCTGTTGGAGTCAGTCAGAGCATTTCCATAGAGAGCCACTTTGCATCAGCAGCACCATGCTCCAGTGCTCTGGGAGAGTTTATAGTCCTGAGAGTTGAACACTGGATGACTGACAGCTGTCCTTCATGACAACAGAAGCCACAGAAATCCTCCTCATCAAAAACATGACTTTGATCTCCGTCCTCATCTGGACTCTCCTCTGCTGCTGCTTCACAGGTAAAGTCCAGAGAATCAAACTCCTCTCCTCTATGAACATCCGTCCCTCTGAAATGAAGCCCACAAAACCATGATGCTGCTTTATGTTTTTGTCTCTGTATCCTCAGAGTCCAGAGGCCAGATCACAGTGACTCAGCCTGCAGCAGTGAGATCTGATCTGACAAGATCTGCAACCATCAGCTGTAAGACCAGTCAGAGAGTTGCTAATAATGGGTACGCCTTAGCCTGGTACCAACAGAAAACTGGAGAAGCTCCTAAACTTCTCATTTATAGTGCTACCAGTCGAGTATCAGGGATTCCAGACCGTTTTTCAGGTAGTGGAAGAAACTCTGACTTCACTCTGACCATCAGTGGAGTTCAGGCTGAAGATGCAGCAGTTTATTACTGTCAGAGTCTTCATGTCATCAACAGTCAGCTTGTGTTCACACAGTGAAAAAGCGTCGTACAAAAACCTCCCTCAGTCAGACTGAACAGAAACTGAACTGACTGCTGCAGCTGGAAGCTACTGCAGAGACTGATACAGTTCACTGAACACGCACACACACACACACACACACACACACACACACACACACACACACACACACACACACACACACACACACACACACACAGTCATCTATGGACATTAACATCTATATATTGAAGCAAAAAGATTCATGAATCAGACGTCACCATGATCAGTCACAGGGAGAAACAAGGCAGAGAAAATGTTTCTACTATAGTTGAAGATTTAATTTCTGGCCTGTTCAAAATATTTCACATCAACAAAGGATCGTGACGTGTTAAAGTTTTAGTCAATGAGGAAGCTTCAGAATATAAACCTGTATCATCTGCTCAAAGACAAACCTTTTATTTATCATCAGCTGAAACACACTGACATCTATTTAATTAATTTTATTACATATCACAGTTCAAAGTTTTCTGTGGCCAAAGACCTTCAACATTAAACCTGGTGTTGAAGGCAGAGGTGAAATCTAAGAACAGCAGCCTCACATAGGAGTTCTTCTTCTCCAGGTGTGTTACGGCAGCGATGACATCAGCTGCAGAGCGGTTTGGCCTACTGGTGGGAGTCAGTTGTAATATTGATGGACTTTTTAATGCTTGCCATAACCAGCCTCTCATAACACTTCAGCTTTGTGGGGGTTAATGTTATGCAGCATCTTCCTTACCTCAGCTGATGTTATACTGTGAGGGGATTCATCAGGTGAGATTTTGAACTTGGTGATGGTGCTGGAGTTTGATGCCTCAAAACGGCCATAAAAGATGTTGAGAGCATCAGGTAGTGATAGGTCAGGAGGGCATTCTGCACTCTTCCTATTGTAGTCCGTGATGCTTTTAATGCCCCTCCACATGCTGTGTGGGTCATTAGATGAGAAATGACCCTGTATTTTTGGAGCATAGGTTGACTTTGTTCTCTTGACTCCCACTGCCTCTGCATCCCCTGCTGTAAATGCAGCATCCCTTACTTTCAGGAGATGGTGCACTTCAGCATTAAGCCATGGCTTCTGCTTAGGAGACATGGTGATGGTTTTGGTAGTAGTGACTTCCTCCACACACTTCGCAATGTAGGCCAGGACTGATCCTGTATATTCCTCCAAGTTCACTGTATGGCCCTCTGTAGCTGCCTCTTTAAACACCTGCCAGTCTGTGGTACCAAAGCAGTCCTGGAGCATTTAGACAGCTTCAGCAGGCCACACAGTGATGGTTTACTGTGTGGCTGATTATACATCTCTAAGTGTTCCAATTAAAATATATCCCCTTGATGGAATAAATGAAAGGAAATCTGGAGAAACAGATTGTCCTACAGTCTGAATAAACATCCTGATTAAATGTATTTACTGGTATGAACTCCTTTATCCCACTCTCTCTCTCTCCCAACAGGAATTCAATTTAAAAACCTTCATTCAATATAGATTTCCTAAAAGTGTTGCTGACATGCTCATTTTGGGACATTTTTAAGATCATAGTTCATTCATACTCCATTATGTCTCCAATGATTTAAACAGTCAAAGCTTTTGGGAGGAAACAGCATGATATGTTGAGGACAGCTACAGTTGACTGACTCTGTGTGTTTGCATATCTGTCCTGCCTCTCTGCTCCCAGCCGTTAAGAGGCCAGTGTTGATCAGTGGCTGTCCAGACCTTTCAGAGCCACTGACACGCCGCCAGCACAATGATGATGTCACTGACTCTACTGCTGGGCACCCTGGGGCTCCTTGTTCAGGGTGAGACTCTCTGCTGAAAACTTGGCTTCAGGATGCAACCAGGTTCACCACAATGATGTTCTGCTGTGATGGAGAAACACTGAAACAAGCAGCATTTACCTTCTTTCATCTATTCTCCATGTTAAAGAAATGATACTCTTCTGTTTTCATGTTGATCATCTTTCTCCATGCTGGATTTGTCTCAATAAGCCTTCTCCTCTTTTTCATGTTTTCCAGGTTCATCAGGACAATACATCCTGACTCAGTCTCCTGGATCTCAGTCTGCTGCTCCAGGACAGACTGTCACCATCAGATGTAAAGCCAGTTCAAGTGTTTATAGCTGGCTCCACTGGTACCTTCATAAATCTGGAGAAGCTCCTAAACTCCTGATTTATAAAGCTACAACCCGTCAGTCTGGAGTTTCAAATCGTTTCAGTGGAAGTGGATCAGGCACTGATTTCACTCTGACCATCAGTGGAGCTCAGGCTGAAGATTCAGGAGTTTACTACTGTCAGCAGAGTAGCAGCGGGTTCACACAGTGATACAACGTCGTACAAAAACCTCCCTCAGCTGGAGAGGAACTGATCTGACTCAACAGCTGCACTCAGACCAAAACAACAGAGGTTTGACATAAAAGACATCACTTATTACAGCAATAACTCTACAATTATACTTTTAGTTATTTAAAGTAAGTATCATTTTGAAGCTTATTTAGTTGATACAGTGTCAGAACAGGATCACTGTGTTCTTGAGTCTTACTCAGAGTCAGAGACTAATATCAGTAGACAAAGGTTAAGGCTGGCCCTGGTCAAAACAGAGACTCTTACTACACTTCTCCTGCTCTCTGTCAGGTTTTACATCCAGGCCCACCACACCTCAGCTTTCTGTACATGTGTTCAAGTCCTCCAGGTTTGACAGTGAAACAGGGACATGTAAAGGGTGTCCTGTGTCACCAATTTAATGTGTATTAAACATTTGAGCCCCCTTTAAAACCAGTATGCTGATGTGTCAATATTTCACAGGCCACAACCAGAGATCACATTCATTGGAGTATAGCGTTTGCTATAGTAGATCATAAAGTGTTACTTAACAAACTTCAGAACAAACTTCAGAAGAGGCGATCATGTAAATACAATCATATCTAACAAACAGGAAACAGTGTGTTGTTATTGAGGTGGTCAGGTCTTCCATTCTTACTTGCTCTGTGGGGGTCCCACAAGGTTCGATCCTCGGGTCAGTACTTTTTTCACCGTACTTGTGAGGAGTGGAGTATGAGAATATTGATAAAGGTAATAATTATTGACTGTTTGCAGATTCTGAGATATCGGGTGAGAGCACACTGTTGGTGATGATTAAAAACAGAGAGCGGAAACAATGGATGCCAGTGCATACAGTAATTTATTTTTAGAGCTTGATCAAAGTAAAATCAACTCATTAAAACCCTCTAAAATGGTTTCAACCAGGTTAAAAGCCAGCAGAGTCAATGTCCATTAAAACGAGCAGTCTCTGTTTAAAAGGAATGCAACCAGACCAGGTGACACACGAGGTTCAGAAGAGGATTCTTGTTGCAGCGTTGTAGCTTATTTCCGGTGTCTTGTCTCTCCCAACATGGAGGCCACCTGCAACACACAAATTCACTGCCAGTATCGTCGTTCAAACACCATCCACCCTTTCATGTGGATGTCCACACCAGAACGTTTCTAACAGCCCAAAGGGATACTCACACACCAGGCAGAGCGTTGAGGCCCTGCTGCTGCGAGTGTGACGCGTCGTAACGTTCTGGATTTTCCGTCTCTCTCTGTCTCCGTCTTCCTCTCTGCCCAAGGTTCCTGGTCTCTCGCTGTCCTCTCTGGCCAAGCTCTGTCTCCCGCCACTGTGCCTGAACGGTCTTTTGTCCCACTTCTCTTTCCGGTCGGGACCCTCCTCCTCCGCTGTTGATTGGACCTGTGAGGGAGAACGGGAGAACCTCGCAGGTGCAGCGCATTCAATCATAAGGTGCATTCACTGGCAGTTGGGCAAACTAACACATGCAATAAAAACTAAAAACACACGAGTAATTTAAAACACACAATATGAATAAAAACCATGCAAGAATAAACACTAAAATAATACAACAAAAAAATAATAAAACCAGTCCCAACTGCCGTGTGACAGGCTTTAATGATTTTCCAACTGCTTGCAAAAACACACATATACAAATGTATGCAGACGATGCAGTTATATCTACATCAGCAAAAAACACTCAAGAGGCTGGTCGTATACTTACAACAGAAATGACTCACATCCACAAATGAAAGAAATCATGTCTGCTATTGAATACACAAAAGACTGTTTGTATGTACTTCTAAAATCAAACAACAAAGGACCTCACACACTCCAGCGTCTTTCTGGGAGGAGAGGGGCTTGAACTTGTGGATGAGTTCAAGTATCTAGCGGTCACCCTAGATTCCTCCCTCACCTTCAAGAACCACATTACAAAGATTAAGAAAACAATACATTTTAAATCTATTAGGCCATCCCTAACAACAGTCACACATAGAGTATGGGTTTACTAACTGGTCACTTACTGCTGCACTCAGTCAGATTGAAGCACTTTACAAAAGAGCGATAAACATTCTCTATAAAAAACCAATATCATTTCATCATTGTCACACACTACTGAAACATAGCCTTCTCAACTTTGACAATTTCAGAAAGTTTAAGTATGCCTGCTCAATATATAAAATCTTGAAAGGACGAGCACCGCCCCCACTGTCTGATTATGTCAAACAGAAAGACAAGAACTACACCAGTAGGGCCACTACAAGAGGGGCCTGTATAATCCCACTCAGGCGCACCGCATGTGGACAGTCAGTACTCTCCGTTGCAGGTATTCACATCTGGAACAGTTTACCCTCCATGATACGGGACTGTAACACGTACGACACATTCAAATTACATCTAAAGAAGTGGCTTAAAAATAACCAAATCTGTAATTACTGTTAACATGCAATGTTTGTTTTGCTTGCTTGTTTCTTTTTTAATCTTACTTATTTTTTATTTATTTAATTAAATTATTATTATTATTCATTTTCTTCTTTTTTCTGTTTGTTCGTCTTTTTCTTTTTTTCCCTCCCATTTACTTATTCATGCCTTTCTGTCGCTCGACCTTTTTCATTGTGTACTTTACTATGTCACTGACAGCACTTGGAAATCACTATAGCAATTCAACCCCTTAAATGTATTATTATATTTATTATAATAATAATAATAAAGCTGCAAATATCATTGATTTGATGAACACGTCTTTATTTTGTTTGAAACATTAAAATCAAAAAGCAAGAAACATCATTACTGCAACATTTAAAGAGACAGAGGGAGAAAAAAGCAGAGTAGCAGAGATCAGAGTGAGAGCAGTAGCAGAGTAAAACCAGTAGCAGAGTCCCAGTGAGTCAGGTCAGGACTGGGAACACTGGTCTCTCCTCAGTGTCTCTGAGAGTGGAGTCTGGGAGCCCTGGGTGGCCTCACAGGTCACAGAGCCCACCTTCCCCCACTGGTCTGCAGTGAGCCTCAGGGTGCTGCTCCAGCTGTAGTGGCCGTCCGCCTGCAGCGCCCCGGGGCTCCTGCTCTGCTCCCAGCTGCTGCTGCTGCTGCTGCTGCCGTCCACCTTCCAGGCCAGACTCCAGTCTGAGGGGAAGCCCTTGTTGGCCAGACACGTGAGCGTGGCCTTCCCCTGCTGCAGCTCCTGGCTGGAGGGGGGCAGCACCGTCAGGGTGGGGGTGACTCGACCCACTGGAGGAGGAGACAGAGAGACAACATGAAGAAAGTTCATACAAAGAGAAAATAAACTCCACCCTGTTGGTTGCAGCAGAGGAGGCTGCTGGTTCTGTTTCTCTTTCTCACATTGGATCAAACTGGTCTTGGCTGTTTCACTTCCCTCTCTGAGCTCAGTAACCATGGCAACAGACAGGCATCACTGATCAACCATGGCAACAGACAGGTTTCAGTACTAAAGATAAAAAGTTTCAAACTGAAAACTCCTACTTTAGTTTCAGTAACACACTTAAACATCAGTGTTAAACCATTTCATGTTATGTATTACAGAAAGAATGAAACACTTTTACTTGAGCATGTGTGAGTTTGAAATGAGTTTTTTCTCCTCTTTTACACATTTACCAATATTTGAAGTGTTGGAAAATGAATCCTTCTAAATAAGCATGTGTTTAAATGACCTCAAGAGATATTATGGTATTCATTGTCTATAGTGAGAATAATAATGATCATTAAATTCATGAATCTGAGAGGAAGACTGAGTAAAACACATGAAATGTTTCCAGATAATAAGGACACAATTATGAGTCAAGTTATTGTCTTCAATAAGCAGCTGTACTTTTAAAGAACAATATAAATAATAAGAATGTAGAAACTGTCTGAATTATCATTTCTGTGTAACTAAAGACTTTTTTCATCTGATGTATTTTTATCTGTATTACAGTGAAGCCTGTAGTGATCACTGCACAAATATTACATTTATAAAACTACAATCCAAAATATTAAAGTAAAGCCTGAATTTATTGACTGAAAACATAATAAATGATGAATCTGAGATGATTTAGAAGTTAAATGTACTTACAGTTAACATCCAGTCTGGTTCCTCCACCGAACGTCCACCACAGTGATACAAACTCATTGAGCCGTCGTACAAAAACCTCTCACTGTAGAGAGACACGGCTCTCTGACTTTGACACAAACAAACTCTACTAAAACAGTTCCTGCTTTAAAAAAAACTATTTATTTTATATGATATCCAATTAAAAAGTGCCACAACTTTTAACAGTTAATCACATGTTTACATATATATTGTTAAATTTGTCTTAAAGTAAAATTGATCCTTTAAATATTAAATTAAATCAGACAGAAGATGTACTGAAAGAAAATGTGTCTGCTATCATCAAAGCAAATCTACATAAAATGATCAGTGACACATTATGAATCAATACTGTGATAAGTTGATTGATCCATTGATTAAACAGCATCATCAGAGTAATCCAAGTCCCTGTTGGAGTCAGTCAGAGCATTTCCATAGAGAGCCACTTTGCATCAGCAGCACCATGCTCCAGTGCTCTGGGAGAGTTTATAGTCCTGAGAGTTGAACACTGGATGACTGACAGCTGTCCTTCATGACAACAGAAGCCACAGAAATCCTCCTCATCAAAAACATGACTTTGATCTCCGTCCTCATCTGGACTCTCCTCTGCTGCTGCTTCACAGGTAAAGTCCAGAGAATCAAACTCCTCTCCTCTATGAACATCCGTCCCTCTGAAATGAAGTCCACAAAACCATGATGCTGCTTTATGTTTTTGTCTCTGTATCCTCAGAGTCCAGAGGCCAGATCACAGTGACTCAGCCTGCAGCAGTGACAGCTGATCTGGGACGATCTGCAACCATCAACTGTAGGACCAGCCAGAGAGTTAATGGTGGGAACGACTTATTCTGGTACCAACAGAGAGATGGAGAAACTCCTAAACTCCTCATTTACTATGCTACCAGTCGAGCTTCAGGGATTCCAGATCGTTTTTCAGGCAGTGGATCAAACTCTGACTTCACTCTGACCATCAGTGGAGTTCAGGCTGAAGATGCAGCAGTTTATTACTGTCAGAGTCTTCATGTCATCAACAGTCAGCTTGTGTTCACACAGTGAAAAAGCGTCGTACAAAAACCTCCCTCAGTCAGACTGAACAGAAACTGAACTGACTGCTGCAGCTGGAAGCTACTGCAGAGACTGATACAGTTCACTGAACACACACACACACACACACACACACACACACACACACACACACACACACACACACACACACACACACACACACACACACACAGTCATCTATGGACATTAACATCTACATATTGAAGCAAAAAGAGTCATGAATCAGACGTCACCATGGATGTTGACCTGTTAAAGTTTTAGTCAATGAGGAAGCTTCAGAATATAAACCTTATCATCTGCTCAAAGACAAACCGTTTATTTATCATCAGCTGAAACACACTGACATCTATTTAATTTATTTTATTACATATCACAGTACAAAGTTGACAAAGTACAAAACTGATAGTACCTTATGTACCTACTAGAAGACTGCGCTCCCAGCATGCAGGTCTACTTGTGGTTCCTAATATCTCTAAAAGTAGAACAGGAGGTAGAGCCTTCAGCTATCAGGCTCCTCTCCTGTGGAACCATCTTCCAGATTTGGTTCGGGGGGGCAGACACCCTCCCTACATTTAAGAGTAGGCTTAAAACTTTCCTTTTTGATAAAGCTTATAGTTAGGGCTCTTTGAGCTCTTAACTTATGCTGCCATAGGCTTAGATTGCCGGGGGACCCCCACCCCCATGATGCACTGGGCCTCTCTCTCCTCCTCCTCCCTCTCTCTCTCTCTCTCTATCTATATCCATTAACACTTATGTTCTATTAATGCATTCAATAACCTAAACTTCTTCCCCGGAGTTGTCTTTCTGGTTTCTGGTTTCTGGCTCTGTTTTCTCGTCCTACAGGTAATCTGGGCCTGTAGACGTCCGGATGACGGATTCCAGTCCCGGACCATCTGGCTCCATTGTTGATTTTCATTGTGCCCCTCTCCTCTATCCTTCCTTTCTCTCCTCTCAACCCCAACTGGTCGAGGCAGATGTCCGCCCACTTCTGAGTCTGGTTCTGCCTGAGGTTTCTTCCTGTTAAAAGGGAGTTTTTTCTCGCCACTGTTGCTCATGTGGGAATGTTGGGTCTCTTTAAAGTTAAAACCTGAAGAGTTTGGTTTAGAACCTGCTCTATGTGTAAAGTGCCTTGAGATAACTTTGTTGTGATTTGGCGCTATACAAATAAAGATTGATTGATTGATTGAAAGCTCTCTGTGGCCAAACACCTTCAACATTAAACCTGGTGTTGAAGGCAGAGGTGAAATCTAAGAACAGCAGCCTCACATAGGAGTTCTTCTTCTCCAGGTTAGTTACGGCAGCGATGGCATCAGCTGCAGAGCGGTTTGGCCTACTGGTGGGAGTCAGTTGTAATATTGATGGACTTTTTAATGCTTGCCATAACCAGCCTCTCATAACACTTCAGCTTTGCGGGGGTTAATGTTATGCAGCATCTTCCTTACCTCAGCTGATGTTATACTGTGAGGGGATTCATCAGGTGAGATTTTGAACCTGGTGATGGTGCTGGAGTTTGATGCCTCAAAACGGCCATAAAAGATGTTGAGAGCATCAGGTAGTGATAGGTCAGGAGGGCATTCTGGACTCTTCCTATTGTAGTCCGTGATGCTTTTAATGCCCCTCCAAATGCTGTGTGGGTCATTAGATGAGAAATGACCCTGTATTTTTGGAGCATAGGTTGACTTTGTTCTCTTGACTCCCACTGTAATGCTCCATCGAGCGGCTCTGAGTACCTCTGCATCCCCTGCTGTAAATGCAGCATCCCTTACTTTCAGGAGATGGTGCACTTCAGCATTAAGCCATGGCTTCTGCTTAGGAGACATGGTGATGGTTTTGGTAGTAGTGACTTCCTCCACACACTTCGCAATGTAGGCCAGGACTGATTCTGTATATTCCTCCAAGTTTACTGTATGGCCCTCTGTAGCTGCCTCTTTAAACACCTGCCAGTCTGTGGTACCAAAGCAGTCCTGGAGCATTTAGACAGCTTCAGCAGGCCACACAGTGATAGTTTACTGTGTGGCTGATTATACATCTCTAAGTGTTCCAATTAAAATATATCCCCTTGATGAAATAAATGAAAGGAAATCTGGAGAAACAGATTGTCCTACAGTCTAAATAAACATCCTGATTAAATGTATTTACTGGTATGAACTCCTTTATCCCACTCTCTCTCTCTCTCAACAGGAATTCAATTTAAAAACCTTCATTCAATATAGATTTCCTAAAAGTGTTGCTGACATGCTCATTTTGGGACATTTTTAAGATCATATTTCATTCATACTCCATTATGTCTCCAATGATTTAAACAGTCAAAGCTTTTGGGAGGAAACAGCATGATATGTTGAGGACAGCTACAGTTGACTGACTCTGTGTGTTTGCATATCTGTCCTGCCTCTCTGCTCCCAGCCGTTAAGAGGCCAGTGTTGATCAGTGGCTGTCCAGACCTTTCAGAGCCACTGACACGCCGCCAGCACAATGATGATGTCACTGACTCTACTGCTGGGCACCCTGGGGCTCCTTGTTCAGGGTGAGACTCTCTGCTGAAAACTTGGCTTCAGGATGCAACCAGGTTCACCACAATGATGTTCTGCTGTGATGGAGAAACACTGAAACAAGCAGCATTGACCTTCTTCCATCTATTCTCCATGTTAAAGAAATGATACTCTTCTGTTTTCATGTTGATCATCTTTCTCCAAGCTGGATTTGTCTCAATAAGCCTTCTCCTCTTTTTCATGTTTTCCAGGTTCATCAGGACAAATCAGCCTGACTCAGTCTCCTGGATCTCAGACTGTTACTCCAGGACAGACTGTCAACATCAGATGTAAAGCCAGTTCAAGTGTTCGTAGCTACCTCAACTGGTACCTTCACAAATCTGGAGAAGCTCCTAAACTCCTGATTTATTTGGCTACAACCCGTCAGTCTGGAGTTTCAAATCGTTTTAGTGGAAGTGGATCAAACACTGACTACACTCTGACCATCAGTGGAGTTCAGGCTGAAGATTCAGGAGTTTACTACTGTCAGCAGAGTCGCAGCACACCGTTCACACAGTGATACAACGTCGTACAAAAACCTCCCTCAGCTGGAGAGGAACTGATCTGACTCAACAGCTGCACTCAGACCAAAACAACAGAGGTTTGACATAAAAGACATACATTAAGGCAAAGCAGCATTATTTATATAGTGCATTTCATACCCAATGACAACTCAATGTGCTTTACATAAAACAAACATTTAACAGTAAGAATTGGAAACAAAAAACTTAAAAACATACAATTTGAAAAATAAAAATAAAATTAAAAACACCTTCCACACCATTAATAAAAAATAAATACACAAGTACAGAAAAATAGAAAGAGAGAAAAAATGAAATAAAAACTAGAACAAAATACAGAATTAAATATGTTTTCAGCTTAAAATAATGATTAGCTTTAAAATCATTAAAAGGACATAGAGTGCAAATGAAAGATTAAAACGTAAAGTGCTTTAAAAGAGCTCAATCATAAGCTCAGGAGAAGAGAAATGTTTTTAACCTGGATTTAAAAATGATTTCAGTTCTGCTGGTAGTTTGTTCCAGTTGTGTAAAAGCTGCTTCATCATGTTTAGTTTGAACTCTGGGCTCAACTATCTGACCTGAGTCAGTAGATCTCAGAGTTCTGGGCTCAACTATCTGACCTGAGTCAGTAAATCTCAGAGCTCTGGGCCCAACTATCTGACCTGAGTCAGTAGATCTCAGAGCTCTGGGCTCAACTATCTGACCTGAGTCAGTAGATCTCAGAGCTCTACTGGGTTTATATTCTACTAACATGTCATTCATGTATTCTGGACTTAAACCATTCAGTGATTTGTAGACCAGTAGCAGAACTTTAAATTCTATTCTATAGCTGACTGGGAGCCAGTGTAAAGACTTTAGAGCTGACTGGGAGCCAGTGTAAAGACTTTAGAACTGACTGGGAGCCAGTGTAAAGACTTTAGAACTGACTGGGAGCCAGTGTAAAGACTTTAGAACTGACTGGGAGCCAGTGTAAAGACTTTAGAGCTGACTGGGAGCCAGTGTAAAGACTTTAGAACTGGAGTAATGTGCTCTGATCTCTTTGTTCTGGTTAAAACTGGAGCTGCGGCGTTCTGAATGAGCTGCAGCTGTTTAATGCTTTTTTGTGGGAGTCCAGTCAGAAGACCGTTACAGTAGTCGAGTCTACTTGAGATGAAAGCTTGAATCAACTTCTCCTGGTCTGTTTGAGACATAAAACCCTTCACTCTGGATATGTTCTTAAGCTGATAGAAGGCTGTTTTGGTGATTGATTTGATGTGACTGCTGAAAGTCAGATCTGAGTCTATCAGCACGCCAAGGTTTCAGACTTGGTCCCTAGTTTTTAGAGAGAGTGACTCGAGATGTTTACTGACAGCAATCCTCTTCTCTTTATTGCCAAAAACAAAAATGACCTCAGTTTTGATTTAATTGAAGGAAATTTTGGTTCATCCAATTAGTTACTTGCTCTAAACAGTGATACAATGACTGTATTGTACTGTAGTCATCTGGGGACAATGCTAGGTATATCTGTGTGTCATCTGCATAACTGTGATAGTCTACATTACAGTTCTGCAGAATTAGACCCAAAGGCAGCATATATAGACTGAACAGAAGGGGTCCAAGAACTGAGGTAGGGTAGTGTAATAAAAGTTAAATCATGATTTATGAGACAGCATTTTCAGGTTTTATTAGTGATGTTTATTAAATGGTAAAAACAGGATTGCACAAACTTTGTGGTGTGCTGCTCAAAGTTTAAATTGGTATCAAACCACACACCAAGATTTCCTGCAACAGTCTTGATGTTGTTTGAAAGGTCACCAGCAGATGGCAGGATTTGTTCTCTCACATGCTGGGACCTGATGACAATGATCTCTGTCTTATCTGAGTTCAGTTGTAGGAAATAGTTTGCCATCCAAATGTTTCAGGTGATGAAGGCAGTCAATAAGAGAAGTCAGAGTTCCAGGCTCAGTGGGTTTCACAGGTAGGTACAACTGTGTATCATCAGCATAACAATGAAAAGAAACACCATGCTTCTCAATGATCTGTCCAAGAGGGAGCATGTATAATGAGAATAACATTGTCATAATATTAATGTCACCATGTTGTAGTTTATGATGAATGAAAAGCTTTAAAGCTCCAGGTTTAATGTGACATCTATAAAGTATCAGCATTGTAGAAACAACTAGAAAATTCCAGGGAAATGTTGAGAGCCACGGGGCTGCTGCCGGGATGAGTACACGATATATTTCCTGTGTTCAAAAGTCACCCTGATCATATTCTGGTTTAGACTATTAAGTACATCTTACTAGTCAGTGTCAAGTGTAATGTACTTTATTCTCAACTTAACATCTCTGAAAATATTGAGTAAACGTTAATCACATTTAAGAATGAATGATATTTATTTAAATTAATTAATTAAGTCTACTTAAGTTTTTTCACATGACAGAAACATCACTCTTATGAAATTATTAAGTAAATCTTATCAATAAGAGAGTCGATTTTATTATACTTTTTTATTTTAAATGACTTAGTTGTGTGAAATTATATTACTCATTATAATTACGTACATTTTGTTCATCTTCTATTGATAAATGTTGAATCTTTTTATATACCACAAATCATAACTACAATACAAAACATTAAAACTATTTATTTTGTCCTCAGTAAACATGAATTAATCTCCATTCAAATGAATTAGCTCAGTTAACTTGCAAAACAGACAGATAGGGATCAGCCAATCACAAACAAGTAGCTCAGTTTCTGCCCAGCAACAGGTTGCTAAGGCCCTACGGTTGCTAAGGTTAGCTAAGGTTCTACGGTTGCTACGGTGATGTGAGAATCTGCTTGGAAATTCTAAAAATGGCCCCAGAATTTGGCTTCTGACAAGGTCCCGAACAATTTCAAACTGTGAGAAAACCGTAACTCCTGTCCAAAAACCGAAAACACCGTGAGAGACACAGAAGCCGGCAGATTCTGACAGTATTTATTTTATTCAGATATTCTTTAAAATGAGTGAGTAAGCTCAGTGCGAACACAGAGTGAGATTCTTTTGGGGGAAAAAAAACGATTACATTAAGGTCAATGGGGAGCGAGACAGGTGTTGCTGCCGGTCTCGGCCCCCCAATTTAAATTTTATGCAGACCCCGCCTGTCACCGTCACATTTTATGAATCCCAACACCTATGTCTACATTTTGACCAAAAATTATTTGTCTCCTTTTTACGGTTTGACCGTGAGCTCGAGTTAAAAATAAAAATGAAGGTTATTTTTTACTGCTTCTCTCACTCAAGCTAACTGCCGCTTCCACTCTAACTTTGAAGAAAAAGTGATTTCCACTCCTCGTTTGATGGATCATAGTTTGAAAAGTTCAGATATATTCAGGTTTTACTTTTCTCACAATGTCAAAACAACAAATTAAATAAAAACATGTTAAAACTGATTTAGAATTAGAATATTTAGAAGAAGCAGATCACCCTCATGTCACTTTAGAAATCTGTAATATGAACTGAAACACGCTCAAGTCTGACAGATGTGTTTTATTGTTTAATGTTCAGCATACTGGTATATAGACAAACAGCAGACAGATGTGAAGGACACCATGTGTTACCCGACTGCCTGGTATGTCCATTTATATTGAGGAGAGATCAGTTTTTGTACATTTAATGGAAACACTGCTATCATTAAGAGAGATTAATATGATCATTATAATAATAATAAAGCTGCAAATATCATTGATTTGATGAACACGTCTTTATTTTATTTTGAAACATTAAAATCAAAAAGCAAGAAACATCATTACTGCAACATTTAAAGAGACAGAGGGAGAAAAAAGCAGAGTAGCAGAGATCAGAGTGAGAGCAGTAGCAGAGTAAAACCAGTAGCAGAGTCCCAGTGAGTCAGGTCAGGACTGGGAACACTGGTCTCTCCTCAGTGTCTCTGAGAGTGGAGTCTGGGAGCCCTGGGTGGCCTCACAGGTCACAGAGCCCACCTTCCCCCACTGGTCTGCAGTGAGCCTCAGGGTGCTGCTCCAGCTGTAGTGGCCGTCCGCCTGCAGCACCCCTGGGCTCCTGCTCTGCTCCCAGCTGCTGCTGGTGCTGCTGCCGCCGTCCACCTTCCAGGCCAGACTCCAGTCTGAGGGGAAGCCCTTGTTGGCCAGACACGTGAGCGTGGCCTTCCCCTGCTGCAGCTCCTGGCTGGAGGGGGGCAGCACCGTCAGGGTGGGGGCGACTCGACCCACTGGAGGAGGAGACAGAGAGACAACATGAAGAAAGTTCATACAAAGAGAAAATAAACTCCACCCTGTTGGTTGCAGCAGAGGAGGCTGCTGGTTCTGTTGCTCTTTCTCACATTGGATCAAACTGGTCTTGGCTGTTTCACTTCCCTCTCTGAGCTCAGTAACCATGGCAACAGACAGGCATCACTGATGAACCATGGCAACAGACAGGTTTCAGTACTAAAGATAAAAAGTTTCAAACTGAAAAGTCCTACTTTAGTTTCAGTAACACACTTAAACATCAGTGTTAAACCATTTCATGTTATGTATTACAGAAAGAATGAAACACTTTTACTTGAGCATGTGTGAGTTTGAAATGAGTTTTTTCTCCTCATTTACACATTTATCAATACTGAACCATCAACACAGACAGACTGCACTACTGACTCATATTTGAAGTGCTGGAAAATGAATCCTTCTAAATAAGCATGTGTTTAAATGACCTCAAGAGATATTATGGTATTCATTGTCTATAGTGAGAATAATAATGATCATTAAATTCATGAATCTGAGAGGAAGACTGAGTAAAACACATGAAATGTTTCCAGATAATAAGGACACAATTATGAGTCAAGTTATTGTCTTCAGTAAGCAGCTGTACTTTTAAAGAACAATATAAATAATAAGAATGTAGAAACTGTCTGAATTATCATTTCTGTGTAACTAAAGACTTTTTTCATCTGATGTATTTTTATCTGTATTACAGTGAAGCCTGTAGTGATCACTGCACAAATATTACATTTATAAAACTACAATCCAACATATTGAAGTAAAGCCTGAATTTATTGACTGAAAACATAATAAATGATGAATCTGAGATGATTTAGAAGTTAAATGTACTTACAGTTAACTTCCAGTCTGGTTCCTCCACCGAACGTGTACCACAGTGATACAAACTCATTGAGCCGTCGTACAAAAACCTCTCACTGTAGAGAGACACGGCTCTCTGACTTTGACACAAACAAACTCTACTAAAACAGTTCCTGCTTTAAAAAAAACTATTTATTTTATATGATATCCAATTAAAAAGTGCCACAATGTTTAACCGTTAATCACATGTTTACATATATATTGTTAAATTTGTGTGAAAGTAAAATTGATCCTTTAAATATTAAATTAAATCAGACAGAAGATGTACTGAAAGACAATGTGTCTGCTGTCATCAAAGCAAATCTACATAAAATGATCAGTGACACATTATGAATCAATACTGTGATAAGTTGATTGATCCATTGATTAAACAGCATCATCAGAGTAATCCAAGTCCCTGTTGGAGTCAGTCAGAGCATTTCCATAGAGAGCCACTTTGCATCAGCAGCACCATGCTCCAGTGCTCTGGGAGAGTTTATAGTCCTGAGAGTTGAACACTGGATGACTGACGACTGTCCTTCATGACAACAGAAGCCACAGAAATCCTCCTCATCAAAAACATGACTTTGATCTCCGTCCTCATCTGGACTCTCCTCTGCTGCTGCTTCACAGGTAAAGTCCAGAGAATCAAACTCCTCTCCTCTATGAACATCCGTCCCTCTGAAATGAAGCCCACAAAACCATGATGCTGCTTTATGTTTTTGTCTCTGTATCCTCAGAGTCCAGAGGCCAGATCACAGTGACTCAGCCTGCAGCAGTGAGAGCTGAACTGAGAGGATCTGCAACCATCAGCTGTAAAACCAGTCAGGATGTTTTTTATCATAGTAGCTATGGCCACGCTTTAGCCTGGTACCAACAGAGAGATGGAGAAGCTCCTAAACTTCTCATTTACCTTGCTACCACTCGAGAATCAGGGATTCCACATCGTTTTTCAGGCAGTGGATCAAACTCTGACTTCACTCTGACCATCAGTGAAGTTCAGGCTGAAGATGCAGCAGTTTATTACTGTCAGAGTGCACACAGTGGAGGTGTGTTCACACAGTGAAAAAGCGTCGTACAAAAACCTCCCTCAGTCAGACTGAACAGAAACTGAACTGACTGCTGCAGCTGGAAGCTACTGCAGAGACTGATACAGTTCACTGAACACACACACACACACACACACACACACACACACACACACACACACACACACACACACACACACACACACACAGACACAAAGTTCATTTAATGAAGCAGCTTTCACATATCAAGGTGACAAAGTGCTTCACAGGAGTAAAACTGTTAAAGAAATCAGACCATGAAAATAGTAGAATATCAGATATAATGAAATAAACAACAATAAAACATAAGCAACAACATTCCTTAAACACACAAAATACAAACAGTAGACAGCACAAGTTGAGACAAAGGCCAGTTTGAATAAATGAGTCTTCAGCTTCTTTTTAAAGGCATCAACAGAGACCACAGATGGTTTGTCTATAGGAAGAGCATTTCACCACTTCATTTCACCCCCCCCCCAGTGATAAAGGTGTGTATAAGCTCAGTGATAAAGGAGGGTGTCTGACCTCGTAGAGCTCTAAAAGTGAATGATCATCTTCATCTTAGCTTGAGGTACATGGGTCTAAGTTTAATAAGAAGTCTCAAATGGAAAGAAACAGAAGTGAATCAAACACTTCACATGTTGGTAAAGAGTAATGCCTGTTCAGAAGGGACACCTACATTTCTGTCAGACACACCCACCTCATCAGTCTACTCTGTTCACCTGAGCACTCAGACACTCCACATCAGCAATCAAGACATTATTTAAGCCTCTCCTGCTGACTCACTCATTGCCAGGTTGATTCTCCAGAAGTCTTTCTTGACCTATGTGTATTAAAAATGTCATTTCAGCTTTCAGTTGCATAGCAGTTGTATCCCATATTGTAGTTGTAAACCTATTCCCATTCAAAATCCTATTTCTCAATTTCAAAGTCCTCCATAACCTGGCTCCCCTCTATCTTAGTGAACTCCTCACTCCCTACTCTCCCAATCAGTCTCTCAGGTCCTCCAACTGCAACCTCCTCACTGTCCCACGCACCAAACTGTCCCTCTTGGGAGGCCGGTCCTTCAGTGCCATGGCCCACAAGCTCTAGAAGTCTCTCCCTCAATCTCTCTGTGACTGCCCTCTACATTCACATCTGACTTCAAAACTGTCCTTGACTCTGTGAAAGGTGCTGTATAAATGAAACATGATTATAATTATGAAGAAGAATTTCCCTGAATTATTCTCTCACAAATGTTTTATTGAGAGAACCTACGATGTCTTCATCAGGTAATACTCAGCATTTGACCAAGAAGCTCCGTATATAAACTCCACCTGATTCAACACAGGTGTGAGTCCCAAAACAAGCCTTCAATAACATCAGCATGTCTACATTATTTATAGTCATGTAAAAATCTGAGGTATTGGCTACAAATGACAGTGAGTTGTCCCAGCAGTGAGGAGGAAACAGCATGAAATGTTGAGGACAGCTACAGTTGACTGACTCTGTGTGTTTGCATATCTGTCCTGCCTCTCTGCTCCCAGCCGTTAAGAGGCCAGTGTTGATCAGTGGCTGTCCAGACCTTTCAGAGCCACTGACACACCACCAGCACAATGATGATGTCACTGACTCTACTGCTGGGCACCCTGGGGCTCCTTGTTAAGGGTGAGACTCTCTGCTGAAAACTTGGCTTCAGGATGCAACCAGGTTCACCACCATGATGTTCTGCTGTGATGGAGAAACACTGAAACAAGCAGCATTTACCTTCTTTCATCTATTCTCCATGTTAAAGAAATGATACTCTTCTGTTTTCATGTTGATCATCTTTCTCCAAGCTGGATTTGTCTCAATAAGCCTTCTCCTCTTTTTCATGTTTTCCAGGTTCATCAGGACAAATCACCCTGACTCAGTCTCCTGGATCTCAGTCTGCTGCTCCAGGACAGACTGTCACCATCAGATGTAAAGCCAGTTCCAATGTTGGTAGCTGGCTCCACTGGTACCTTAAGAAATCTGGAAACACACCTAAACTCCTGATTTATAAATCTTCAACCCGTCAGTCTGGAGTTTCAGATCGTTTTAGTGGAAGTGGATATAGCATTGACTTCACTCTGACCATCAGTGGAGTTCAGGCTGAAGATTCAGGAGTTTACTACTGTCAGCAGAGTAACAGCGGGTTCACACAGTGATACAACGTCGTACAAAAACCTCCCTCAGCTGGAGAGGAACTGATCTGACTCAACAGCTGCACTCAGACCAAAACAACAGAGGTTTGACATCAAAGACATCACTACTACTACCACTATTACAGCAATAACTCTATAATTATACTTTTAGTTATTTAAAGTAAGTATCATTTTGAAGATTATTTTGTTAATTTCAAATTTTTCTTAATGGATAACCACCATATCATACCATTATTATCCACAGTACAGTAACAGTAATAATAATGTACTATGAATAATAACAATAATAATAATGATCATCATTACACATACATTATGAATAAAAACATACAATAGCAATGTTAATAATAGGGGTGAAGAGGACATTACCATTAAAAGCAATTGCATGATTTTTTGATAAAATAGTGAATTCTTGAAAATGCAAAATGAGTTGATAATTCGTATATTGTTGGGTAAAATGTTCCAGTCCGATGGAGCTTTAAATTTAAAAGCCCGTCTACTGAGTTCTTTATTTGTTTTAGGAACAAAGAAAAATGGTTGCTGGGTGTGTCTGAGAGGATATGGGGATGTGAATGGGATTAAATATTGTTTTAAATAAGGGGGACAGTTGAAATGAATACATTTAAAGATAAATTGAAGCCAATGGTAATGTCTTCTTGAGTTGAGTGGTAACCAGTTCAAAGATTCATACATGGAGCAGTGATGTGTTCGATATGGGCACCTTAAGATAAATCTGCAGAGACTATTGGAGATAGAATTGAGGGGTTGAAGATGTGTTTCAAAAGTGTTCTGATCAACAATGTCAGCATAGTCCAGAATAGTTTAAAAGAAAGCAATGGGTCAATCCAGAGGCCAAGATATTTAAAGGAGGTAACTTGATCAAGTGGTGAGCCATCAATGAAAGAAATGATCAGATCTGAGACATCACTAAGCCCTGACCTGGTGCCAAACAACATGCTACATGATTTCTTTTTATTCAGGATTAGTTTATTTGATGAGAACCATTTCTGAACTGAGGCAAACTGGAGTTGTAAAGTATTTTCTATAACAGATTTATTATCACTAGTTGTAAATATTATGGTGTCATCAGCATATAAATGTACTTGACAAACAGAGCAAATTTTTGGAAGGTCATTAATAAAAATGGAGAAGAGGAGTGGTCCTAAGGATGAGCCTTGAGGTACTCCCTTCGAGACAATTGAATAGTCAGAGTGATTTCCATTAAAATTGACACACTGTCGTCTGTTATGAAGGTATGAGTTGAACCAAAATAAACACCAATGGAATACAGTTTATCAAGAAGTAGATAATGGTCAACAATGTCAAAAGCCTTAGTTAAATCAAGAAATATTGCACCGGTAAGTTTGCCGTTTTCAGAGGCAGTAAATACATCATTGGTGAACTTTAACAGAGCTGTAGTTGTTGAGAAACTGGGTCTGAAACCAGATTGGCATGGAGATAACATATTATGGTCTGTAATATAGTGTGATAATTGATTAAAAATTAATTTCTCGAAAATGTTAGCTATAGAATTGATGATAGAAATTGGACGTTAGTAATTGAAATCATGTGGGTCTCCTCCCTTATGGAGTGGAGTAACAGTGGCACATTTTCAGGCAGAAGGGAGGGCAGATCAGGGGGGGTTGAGGGCAGATCAGAGGGGGTTGAGGGCAGATCAGAGGGGGTTGAGGGCAGATCAGAGTGGGTTGAGGGCAGATCAGAGTGGGTTGAGGGCAGATCAGAGGGGGTTGAGGGCAGATCAGAGTGGGTTGAGGGCAGATCAGAGGGGGTTGAGGGTTAAACAGATCATAGAGTGGGTACATCAGACTATTGGCTGCTAGCTTGATAAATGTAATCTCAATGCCTTCTGGTCCAGGTCCACAGTCAACCTTTATTTCATTAATTACATGTTGAACTTCAACAGGTGATATTTCATGAAAGGAAAAAGAACTATTACTGGAAGAGTTACTAGAGGGAACACATGGAATAGATGGGTCAAACACATGGGAGCTACCTACAGTTGTAAAGTGCTGGTTAAAAATGTTTGAAATAACTAATGGGTCCTGAATAATGTTATTATTGAAACAAAGCTGGGTACTGGTGCTTTGGTTTCACTTGTTGAGGATATTATTCATATTTTTCCAGAACTGTTTTGGTTTATGCATATTTTCAGATAATTGATTTTTATAGAAGTCTGATTTGGCATTACGTGTTTTTGTCTTACATAAATTCCTTAATAATCTATATTTTCCCCAGTCAGCAGCATCCTTAGCTTCTCTGTAGCTCCTCCAGGCTTTATCCCTTTGTTTAAAAAGGTTAATCAGATCAGAACTGATCCAGGGTAAATGTTGACCTTTGACCTTAATTTCTCTCCATGGGGCATTTATTAAAAGTAATGCAAATGTGGACATCCAATGTTTTAATGATACTTATGCGTGTGTTGTGTACATAATAATTTTCGGCATATTGGTATATAGACAAAAAGCAGACAGATGTGAAGGACACCATGTGTTACCCGACTGCCTGGTATGTCCATTTATATTGAGGAGAGATCAGTTTTTGTACATTTAATGGAAACACTGCTATCATTAAGAGAGATTAATATGATCATTATAATAAAGCTGCAAATATCATTGATTTGATGAACACGTCTTTATTTTCTTGAAATATTAAAATCAAAAAGCAAGAAACATCATTACTGCAACATTTAAAGAGACAGAGGGAGAAAAAAGCAGAGTAGCAGAGATCAGAGTGAGAGCAGTAGCAGAGTAAAACCAGTAGCAGAGTCCCAGTGAGTCAGGTCAGGACTGGGAACACTGGTCTCTCCTCAGTGTCTCTGAGAGTGGAGTCTGGGAGCCCTGGGTGGCCTCACAGGTCACAGAGCCCACCTTCCCCCACTGGTCTGCAGTGAGCCTCAGGGTGCTGCTCCAGCTGTAGTGGCCGTCCTCCTGCAGCACCCCGGGGCTCCTGCTCTGCTCCCAGCTGCTGCTGCTGCTGCCGTCCACCTTCCAGGCCAGACTCCAGTCTGAGGGGAAGCCCTTGTTGGCCAGACACGTGAGCGTGGCCTTCCCCTGCTGCAGTTCCTGGCTGGAGGGGGGCAGCACCGTCAGGGTGGGACGGACATCACCTAGGAGACACCAATCACATTAGAGGACAGGGACCACACAGCTGTCAAACACCAGACACTTGGACATCTTTACTGTGTGAGAGTGGATTTTCCCCTTTAAGGAGTTTGTGTCAGATGGTTTTTCTGCTCCACCAGTCACTCACTCACACATTGTTTCACTTCCCTTTAAGAAACCTCTCATGCAGATCAGCACAGAAACAATCATCGTACAGTTTGACCTGAAATATATCAAACTACACTGCAAATAAAACTACAAGATTTCATAACTTTCTCATCAAAATCATCACAAATGTTAACAAAGCATTACATTACAACACTGACTGGAAACATAACCAAACACAGAAGATGACCTGACCACCAGCTGATTTCAAACATCACTTAGCAAACTGTTCAAATGACTTCAAACTACATTTGAAACAATACAGAGATCAGAAATTTGGCACATTTTCAAAACATCCATTGTTATCATCACTCTGCTTCATTTCATTTCAACAAATTATATTCCAATCAATGGTAAAAAACTGAATGTTAAAATGTAAAATGATTGTTAGAAAATCACTTTAAAATGCATCTAAATCTTCATCTTTTCTACATGTCAAGTTATTAAATGTCAGTATGACAGGAATGTGTAAAGCAAAGTTTAGTGAAGCTGCTCTGAGTTATCCTCCATGGTAAAGAAGGAGAAATACAACATCAATACTAAAAGTGCTCTTAATAAAAATGATATTTTTATCTACTGTAAGCATTCAAAAGCTTCATTCAACACTATTTTACAATATTGTATTTATCATTTGAGCAGAAACTTACTTCCAACATCCAGTCTGGTTCCTCCACCGAACGTGTACCACAGTGATACAAACTCATTGAGCCGTCGTACAAAAACCTCTCACTGTAGAGAGACACGGCTCTCTGACTTTGAACACTGAACTAAAACTACAAGCTCTAAAAATGTAACTTTACTGTTAAAGTTGTTAAATTAATGATTTATGGTCTAAATTAATGTTTTATTGTCTTTACAGCAAGTTTCTGAGCTTTAAATGTAAAAGTAGTCTTTGTCTCTAAGTGCAAATTATGTATAAAAAACAGTTTGACATGAAAATGGACGCAAACAAACTGTCTAATATAAAAGAAAAAATAAAATAATCTGTTGAAATGATAAATATTTTTAATATTTGACTTACTTCCAACATCCAGTCTGGTTCCTCCACCGAACGTGTACCACAGTGATACAAACTCATTGAGCCGTCGTACAAAAACCTCTCACTGTAGAGAGACACGGCTCTCTGACTTTGACACAAACAAACTCACTAAAATTAGACTCTTGTTTGGAACATTTTTAACGTCATTTCACAACTGACAACAACACAGTGATACGCATTTCATATATATGTCATTTTATTTAAAATATGTTCATTTTTATTGAATTCATATCAAGTGTTTGTGGTAATACATTTAAATAGAACAAATTACATTCTGCTGTCAATACACATGAATCCCAAACCACCTTAAAATGATCAGTGACACATTATGAATCAATACTGTGATAAGTTGATTGATCCATTGATTAAACAGCATCATCAGAGTAATCCAAGTCCCTGTTGGAGTCAGTCAGAGCATTTCCATAGAGAGCCACTTTGCATCAGCAGCACCATGCTCCAGTGCTCTGGGAGAGTTTATAGTCCTGAGAGTTGAACACTGGATGACTGACGGCTGTCTTTCATGACAACAGAAGCCACAGAAATCCTCCTCATCAAAAACATGACTTTGATCTCCGTCCTCATCTGGACTCTCCTCTGCTTCACAGGTAAAGTCCAGAGAATCAAACTCCTCTCCTCTATGAACATCCGTCCCTCTGAAATGAAGCCCACAAAACCATGATGCTGCTTTATGTTTTTGTCTCTGTATCCTCAGAGTCCAGAGGCCAGATCACAGTAACTCAGCCTGCAGCAGTGAGAGCTGATCTGAGAGGATCTGCAACCATCAGCTGTAGGACAAGTCAGGATGCTCATTTTGCTGGCAGGACCCACTCTTTAGCCTGGTACCAACAGAAAGATGGAGAAACTCCTAAACTTCTCATTAAGTATACTGACGAGCGACTATCAGGGATTCCAGATCGTTTTTCAGGCAGTGGATCAAACTCTGACTTCACTCTGACCATCAGTGGAGTTCAGGCTGAAGATGCAGCAGTTTATTACTGTCAGAGTCTTCATAAGATCAACAGTCAGAATGTGTTCACACAGTGAAAAAGCGTCGTACAAAAACCTCCCTCAGTCAGACTGAACAGAAACTGAACTGACTGCTGCAGCTGGAAGCTACTGCAGAGACTGATACAGTTCACTGAACACACACACACACACACACACACACACACACACACACACACTTAGAACACTATCAATATATATTATGTGATAACAAATATGAATCTATAATCAGAATAAATAAATAAATTGTATAACAGATAATAATCACAATATTTTTGGTCTCACAGTGGAACAAACACAGTCACAACTTTGTTCTGATGACCTGAAAGAAACTGAAGGAAACTATTTAGTTGCATTGAATTAATTTAAAAAGACTGACCTGAGTGAGTCATGAGTCGTATTTCTGTGGAGACCGACAAAAACCCCCCAAAACAAACAAACAAAGAAGAAAAGAAACACAACCAGATTGCTCATATGGAAAATCCTGCCATGATTGTGTCTCAGTTTCTTACAGATTATTTTGCACAATGTTTAATGTATGAACGGTTTAAATATGACCACAGGATGTATTCATTGTTTCGTTCAGAGAATAGTTTTATGTTCAGGATGAAAAACCTCTGAAGCAGCATTTTACATGAAGGAGGCTCCTCACAGTTTAACTTGCTCCTCTCAGCCTTCACAAGTGCATCAATATTAGGAGTCAAATCCTGAGCAGCTGCCACTTTCAGAAAGTCATTCAAGTCTTTGTTTTATATGAATCACAAGTCAGTTATCTGATGTTGGACGTTCACAGGCAGATCACAAACCTGGACTGTGAAAATAAACGAGTACAGTTGTGTTTTATTGAAAAATTGGAATTATTCCTCTGCAATTTTCATACTTTGCAAAGTTATCCAGTGGGCTGATTTGGACTCCCTGTTTGACCCTCCTGCTCTTAAGAGTCTGTCTTTATGTTCCTTAGTAACTATTGTCCACCAGATGCCTTCAGACTTTATTTGTGAAGACTGGAACTGTGACGGAGAAGGCAAATATGTACGTCCAGTTTGTTTTTGATACTTATGCGTGTGTTGTGTACATAATTTCTTACATGTCGAAGGCAGAAAGGGAGATGGGATTGTTGCTCGCTAATGCCCAAAGAGAAGCATCAAAGGACGGGAGTGTTAGTGCTAAAGAGGCATTGAGAAGTCTAGACAGAGTTTATCTACATAACAAAGATGTGTGAGCTCAAATACTTGTTTTACTTTTTTCATTTTTAAGCAGAAAACATTTTAAGTCTCTCCCTAACAATTTCACAAAGAAGGACCTGTTAACTGCTTTTACATTAAAAATACAATCATATAAAAGTCAGGATTTATTAACGTGATATCTGATTAATAATTATCAATTTAACTTGTTTGAGGTCTTTTAGTTGAACTGTATTAAAATGTATGATCCAAATGTTTTGCTTTGTAATTTTTTGCTGATTATTTATTAAATTGGAGGTTTGCAGCAGTGAAAAAGATCAAATCTATCAAATAACTTGATTTCACTACCACCAAGACAGATTCATCTTGTAGCTGTTAGTTGAAATGTAAATAGTTTTTAGGCTTTCAGCTCTAAATTGAAACATTTATTTGGAGAGTTTTACCTCCATGTTTCTTGTATGTTACCTCATATTGTCACATCTAAATTTTACCGGTCTAGTCACTCTGCTACTCCGTACTTTTCCACTCAGCCCACCTCTGCTTCCCTCTGCCAGTCAGACACACCCACCTCATCAGTCTACTCTGTTCACCTGGGCACTCAGGCACTCCACATCAGCAATCAAGCCATTATTTAAGCCTCTCCTGCTCACTCACTCATTGCCAGGTTGACTCTCCAGAAGTCTTTCTTGACCTATGTGTATTAAAAATGTCATTTCAGCTTTCAGTTGCATCCCATATTGTAGATGTAAACCTATTCCCATTCAAAATCCTACTTCTCACTTTCAAAGTGCTCCATAACGTGGCTCCCCTCTATCTTAGTGAATTCCTCACTCCCTACTCTCCCAATCAGTCTCTCAGGTCCTCCAACTGCAACCTCCTCACTGTCCCACGCACCAAACTGTCCCCCTTGGGAGGCCGGTCCTTCAGTGCCATGGCCCACAAGCTCTAGAAGTCTCTCCCTCAATCTCTCTGTGACTGCCCTCTATATTCACATCTGACTTCAAAACTGTCCTTGACTCTGTGAAAGGTGCTGTATAAATGAAACATTATTATAATTATAAAGAAGAATCTCCCTGAATGATTCTCTCACAAATGTTTTATTGAGAGCACCTACGATGTTTTGACATGACGCCTTCATCAGGTAATACTCAGCATTTGACCAAGAAGCTCCGTATATAAACTCCACCTGATTCAACACAGGTGTGAGTCCCAAAACAAACCTTCAATAACATCAGCATGTCTACATAATTTATAGTCATGTAAAAATCTGAGGTATCGGCTACAAATGACAGTGAGTTGTCCCAGCAGTGAGGAGGAAACAGCATGATATGTTGAGGACAGCTACAGTTGACTGACTCTGTGTGTTTGCATATCTGTCCTGCCTCTCTGCTCCCAGCCGTTAAGAGGCCAGTGTTGATCAGTGGCTGTCCAGACCTTTCAGAGCCACTGACACGCCGCCAGCACAATGATGATGTCACTGATTCTACTGCTGGGCACCCTGGGGCTCCTTGTTCAGGGTGAGACTCTCTGCTGAAAACTTGGCTTCAGGATGCAACCAGGTTCACCACAATGATGTTCTGCTGTGATGGAGAAACACTGAAACAAGCAGCATTGACCTTCTTCCATCTATTCTCCATGTTAAAGAAATGATACTCTTCTGTTTTCATGTTGATCATCTTTCTCCAAGCTGGATTTGTCTCAATAAGCCTTCTCCTCTTTTTCATGTTTTCCAGGTTCATCAGGACAAAACATCCTGACTCAGTCTCCTGGATCTCAGTCTGCTGCTCCAGGAGAGACTGTCACCATCAAATGTAAAACCAGTTCAGGTACTAGCAACCTCCACTGGTACCTTCACAAATCTGGAGAAGCTCCTAAACTCCTGATTTATTCAGTTACAAACCGTCAGTCTGGAGTTTCAAATCGTTTTAGTGGAAGTGTGATTACACGTTGGACTGACTACACTCTGACCATCAGTAGAGTTCAGGCTGAAGATTCAGGAGTTTACTACTGTCAGCATAGTAGCAGCCTCCCGTTCACACAGTGATACAACGTCGTACAAAAACCTCCCTCAGCTGGAGAGGAACTGATCTGACTCAACAGCTGCACTCAGACCAAAACAACAGAGGTTTGACATAAAAGACATCACTTATTACAGCAATCACTCTATAATTATACTTTTAGTTATTTAAAGTAAGTATAATTTTGAAGATTATTTTGTTAATTTCAATTTTTTATTAATGGATAACCACCATATCATACCATTATTATCCACAGCACATTAACAGTAATCATAATGTACTATGAACAATAATAATAATGATCATCATTACACATACATTATGCATAAATACATACAATAGCAATGTTAATAATAGGGGTGAAGAGGACATTACCATTAAAAGCAATTGCATGTTTTTTTTGAGAAAATAAAATAGTGAATTCTTGAAAATGCAAAATGAGTTGATAATTCGTATATTGTTGGGTAAAATGTTCCAGTCCGATGGAGCTTTAAATTTAAAAGCCCGTCTACTGAGTTCTTTATTTGTTTTAGGAACAAAGAAAAATGGTTGCTGGGTGTGTCTGAGAGGATATGGAAATGTGAATGGGATTAAATATTGTTTTAAATAAGGGGGACAGTTGAAATGAATACATTTAAAGATAAATTGAAGTCAATGGTAATGTCTTCTTGAGTTGAGTGGTAACCAGTTCAAAGATTCATACATGGAGCAGTGATGTGTTCGATATGGGCACCTTAAGATAAATCTGCAGAGACTATTGGAGATAGAATTGAGGGGTTGAAGATGTGTTTCAAAAGTGTTCTGATCAAAAATGTCAGCATAGTCCAGAATAGTTTAAAAGAAAGCAATGGGAAAGATCTGAGACATCACTAAGCCCTGACCTGGTGCCAAACTACATGCTACATGATTTCTTTTTATTCAGGATTAGTTTATTTGATGAGAACCATTTCTGAACTGAGGCAAACTGGTGTTGTAAAGTATTTTCTGTAACAGATTTATAATCACCAGTTGTAAATATTATGGTGTCATCAGCATATAAATGTACTTGACAAACAGAGTAAATTTTTGGAAGGCCATTAATAAAAATGGAGAAGAGGAGTGGTCCTAAGGATGAGCCTTGAGATACTCCCTTCAAGACAATTGAATAGTCAGAGTGATTTCCATTCAAATTTACACACTGTCGTCTGTTATGAAGGTATGAGTTGAACCAAAATAAACACCAATGGAATACAGTTTATCAAGAAGTAGATAATGGTCAACAATGTCAAAAGCCTTAGTTAAATCAAGAAATATTGCACGGGTAAGTTTGCCGTTTTCAGAGGCAGTAAATACATCATTGGTGAACTTTAACAGAGCTGTAGTTGTTGAGAAACTGGGTCTGAAACCAGATTGGCATGGAGATAAAATATTATGGTCTGTAATATAGTGTGATAATTGATTAAAGATTAATTTCTCGAAATTAATAGTTATAGAATTGATGATAGAAATTGGACAGTAGTTATTGACATCATGTGGGTCTCCTCCCTTATGGAGTGGAGTAACAGTGGCACATTTCCAGGCAGAAGGGAGGGCAGATCAGAGGGGGTTGAGGGCAGATCAGAGGGGGTTGAGGGCAGATCAGAGGGGGTTGAGGGCAGATCAGAGGGAATTGAGGGCAGATCAGAGGGAATTGAGGGCAGATCAGAGGGGTTCGAGGGTTAAACAGATCACAGAGTGGGTACATAAGAATATTTGCTGCTAGCTTGATAAATGTAATCTCAATGCCTTCTGGTCCAGGTCCACAGTCAACCTTTAGTTCATTAATTACACGTTGAACTTCAACAGGTGATATTTCATGAAAGGAAAAATAACTATTACTGGAAGAGTTACTAGAGGGAACACATGTAATAGATGGGTCAAACACATGGGAGCTACCTACAGTTGTAAAGTGCTGGTTAAAACTGTTTGAAATAACTAATGGGTCCTGAATAATGTTATTATTGAAACGAAGCTGGGTACTGGTACTTTGGTTTGACTTGTTGAGGATATTATTCATATTTTTCCAGAACTGTTTTGGTTTATGCATATTTTCATATAATTGATTTTTATAGAAGTCTGATTTGGCATTACGAGTTTTTGTCTTACATAAATTCCTTAGTAATCTATATTTTTCCCAGTCAGCAGCATCCTTAGCTTCTCTGTAGCTCCTCCAGGCTTTATCCCTTTGTTTAAAAAGGTTAATCAGATCAGAACTGATCCAGGGTAAATGTTGACCTTTGACCTTAATTTCTTTCCATGGGGCATTTATTAAAAGTAATGCAAATGTGGACATCCAATGTTTTATTGATACTTATGCATGTGTTGTGTACATAATAATTTTCAGCATACTGGTATATAGACAAACAGCAGACAGATGTGAAGGACACCATGTGTTACCCGACTGCCTGGTATGTCCATTTATATTGAGGAGAGATCAGTTTTTGTACATTTAATGGAAACACTGCTATCATTAAAAGAGATTAATATGATCATAATAATAATAATAATAATAAAGCTGCAAATATCATTGATTTGATGAACACGTCTTTATTTTCTTTGAAACATTAAAATCAAAAAGCAAGAAACATCATTACTGCAACATTTAAAGAGACAGAGGAAGAAAAAAGCAGAGTAGCAGAGATCAGAGTGAGAGCAGTAGCAGAGTAAAACCAGTAGCAGAGTCCCAGTGAGTCAGGTCAGGACTGGGAACACTGGTCTCGCCTCAGTGTCTCTGAGAGTGAAGTCTGGGAGCCCTGGGTGGCCTCACAGGTCACAGAGCCCACCTTCCCCCACTGGTCTGCAGTGAGCCTCAGGGTGCTGCTCCAGCTGTAGCGGCCATCCTCCTGCAGCACCCCGGGGCTCCTGCTCTGCTCCCAGCTGCTGCTGCTGCCGTCCACCTTCCAGGCCAGACTCCAGTCTGAGGGGAAGCCCTTGTTGGCCAGACACGTGAGCGTGGCCTTCCCCTGCTGCAGCTCCTGGCTGGAGGGGGGCAGCACTGTCAGGGTGGGACGGACATCACCTAGGAGACACCAATCACATTAGAGGACAGGGACCACACAGCTGTCAAACACCAGACACTTGGACACCTTTACTGTGTGAGAGTGGATTTTCCCTTTTAAGGAGTTTGTGTCAGATGGTTTTTCTGCTCCACCAGTCACTCACTCACACATTGTTTCACTTCCCTTTAAGAAACCTCTCATGCAGATCAGCACAGAAAGAATCATCGTACAGTTTGACCTGAAATATATCAAACTACACTGCAAATAAAACAACAAGATTTCATAACTTTCTCTTTAAAATCATTAGAAATGTTAACAAAGCATTACATTACAACACTCAGTGGAAACATAACCAAACACAGAAGATGAACTGACCACCAGCTGATTTCAAACATCACTTAGCAAACTGTTCAAATGACTTCAAACTACATTTGAAACAATACAGAGATCAGAAATTTGGCACATTTTCAAGCACCCATTGTTATCATCACTCTGCTTCATTTCATTTCAACAAATTATATTCCAATCAATGGTAAAAAACTGAATGTTAGAATGTAAAATGATTGTTAGAAAATCACTTTAAAATGCATCTAAATCTTCATCTTTTCTACATGTCAAGTTATTAAATGTCAGTATGACAGGAATGTGTAAAGAAAAGTTTAGTGAAGCTGCTCTGAGTTATCCTCCATGGTAAAGAAGGAGAAATACAACATCAATACTAAAAGTGCTCTTAATAAAAATGATATTTTTATCTACTGTAAGTATTCAAAAGCTTCATTCAAAACACTATTTTACAATATTGTATTTATCATTTGAGCAGAAACTTACTTCCAACATCCAGTCTGGTTCCTCCACCGAACGTGAGCCACAGTGATACAAACTCATTGAGCCGTCGTACAAAAACCTCTCACTGTAGAGAGACACGGCTCTCTGACTTTGAACACTGACCTAAAACTACAAGCTCTAAAAATGTAACTTTACTGTTAAAGTTGTTAAATTAATGATTTATCGTCTAAATTAATGTTTTACTGTCTTTACAGCAAGTTTCTGAGTTTTAAATGTAAAAGTGGTCTTTGTCTCTAAGTGCAAATTATGTATAAAAAACAGTTTGACATGAAAGTGGACACAAACAAACTGTCTAATATAAAGGACAACAATAAAATAATCTGTTGAAATGATAAATATTTTAAATATTAGACTTACTTCCAACATCCAGTCTGGTTCCTCCACCGAACGTGTACCACAGTGATACAAACTCATTGAGCCGTCGTACAAAAACCTCTCACTGTAGAGAGACACGGCTCTCTGACTTTGACACAAACAAACTCACTAAAATTAGACTCTTGTTTGGAACATTTTTAACTTAATTTCACAACTGACAACACCACAGTGATACACATTTCATATATATGTCATTTTATTTAAAATATGTTCATTTATATTGAATTCATATTAAGTGTTTGTGGTAATACATTTAAATAGAACAAAATACATTCTGCTGTCAATACACATGAATCCCAAACCACCTTAAAATGATCAGTGACACATTATGAATCAATACTGTGATAAGTTGATTGATCCATTGATTAAACAGCATCATCAGAGTAATCCAAGTCCCTGTTGGAGTCAGTCAGAGCATTTCCATAGAGAGCCACTTTGCATCAGCAGCACCATGCTCCAGTGCTCTGGGAGAGTTTATAGTCCTGAGAGTTGAACACTGGATGACTGACAGCTGTCCTTCATGACAACAGAAGCCACAGAAATCCTCCTCATCAAAAACATGACTTTGATCTCCGTCCTCATCTGGACTCTCCTCTGCTGCTGCTTCACAGGTAAAGTCCAGAGAATCAAACTCCTCTCCTCTATGAACATCCGTCCCTCTGAAATGAAGCCCACAAAACCATGATGCTGCTTTATGTTTTTGTCTCTGTATCAGAATCCAGAGGCCAGTGCACAGCAACTCAGCCTGCAGCAGTGAGAGTTGAACTGAGAGGATCTGCAACCATCAGCTGTAAGACCAGTCAGGATGTTTATGTTCATGACAGCAAGCAACGTTTAGCCTGGTACCAACAGAGAAATGGAGAAATTCCGAAACTCCTCATTTACGTTGCTACCACTCGAGTATCAGGGATTCCAGATCGTTTTTCAGGCAGTGGATCAAACTCTGACTTCACTCTGACCATCAGTGCAGTTCAGGCTGAAGATGCAGCAGTTTATTACTGTCAGAGTGAATTCCTTTTCAGTACTGGATGTTCATTCACACAGTGAAAAAGCGTCGTACAAAAACCTCCCTCAGTCAGACTGAACAGAAACTGAACTGACTGCTGCAGCTGGAAGCTACTGCAGAGACTGATACAGTTCACTGAACACACACACACACACACACGCACACACACACACACACAGATGATTTATGAATCTGAATGTGTTACTGAATGAGCTCCTGATAATTTCCAGTGTTTTATGGAGGGGATAGCTCGTATTGTCCTGGATCTTTTGAATTTTTTTTTAAATTCTGTCCTCAGTCACCTCCTCAAGAGTGCTTAGTTTCAGACCAACCACAGACTGGACCTTCTTTATTAGTTTGTTCAGCCTATTGGCATCTTTTTTCTTAATACCCGCCCCCCAGCACACCACAGCAAAGAAGAGAGTGCTAGCCACAAAAGTCTGATAAAACATGTTGAGCATCTTGCTGCAAACATTGAAGGACCGAAGCCTCCTCAGGAAATGCAGCCGGTTTAGGCCTCTGTGTTTGATGACCACTCTAGATTATGTTCAGTAGAACGCCCAGATACTTGTACTGTTCCACAATGTCTCCAGCACTCCCACTGATGCAGACAGGAGAAGGTGGGGACTTGTTCCTCCTGTGGTTCACCACAATCTCCTTTGTTTTTTCCACATTCAGCTGCAGACAATTTACATAAAGTTTTGTTGGCAGATGATAATAATTTATTGTTATCACACAAGAACATACATGATCTGCAAAAGAATCTCAATGATGATGATCAAGGTGGATACATGGTTAAAATGCAATAAATTATCATTAATTATAAACAGGACAAATTTTATAATTTTTCGTTCAACCAGAAATCGAAGCAACCTTGAACTTATTGATATTAAAATAAAGGACAGTCTTATTGAAAGAGTGAAGTCCACCAGTTTCCTGAGAGTTCATGTGGACAAGTTCATACATTTCAGGGGCCATATTGATGTATTAACTAAGAAACTATCAAAATAGGTTGGATTATTTTTTAAACTGAGTCATTTTTCACCTGTTGAAGCTCTTGTAACGTTATACTGGTCACTATTTGAGCCTCATCTTAATTATTGTAATATTATTTGGTGCAATACATTTCCCAGTCACCTAGGGAAATTGATAATTCTGCAGAAGAAAATTATTCGAGCTATGTCTTGGGCTAAATTTGACGCTCCTTCTGACCCTTTGTTTCATCGTTATGGCCTTCTGAAAATTACTGAACTTACTACTTTTCATAATGCTTGTATTATGTTTTGTGTTGTTAATAATATCTCTGTTATATAGATAAACTCTGTCTAGACTTCTCAATGCCTCTTTAGCACCAACACTCCCGTCCTTTGATGCTTCTCTTTGGGCATTAGTGAGCAACAATCCCATCTCCCTTTCTGCCTTCGACATGTAAGAAATTATGTACACAGCACACGCATAAGTATCAAAAACAAACTGGACGTACACATTCGCTTTCCAATTTTTTAATAATGTCTTGCTGTACTGATAGTATAGAAAAATGACTCAACACACAACACACACCTTTTAGAGCTGAGGAACAATCCCAGTTTAGTTCTGATAACTGATAAACATGGAAGACCAAACACAAGAGTGAGTGTAATGAGAACTTCACATTCAGGCTTTATGTTAATCTACATGAGGATGATGTAAATGTTGAGTTGTCCCAGCAGTGAGGAGGAAACAGCATGATATGTTGAGGACAGCTACAGTTGACTGACTCTGTGTGTTTGCATACCTGTCCTGCCTCTCTGCTCCCAGCCGTTAAGAGGCCAGTGTTGATCAGTGGCTGTCCAGACCTTTCAGAGCCACTGACACGCCGCCAGCACAATGATGATGTCACTGACTCTACTGCTGGGCACCCTGGGGCTCCTTGTTCAGGGTGAGACTCTCTGCTGAAAACTTGGCTTCAGGATTCAACCAGGTTCACCACCATGATGTTCTGCTGTGATGGAGAAACACTGAAACAAGCAGCATTGACCTTCTTCCATCTATTCTCCATGTTAAAGAAATGATACTCTTCTGTTTTCATGTTGATCATCTTTCTCCAAGCTGGATTTGTCTCAATAAGCCTTCTCCTCTTTTTCATGTTTTCCAGGTTCATCAGGACAAATCAGTGTGACTCAGTCTCCTGGATCTCAGTCTGTTGCTCCAGGACAGACTGTCACCATCAGATGTAAAACCAGTTCAGGTGTTTACAGTTATGGCCACTACAGGCTCTACTGGTACCTTCAGAAATCTGGAGAAGCTCCTAAACTCCTGATTTATAATGCTCAATCCCGTCAGTCTGGAGTTTCAGCTCGTTTTAGTGGAAGTGGATACAACTATGACTTCACTCTGACCATCAGTGGAGTTCAGGCTGAAGATTCAGGAGTTTACTACTGTCAGCAGAGTAGCAGCTTCCCGTTCACACAGTGATACAACGTCGTACAAAAACCTCCCTCAGCTGGAGAGGAACTGATCTGACTCAACAGCTGCACTCAGACCAAAACAACAGAGGTTTGACATAAAAGACATCACTTATTACAGCAATAACTCTATAATTATACTTTTAGTTATTTAAAGTAAGTATAATTTTGAAGATTATTTAGTTGATACAGTGTCAGAACAGGATCACTGTGTTAGAGTGAGTCTTACTCAGAGTCAGAGACTAATATCAGTAGACAAAGGTTAAGGCTGGCCCTGGTCAAAACAGAGACTCTTACTACACTTCTCCTGCTCTCTGTCAGGTTTTACATCCAGGTCCATCACACCTCAGCTTCCTGTACATGTGTTCAAGTCCTCCAGGTTTGACATTGAAACAGGGACATGTAAAGGGTGTCCTTTGTCACCAATTTAATGTGTGTTCAACATTTGAGCCCCCTCTAAAAACAGTATGCTGATGTGTCAATATTTCACAGGTCACAACCAAAGATCACATTCATTGGAGTATAGCGTTTGCTATAGTAGATCACAAAGTGTTACTTACCAAACTTCAGAACAAACTTCAGAAGAGGCGATCATGTGAATACAATCATATCTAACAAACAGGAAACAGTTTGTTGTTATTGAGGGGTTCAGGTCTTCCATTCTTACTTGGTCTGTGGGGGTCCCGCAAGGTTCGATCCTAGGGCCATTACTTTTTTCACTGTACTTGTGAGGAGTGGCGTATGAAAATATTGATAAAGGTAATAATTATTGACTGTTTGCAGATTCTGAGATATCGTGTGAGAGCACACTGTTGGTGATGATTAAAAACAGAGGGCGGAAACAATGGATGCCAGTGCATACAGTAATTTATTTTTAGAGCTTGATCTTAAAATCAAAGTAAAATCAACTGATTAAAACCCTCTAAAATGGTTTCAACCAGGTTAAAAGCCAGCAGAGTCAATGTCCATTAAAACGAGCAGTCTCTGTTTAAAAGGAATGCAGCCAGACCAGGATAGGTGACACACGAGGTTCAGAAGAGGATTCTTGTTGCAGCGTTGTAGCTTATTTCCGGTGTCTTGTCTCTCCCAACATGGAGGCCACCTGCAACACACAAATTCACTGCCAGTATCGTCGTTCAAACACCATCCACCCTCTCATGTGGATGTCCACACCAGAACGTTACTAACAGCCCAAAGGGATACTCACACACCAGGCAGAGCGTTGAGGCCCTGCCGCTGCGAGTGTGACGCGTCGTAACGTTCTGGATTTTCCGTCTCTCTCTGTCTCCGTCTTCCTCTCTGCCCAAGGTTCCTGGTCTCTCGCTGTCCTCTCCGGCCAAGCTCTGTCTCCCGCCACCGTGTCTGAACGGTCTTTTGTCCCACTTCTCTTTCCAGTCGGGACCCTCCTCCTCCGCTTTTGATTGGACCTGTGAGGGAGAACAGGAGAACCTCGCAGGTGCAGCGCATTCAATCATAAAGTGCATTCACTGGCAGTTGGGCAAACTAACACATGCAATAAAAACTAAAAACACACTAGTAAGAATAAAACACTAAAATTATACAACAAAAAAACAATAAAACCAGTCCCAACTGCCGTGTGACAGGCTTTAATGATTTTCCAACTGCTTGCAAAAACACATATACAAATGTATGCAGACGATGCAGTTATATCTACATCAGCAAAAAACACTCAAGAGGCTGGTCGTATACTTACAACAGAAATGACTCACATCCACAAATGAAAGAAATCATGTCTGCTCTTGAATACACAAAAGACTGTTTGTATGTACTTCTCAAAACAAACAACAAAGGACCTCACACACTCCAGCGTCTTTCTGGGAGGAGAGGAGCTTGAACTTTTAGATGAATTCAAGTATCTAGCGGTGATTGTAGATTCCTCCCTCACCTTCAAGAACCACATTACAAAGATTAAGAAAAAAAATACATTTTAAATCTATTAGGCCATCCCTAACAACAGTCACACATAGAGTATGGGTTTACTAACTGGTCACTTACTGCTGCACTCAGTCAGATTGAAGCACTTTACAAAAGAACGATTAAAAATTCTCAATAAAAAGCCAATATCATTTCATCATTGTCACACACTACTGAAACATAGCCTTCTCAGCTTTGACAATTTCAGAAAGTTTAAGTATGCCTGCTCAGTATTTAAAATCTTGAAAGGCCTAGCACCACTCCCCACTGTCTGATTATGTCAAACAGAAAGACAACAACTACACCAGTAGGGCCACTACAAGAGGGGCCTGTATAATCCCACTCAGGCGCACCGCATGTGGACAGTCAGTACTCTCCGTTGCAGGTATGCACATCTGGAACAGTTTACCCTTCATGATACGGGACTGTAACACGTACGACACATTCAAATTACATCTAAAGAAGTGGCTTAAAAATAACCAAATCTGTAATCACTGTTAACGTGCAATGTCTGTTTTGCTTGTTTGTTTCTTTAAAAAACAAATTATGATTATTTTTTAAAATTTCTTTACTTTTTTAATCTTGCTTATTTTTATTTATTTATTTCAACTATCATTATTTTCTCCCATTTACTTATTCATGCCTTTCTGTCGCTCTACCTTTTTCATTGTGTACTTTACTATGTAACTGACAGCACTTGGAAATCAGCACTACAGCACTTCAACCCCTTAAATGTCCATATATCTACCACTGTCATTCATTATGATCAATCAAAACCACAATAACACCTATGTACCAGATTCTGCTTTGCTGCAATCTCACACCCCATCTACACCCCCAGCATCCCTCTTCCCCTCTGATCATCACTCAGCTGCACTTAGAAACAGTATAAAGCTCAAGCAATCACAATGTACTAAATCAACATGAAGTGTGCAATACTATTTGAACGTATCGCTGGACGACTCATACTGTGACGCTATGACTGTTGTGAATATTTATTGTAATTGCCTCGTATATATTATGTGGAATGTAGTTAATTTTTTGTATTGTAGTTATTGTGCCGGTAACATCTGGCAGGGGGACGACCAATGGAAATCAGCACTTGGCTGCAATTGTGTGCATTTCTGTTTTTAGTTCTCTGAACATGATTAATGACGTACATTGTCCCTGTGGAGAAATAAATAAATAATTGTTCTACTATGTGATTGTATGCTGATGATATTATGCTTTTTATTTCTAAAGCTGCAACAGTTTAACAATTTCAGATATATTCAGAAGGTTTTACTTTTCTCACATTGTCAAAACAACAAATTAAATAAAAACATGTTAAAACTGATTTAGAATTAGAATATTTAGAAGAAGCAGATCACCCTCATGTCACTTTAGAAATCTGTAATATGAACTGAAACACGCTCAAGTCTGACAGATGTGTTTTATTGTTTAATGTTCAGCATACTGGTATATAGACAAACAGCAGACAGATGTGAAGGACACCATGTGTTACCCGACTGCCTGGTATGTCCATTTATATTGAGGACAGATCAGTTTTTGTACATTTAATGGAAACACTGCTATCATTAAGAGAGATTAATATGATCATTATAATAATAATAATAAAGCTGCAAATATCATTGATTTGATGAACACGTCTTTATTTTGTTTGAAACATTAAAATCAACAAGCAAGAAACATCATTACTGCAACATTTAAAGAGACAGAGGGAGAAAAAAGCAGAGTAGCAGAGATCAGAGGGAGAGCAGTAGCAGAGTAAAACCAGTAGCAGAGTCCCAGTGAGTCAGGTCAGGACTGGGAACACTGGTCTCTCCTCAGTGTCTCTGAGAGTGGAGTCTGGGAGCCCTGGGTGGCCTCACAGGTCACAGAGCCCACCTTCCCCCACTGGTCTGCAGTGAGCCTCAGGGTGCTGCTCCAGCTGTAATGGCCGTCCTCCTGCAGCACCCCGGGGCTCCTGCTCTGCTCCCTGCTGCTGCTGCTGCTGCTGCTGCCGTCCACCTTCCAGGCCAGACTCCAGTCTGAGGGGAAGCCCTTGTTGGCCAGACACGTGAGTGTGGCCTTCCCCTGCTGGAGCTCCTGGCTGGAGGGGGGCAGCACCGTCAGGGTGGGGGCGACTCGACCCACTGGAGGAGGAGACAGAGAGACAACATGAAGAAAGTTCATACAAAGTGAAAATAAACTCCACCCTGTTGGTTGCAGCAGAGGAGGCTGCTGGTTCTGTTGCTCTTTCTCACATTGGATCAAACTGGTCTTGGCTGTTTCACTTCCCTCTCTGAGCTCAGTAACCATGGCAATAGACAGGCATCACTGATGAACCATGGCAACAGACAGGTTTCAGTACTAAAGATAAAAAGTTTCAAACTGAAAACTCCTACTTTAGTTTCAGTAACACACTTAAACATCAGTGTTAAACCATTTCATGTTATGTATTACAGAAAGAATGAAACACTTTTACTTGAGCATGTGTGAGTTTGAAATGAGTTTTTTCTCCTCATTTACACATTTATCAATACTGAACCATCAACACAGACACACTGCACTACTGACTCATATTTGAAGTGCTGGAAAATTAATCCTTCTAAATAAGCATGTGTTTAAATGACCTCAAGAGATATTATGGTATTCATTGTCTATAGTGAGAATAATAATGATCATTAAATTCATGAATCTGAGAGGAAGACTGAGTAAAACACATGAAATGTTTCCAGATAATAAGGACACAATTATGAGTCAAGTTATTGTCTTCAATAAGCAGCTGTACTTTTAAAGAACAATATAAATAATAAGAATGTAGAAACTGTCTGAATTATCATTTCTGTGTAACTAAAGACTTTTTTCATCTGATGTATTTTTATCTGTATGACAGTGAAGCCTGTAGTGATCACTGCACAAATATTACATTTATAAAACTACAATCCAAAATATTGAAGTAAAGCCTGAATTTATTGACTGAAAACATAATAAATGATGAATCTGAGATGATTTAGAAGTTAAATGTACTTACAGTTAACTTCCAGTCTGGTTCCTCCACCGAACGTGAGCCACAGTGATACAAACTCATTGAGCCGTCGTACAAAAACCTCTCACTGTAGAGAGACACGGCTCTCTGACTTTGACACAAACAAACTCTACTAAAACAGTTCCTGCTTTAAAAACAACTATTTATTTTATATGATATCCAATTAAAAAGTGACACAACTTTTAACAGTTAATCACATGTTTACATATATATTGTTAAATTTGTCTGAAAGTAAAATTGATTCTTTAAATATTAAATAAAATCAGACAGAAGATGTACTGAAAGAAAATGTGTCTGCTGTCATCAAAGCAAATCTACATAAAATGATCAGTGACACATTATGAATCAATACTGTGATAAGTTGATTGATCCATTGATTAAACAGCATCATCAGAGTAATCCAAGTCCCTGTTGGAGTCAGTCAGAGCATTTCCATAGAGAGCCACTTTGCATCAGCAGCACCATGCTCCAGTGCTCTGGGAGAGTTTATAGTCCTGAGAGTTGAACACTGGATGACTGACAGCTGTCCTTCATGACAACAGAAGCCACAGAAATCCTCCTCATCAAAAACATGACTTTGATCTCCGTCCTCATCTGGACTCTCCTCTGCTGCTGCTTCACAGGTAAAGTCCAGAGAATCAAACTCCTCTCCTCTATGAACATCCGTCCCTCTGAAATGAAGCCCACAAAACCATGATGCTGCTTTATGTTTTTGTCTCTGTATCCTCAGAGTCCAGAGGCCAGATCACAGTGACTCAGCCTGCAGCAGTGAGATCTGAACTGAGAGGATCTGCAACCATCAGCTGTAAGACCAGTCAGGATGTTTATAGAGGGTTCTTTTTAGCCTGGTACCAACAGAGAGATGGAGAAGCTCCTAAACTTCTTATTTACAGTGCTGATGAGTTAGAATCAGGGATTCCAGATCGTTTTTCAGGCAGTGGATCAAACTCTGACTTCACTCTGACCATCAGTGAAGTTCAGGCTGAAGATGCAGCAGTTTATTACTGTCAGAGTGTTCATGAAATCAACAGTCAGTGGGTGTTCACACAGTGAAAAAGCGTCGTACAAAAACCTCCCTCAGTTAGACTGAACAGAAACTGAACTGACTGCTGCAGCTGGAAGCTACTGCAGAGACTGATACAGTTCACTGAACACACACACACGCACACACACACACACACACACACACACACACACACACACACACACACACACACACACACACACACACACACACACACACACACAGTCATCTATGGACATTAACATCTACATACTGAAGCAAAAAGAGTCATGAATCAGACGTCACCATGATCATTCACAGGGAGAAACAAGGCAGATAAAACGTTTCTACTAATTTATGGCCTTTTCAAAATATTTCACATCAACAAAGAAATATTTGTGGTTTCCATCTGGCAGCATGTGTTAGAAAATAAAACACTTTTACAACATTTTAGAACAATTTCCCTCTAAAAGCAGCCTGGATATAATTGTTGACCTGTTAAAGTTTTAGTCAATGAGGAAGCTTCAGAATATAAACCTTATCATCTGCTCAAAGACAAACCTTTTATTTATCATCAGCTGAAACACACTGACATCTATTTAATTTATTTTATTACATATCACAGTACAAAGTTCTCTGTGGCCAAACACCTTCAACATTAAACCTCAAGTCAAGTCAAACTTTATTTGTATAAAATATTTGAATCAATCACAGTTGACCAAAGTCCTGAACAAGCTGAAAATATCAAAATAAATAAAAATAAATTAAATTAAACATATTTGGTACCTAAACAGAGTTTTGAGATGATTATTTCTGACGTCAGTGTGATTTCAACCTTTTTAAAAAGTGCAGAACAGATGCTTCTTTGTGAACATGAGGAGTAATATTTCCATTTAGAGAGTTATAAAGAAGGTAGGTTATCAATAGACTGAAAAGAAAACTCAACTCAATGAGTCTCAGATTGTAAAACACATGTGGCTAATATGTAAACTTCTGTATATGAGAGTCAAATAAATGTACAAAATGAATCAGTCTATTCTAAATATGTTGTTAAAATTACAGTGAATTGAAACTGACAGCTGAAATTAAATGCTGAGATATATTTATTGATAGAAATGAATCCAGCACTAATAACTGACACAAATTTAATCAGCACAGCATCATCAGAGTAATCCAAGTCCCTGTTGGAGTCAGTCAGAGCATTTCCATAGAGAGCCACTTTGCATCAGCAGCACCATGCTCCAGTGCTCTGGGAGAGTTTATAGTCCTGAGAGTTGAACACTGGATGACTGACAGCTGTCCTTCATGACAACAGAAGCCACAGAAATCCTCCTCATCAAAAACATGACTTTGATCTCCGTCCTCATCTGGACTCTCCTCTGCTGCTGCTTCACAGGTAAAGTCCAGAGAATCAAACTCCTCTCCTCTATGAACATCCGTCCCTCTGAAATGAAGCCCACAAAACCATGATGCTGCTTTACGTTTTTGTCTCTGTATCCTCAGAGTCCAGAGGCCAGATCACAGTGACTCAGCCTACAGCAGTGAGAGCTGATCTGAGAGGATCTGCAACCATCAGCTGTAAGACCAGTCAGGATGTTCATTATGATGGTGACCACTATTTAGCCTGGTACCAACATAGAGATGGAGAAGCTCCTAAACTTCTCATTTACTATGCTGACCAGTTAGAATCAGGGATTCCAGGTCGTTTTTCAGGCAGTGGATCAAACTCTGACTTCACTCTGACCATCAGTGAAGTTCAGGCTGAAGATGCAGCAGTTTATTACTGTCAGAGTCTTCATGAAATCAACAGTCAGAGTGTGTTCACACAGTGAAAAAGCGTCGTACAAAAACCTCCCTCAGTCAGACTGAACAGAAACTGAACTGACTGCTGCAGCTGGAAGCTACTGTGGAGACTGATACAGTTCACTGAACACACACACACACACACACACACACACACACACACACACACACACACACACACACACACACACTTAAAACACTATATATACATATGATAACAAATATGAATCTATAATCAGAATAAATAAATAAATTGTATTACAGATAATAATCACAATATTTTTGGTCTCACAGTGGAACAAACACAGTCACAACTTTGTTCTGATGACCTGAAAGAATCTGAAGGAAACTATTTAGTTGCATTGAATTAATTTAAAAAGACTGACCTGAGTGAGTCATGAGTCGTATTTCTGTGGAGACCGACAAAAACCCCCAAAACATACAAACAAGAAAAGAAAGAAACAAAACCAGATTGCTCATATGTAAAATCCAGCCATGATTGTGTCTCAGTCTCTTACAGATTATTTTGCACAATGTTTAATGTATGAAAGGTTTAAATATGACCACAGTATGTATTCATTGTTTCTTTCAGAGAATAGTTTTCTGTTCAGGATGAAAAACCTCTGAAGCAGCATTTTACATGAAGGAGGCTCCTCACAGTTTAACTTGCTCCTCTCAGCCTTCACAAGTGCATCAATATTAGGAGTCAAATCCTGAGCAGCTGCCAGTTTCAGAAAGTCATTCAAGTGTTTGTTTTATATGAATCACAAGTCAGTTATCTGATGTTGGACGTTCACAGGCAGATCACAAACCTTGACTGTGAAAATAAACGAGTAAAATTGTGTTTTATTGAAAAATTTGAATTATTCCTCTGCAATTTTCATACTTTGCAAAGTTATCCAGAAGGCTGATTTGGGCTCCCTGTTTGACCCTCCTGCTCTTAAGAGTCTGTCTTTATGTTCCTTAGTAACTATTGTCCACCAGATGCCTTCAGACTTTATTTGTGAAGACTGGACCTGTGAGGGAGAAGGCTTATTTTCTTTTGTTGAAAGACTGAATTATGACTTTGGTTGCCTTTTATTAGTTGGTCTGTTCTCTTTCTTCATGCTGTTTTATTCTCTGCCTTCCAGTCTGTCTTTGTGTTGTATGTGTGATTGACTCTGTTCAGCTTTTCCCTCCACACTTTCCCTGCACACTTGCCCTGCATCATGTTGGTCAGCCCTGCTCTGCTCCCAGTGTATTTCCCAGCCAATCACTCCCAGCATGCACATGTGTCTAGTCACCTGTTGCCCATTCCCCCATTATTTCACTCAGTATTTAAGTCTTGGTTTGAAGTTCAGTCTTTGTTGGATCATTTGTTCTGGGTCTGCTCTATGTGTTGTTTTGAAAATGAAGAGCTCACACACAGCTGGTGTAGATAACATTTGCAGTAAAATTCTTAAAGCTATTTTAAGTGAAATTGTGGAGCCACTGGTCGACTCTATCAATCTCTCCCTACTTTGTGGAGTTGTGCCTGATACGTCAAAAAATTGCAAGAATCGTATCAGTGTTTAAGTCGGGGGATAAAAATGACTTACATAATTATAGACCTATATCTATTTTACCTGTTTTCTCCTGTTTTTAGTAGACTGGGTGACTTTTTAGAAAAAATCAAAATTCTATCTCCACAACAGTATGGCTCTAGGAAAGAGAGTTACACCTCTATGGCGATTTTGAATCTCTTGGAAAAAATTGTATAGATAAAGGCGAGTTAGGCATTGGAGTTTTCCTTGATTTGTCAAAGGCTTTTGACACTTGATTTTGAAATTCTTTTAAATAAAGTTCAATATGATGGTGTCAGAGGTACTGCTCTCAGTTGGTTTGGTAGCTACATGTATGGGAGGAAACAATATGTCGCTATATTAAATCATAAATCTGAATGTAGAACAGTAGAATATGATGTCACCCAGGGATCTATCCTGGGACCACTCCTCTTTATTTTATACTTAAATAATTTTAAACATTGTTCTCACATTCTACATAACGTTTTGTTGGCAGATGATACTAATTTATGTTTATCACACAAGAACATACATGATCTGCAAAAGAATCTCAATGATGATGATCAAGGTGGATACATGGTTAAAATGCAATAAATCACTAACTATAAACAAGACACAATTTTATAATTTTTCATTCAAACAGAAATCGAAGCAACCTTGAACTTATTGATATTAAAATAAAGGACAATCCTATTGAAAGAGTGAAGTCCACCAGTTTCCTGAGAGTTCATATGGACGAGTTCGTAAATTTCAGGAGCCATATTGATGTATTAACTAAGAAACTATCAAAATATGTTGGATTATTTTTTAAACTGAGTAATTTTTTACCTGGTGAAGCACTTGTAACATTATACTGGTCACTATATGAGCCTCATCTTAATTATTGTAATATTATTTGGTGTAATACATTTCCCAGTCACCTAGGGAAATTGATAATTCTGCTGAAGAAAATTATTCGAGCTATGTCTTGGGCTAAATTTGAGGCTCCTTCTGACCCTTTGTTTCATCGTTAAGGCCTTCTGAAAATTACTGAACTTAATACTTTTCATAATGCTTGTACGATGTTTTGTGTTGTTAATAATATCTCTGTTATGTAGATAAACTCTGTCTAGACTTCTCAATGCCTCTTTAGCACTAACACTCCCGTCCTTTGATGCTTCTCTTTGGGCATTAGCGAGCAACAATCCCATCTCCCTTTCTGCCTTCGACATGTAAGAAATTATGTACACAACACACGCATAAGTATCAAAAACAAACTGGATGTACACATTTGCTTTCCAATTGTTTAATACTGTTTTGCTGTACTGATTTAAACAAACTTCATTGACCTGAGATATTAGCTGTCAGATAGTATAGAAAAATGACTCAACACACAACACTCTCCTTTTAGAGCTGAGGAACAATCCCAGTTTAGTTCTGATAACTGATATACATGGAAGACCAAACACAAGAGTGAGTGTAATGAGAACTTCACATTCAGGCTTTATGTTAATCTACATGAGGATGATGTAAATGTTGAGTTGTCCCAGCAGTGAGGAGGAAACAGCATGATATGTTGAGGACAGCTACAGTTGACTGACTCTGTGTGTTTGCATATCTGTCCTGCCTCTCTGCTCCCAGCCGTTAAGAGGCCAGTGTTGATCAGTGGCTGTCCAGACCTTTCAGAGCCACTGACACGCCGCCAGCACAATGATGATGTCACTGACTCTACTGCTGGGCACCCTGGGGCTCCTTGTTCAGGGTGAGACTCTCTGCTGAAAACTTGGCTTCAGGATGCAACCAGGTTCACCACAATGATGTTCTGCTGTGATGGAGAAACACTGAAACAAGCAGCATTTACCTTCTTCCATCTATTCTCCATGTTAAAGAAATGATACTCTTCTGTTTTCATGTTGATCATCTTTCTCCGAGCTGGATTTGTCTCAATAAGCCTTCTCCTCTTTTTCATGTTTTCCAGGTTCATCAGGACAAATCAGTGTGACTCAGTCTCCTGGATCTCAGTCTGTTGCTCCAGGACAGACTGTCTCCATTAAATGTAAAACCAGTTCAAGTGTAAATAGAAATTATATTGGCTGGCTCCACTGGTATCTTCATAAATCTGGAGAAGCTCCAAAACTGCTGATTTATCAAGCTAAAGCCCGTTACTCTGGAGTCTCAGATCGTTTTAATGCTCAAACTACATCAGGCACTGACTTCACTCTGACCATCAGAGGAGTTCAGGCTGAAGATTCAGGAGTTTACTACTGTCAGCAGGGTCTCAGCTCACCGTTCACACAGTGATACAACGTCGTACAAAAACCTCCCTCAGCTGGAGAGGAACTGATCTGACTCAACAGCTGCACTCAGACCAAAACAACAGAGGTTTGACATCAAAGACATCACTTATTACAGCAATAACTCTATAATTATACTTTTAGTTATTTAAAGTAAGTCTAATTTTGAAGATTATTTAGTTGATACAGTGTCAGAACATGATCACTGTGTTAGAGTGAGTCTTACTCAGAGTCAGAGACTAATATCAGTAGACAAAGGTTAAGGCTGGCCCTGGTCAAAACAGAGACTCTTACTACACTTCTACTCTCTGTCAGTTTTGACATCCAGGCCCACCACACCTCAGCTTCCTGTACATGTGTTCAAGTCCTCCAGGTTTTACAGTGAAACAGGGACATGTAAAGGGTGTCCTTTGTCACCAATTGAATGTGTATTAAACATTTGAGCCCCCTCTAAAAACAGTATGCTGATGTGTCAATATTTCACAGGCCACAACCAAAAATCACATTCATTGGAGTATAGCGTTTGCTACAGTAGATCATAAAGTGTTACTTAAACTTCAGAATAGGCGATCATGTGAATACAATCATATCTAACAAACAGGAAACAGTGTGTTGCTATTGAGGGGGTCAGGTCTTCCATTTTTACTTGGTCTGTGGGGGTCCCGCAAGGTTCGATCCTAGGGCCAGTACTTTTTTCACTGTGCTTGTGAGGAGTGGAGTATGAAAATATTGATAAAGGTAATAATTATTGACTGTTTGCAGATTCTGAGATATCGGGTGAGAGCACACTGTTGGTGATGATTAAAAACAGAGCGGAAACAATGGATGCCAGTGCATACAGTAATTTATTTTTAGAGCTTGATCTTAAAATCAAAGTAAAATCAACTGATTAAAACCCTCTAAAATGGTTTCAACCAGGTTAAAAGCCAGCAGAGTCAATGTCCATTAAAACGAGAAGTCTCTGTTTAAAAGGAAAGCAACCAGACCAGGATAGGTGACACACGAGGTTCTGAAGAGGATTCTTGTTGCAGCGTTGTAGCTTATTTCTGGTGGCTTGTCTCTCCCAACATGGAGGCCACCTGCAACACACAAAATCACTGCCAGTATCGTCGTTCAAACACCATCCACCCTCTCTTGTGGATGTCCACACCAGAACGTTACTAACAGCCCAAAGGGATACTCACACACGAGGCAGAGCGTTGAGGCCCTGCTGCTGCGAGTGTGATGCGTCGTAACGTTCTGGATTTTCCGTCTCTCTCTGTCTCCGTCTTCCTCTCTGCCCAAGGTTCCTGGTCTCTCGCTGTCCTCTCTGGCCAAGCTCTGTCTCCCGCAACCGTGTCTGAACGGTCTTTTGTCCCACTTCTCTTTCTAGTCGGGACCCTCCTCCTCCGCTTTTGATTGGACCTGTGAGGGAGAACAGGAGAACCTCGCAGGTGCAGCGCATTCAATCATAAGGTGCATTCACTGGCAGTTGGGCAAACTAACACATGCAATAAAAACTAAAAACACACTAGTAAGAATAAAACACTAAAATTATACAACAAAAAAACAATAAAACCAGTCCCAACTGCCGTGTGACAGGCTTTAATGATTTTCCAACTGCTTGCAAAAACACACATATACAAATGTATGCAGACGATGCAGTTATATCTACATCAGCAAACAACACTCAAGAGGCTGGTCGTATACTTACAACAGAAATGACTCACATCCATGAATGAAAGAAATCATGTCTGCTCTTGAAAACACAAAAGACTGTCTGTATGTACTTCTCAAAAACAACAACAAAGGACCTCACACACTCCAGCGTCTTTATGGGAGGAGAGGAGCTTGAACTTGTGGATGAGTTCAAGAATCTAGCGGTCACTGTAGATTCCTCCCTCACCTTCAAGAGCCACATTAAAAAGATTAAGAAAACAATTCATTTTAAATCTATTAGGCCATCCCTAACAACAGTCACACATAGAGTATGGGTTTACTAACTGGTCACTTACTGCTGCACTCAGTCAGATTGAAGCACTTTACAAAAGAGCGATACAAATTCTCCATAAAAAACCAATATCATTTCATCATTGTCACACACTACTGAAACATAGCCTTCTAAGCTTTGACAATTTCAGAAAGTTTAAGTATGCCTGCTCAATATATAAAATCTTGGAAGGACTAGCACCGCCCCCACTGTCTGATTATGTCAAACAGAAAGACAAGAACTACACCAGTAGGGCCACTACAAGAGGGGACTGTATAATCCCACTCAGGCGCACCGCATGTGGACAGTCAGTACTCTCCGTTGCAAGTATTCACATCTGGAACAGTTTACCCTCCATGATACGGGACGACAGTAACACGTATGACACATTCAAATTACATCTAAAGAAGTGGCTTAAAAATAGCCAAATCTGTAATTTCTGTTAACGTGCAATGTCTGTTTTGCTTGTTTGTTTCTTTTTTTAATTTTACTTATTTATTCTTTTTCTGTTTGTTCTGCTTTTTTTTCTCCCATTTACTTATTCATGCCTTTCTGTCGCTCGACCTTTTTCATTGTGTACTTTACTATGTCACTGACAGCACCTGGAAATCAGCACTATAGCACTTTAACCCCTTAAATGTATTATTATATTTATTATAATAACAATAAAGCTGCAAATATCATTGATTTGATGAACACGTCTTTATTTTCTTTGAAACATTAAAATCAACAAGCAAGAAACATCATTACTGCAACATTTAAAGAGACAGAGGGAGAAAAAAGCAGAGTAGCAGAGATCAGAGTGAGAGCAGTAGCAGAGTAAAACCAGTAGCAGAGTCCCAGTGAGTCAGGTCAGGACTGGGAACACTGGTCTCTCCTCAGTGTCTCTGAGAGTGGAGTCTGGGAGCCCTGGGTGGCCTCACAGGTCACAGAGCCCACCTTCCCCCACTGGTCTGCAGTGAGCCTCAGGGTGCTGCTCCAGCTGTAGTGGCCATCCTCCTGCAGCACCCCGGGGCTCCTGCTCTGCTCCCAGCTGCTGCTGCTGCTGCCGTCCACCTTCCAGGCCAGACTCCAGTCTGAGGGGAAGCCCTTGTTGGCCAGACACGTGAGCGTGGCCTTCCCCTGCTGCAGCTCCTGGCTGGAGGGGGGCAGCACCGTCAGGGTGGGGGCGACTCGACCCACTGGAGGATTAGACAGAGAGACAACATGAAGAAAGTTCATACAAAGAGAAAATAAACTCCACCCTGTTGGTTGCAGCAGAGGAGGCTGCTGGTTCTGTTGCTCTTTCTCACATTGGATCAAACTGGTCTTGGCTGTTTCACTTCCCTGTCTGAGCTCAGTAACCATGGCAACAGACAGGCATCACTGATGAACCATGGCAACAGACAGGTTTCAGTACTAAAGATAAAAAGTTTCAAACTGAAAACTCCTACTTTAGTTTCAGTAACACACTTAAACATCAGTGTTTAACCATTTCATGTTATGTATTACAGAAAGAATGAAACACTTTTACTTGAGCATGTGTGAGTTTGAAATGAGTTTTTTCTCCTCATTTACACATTTATCAATACTGAACCATCAACACAGACAGACTGCACTACTGACTCATATTTGAAGTGCTGGAAAATGACTCCTTCTAAATAAGCATGTGTTTAAATGACCTCAAGAGATATTATGGTATTCATTGTCTATAGTGAGAATAATAATGATCATTAAATTCATGAATCTGAGAGGAAGACTGAGTAAAACACATGAAATGTTTCCAGATAATAAGGACACAATTATGAGTCAAGTTATTGTCTTCAATAAGCAGCTGTACTTTTAAAGAACAATATAAATAATAAGAATGTAGAAACTGTCTGAATTATCATTTCTGTGTAACTAAAGACTTTTTTCATCTGATGTATTTTTATCTGTATTACAGTGAAGCCTGTAGTGATCACTGCACAAATATTACATTTATAAAACTACAATCCAAAATATTGAAGTAAAGCCTGAATTTATTGACTGAAAACATAATAAATGATGAATCTGAGATGATTTAGAAGTTAAATGTACTTACAGTTAACATCCAGTCTGGTTCCTCCACCGAACGTGTACCACAGTGATACAAACTCATTGAGCCGTCGTACAAAAACCTCTCACTGTAGAGAGACACGGCTCTCTGACTTTGACACAAACAAACTCTATTAAAACAGTTCCTGCTTTAAAAAAACTATTTATTTTATATGATATCCAATTAAAAAGTGACACAACTTTTAACCGTTAATCACATGTTTACATATATATTGTTAAATTTGTCTGAAAGTAAAATTTATCCTTAAATATTAAATTAAATCAGACAGAAGATGTACTGAAAGAAAATGTGTCTGCTGTCATCAAAGCAAATCTACATAAAATGATCAGTGACACATTATGAATCAATACTGTGATAAGTTGATTGATCCATTGATTAAACAGCATCATCAGAGTAATCCAAGTCCCTGTTGGAGTCAGTCAGAGCATTTCCATAGAGAGCCACTTTGCATCAGCAGCACCATGCTCCAGTGCTCTGGGAGAGTTTATAGTCCTGAGAGTTGAACACTGGATGACTGACGGCTGTCCTTCATGACAACAGAAGCCACAGAAATCCTCCTCATCAAAAACATGACTTTGATCTCCGTCCTCATCTGGACTCTCCTCTGCTGCTGCTTCACAGGTAAAGTCCAGAGAATCAAACTCCTCTCCTCTATGAACATCCGTCCCTCTGAAATGAAGCCCACAAAACCACGATGCTGCTTTATGTTTTTGTCTCTGTATCCTCAGAGTCCAGAGGCCAGATCACAGTGACTCAGCCTGCAGCAGTGAGATCTGATCTGAGAGGATCTGCAACCATCAGCTGTAAGACCAGTCAGGATGTTTTTTATCATAGTAGCTATGGCCACGCTTTAGCCTGGTACCAACAGAGAGATGGAGAAGCTCCTAAACTTCTCATTTACCTTGCTACCACTCGAGAATCAGGGATTCCACATCGTTTTTCAGGCAGTGGATCAAACTCTGACTTCACTCTGACCATCAGTGGAGTTCAGGCTGAAGATGCAGCAGTTTATTACTGTCAGAGTGCACACAGTGGAGGTGTGTTCACACAGTGAAAAAGCGTCGTACAAAAACCTCCCTCAGTCAGACTGAACAGAAACTGAACTGGCTGCTGCAGCTGGAAGCTACTGCAGAGACTGATACAGTTCACTGATCACACACACACACACACACACACACACACACACACACACACACACACACACACACACACACACACACACACACACACACACACACACACACAAAGTTCATTTAATGAAGCAGCTTTCACATATCAAGGTGACAAAGTGCTTCACAGGAGTAAAACTGTTAAAGAAATCAGACCATGAAAATAGTAGAATATCAGATATAATGAAATAAACAACAATAAAACATAAGCAACAACATTCCTTAAAAACACACAAAATACAAACAGTAGACAGCACAAGGTGAGACAAAGGCCAGTTTGAATAAATGAGTCTTCAGCTGCTTTTTAAAGGCATCAACAGAGACCACAGATGGTTTGTCTATAGGAAGAGCATTTCACCACTTCATTTCACCCCCCCCCCCCCCCCCCCCCCAGTGATAAAGGTGTGTATAAGCTCAGTGATAAAGGAGGGTGTCTGACCTCGTAGAGCTCTAAAAGTGAATGATCATCTTCATCTTAGCTTGAGGTACATGGGTCTAAGTTTAATAAGAAGTCTCAAATGGAAAGAAACAGAAGTGAATCAAACACTTCACATGTTGGTAAAGAGTAATGCCTGTTCAGAAGGGACACCTACATTTCTGTCAGACACACCCACCTCATCAGTCTACTCTGTTCACCTGGGCACTCAGGCACTCCACATCAGCTATCAAGACATTATTTAAGCCTCTCCTGCTGACTCACTCATTGCCAGGTTGATTCTCCAGAAGTCTTTCTTGACCTATGTGTATTAAAAATGTCATTTCAGCTTTCAGTTGCATAGCAGTTGTATCCCATATTGTAGTTGTAAACCTATTCCCATTCAAAATCCTATTTCTCAATTTCAAAGTCCTCCATAACCTGGCTCCCCTCTATCTTAGTGAACTCCTCACTCCCTACTCTTCCAATCAGTCTCTCAGGTCCTCCAACTGCAACCTCCTCACTGTCCCACGCACCAAACTGTCCCCCTTGGGAGGCCGGTCCTTCAGTGCCATGGCCCACAAGCTCTAGAAGTCTCTCCCTCAATCTCTCTGTGACTGCCCTCTACATTCACATCCGACTTCAAAACTGTCCTTGACTCTGTGGAAGGTGCTGTATAAATTAAACATTATTATAATTATGAAGAACAATCTCCCTGAATGATTCTCTCACAAATGTTTTATTGAGAGCACCTACGATGTCTTCATCAGGTAATACTCAGCATTTGACCAAGAAGCTCCGTATATAAACTCCACCTGATTCAACACAGGTGTCCCAAAACAAACCTTCAATAACATCAGCATGTCTACATTTATAGTCATGTAAAAATCTGAGGTATCGGCTACAAATGACAGTGAGTTGTCCCAGCAGTGAGGAGGTACCAGCATGATATGTTGAGGACAGCTACAGTTGACTGACTCTGTGTGTTTGCATATCTGTCCTGCCTCTCTGCTCCCAGCCGTTAAGAGGCCAGTGTTGATCAGTGGCTGTCCAGACCTTTCAGAGCCACTGACACGCCGCCAGCACAATGATGATGTCACTGACTCTACTGCTGGGCACCCTGGGGCTCCTTGTTCAGGGTGAGACTCTCTGCTGAAAACTTGGCTTCAGGATGCAACCAGGTTCACCACAATGATGTTCTGCTGTGATGGAGAAGCACTGAAACAAGCAGCATTGACCTTCTTCCATCTCTTCTCCATGTTAAAGAAATGATACTCTTCTGTTTTCATGTTGATCATCTTTCTCCAAGCTGGATTTGTCTCAATAAGCCTTCTCCTCTTTTTCATGTTTTCCAGGTTCATCAGGACAAATCAGCGTGACTCAGTCTCCTGGATCTCAGTCTGTTGTTCCAGGACAGACTGTCACCATCAGATGTAAAGCCAGTTCAAGTGTTAGTAACTACCTCCACTGGTACCTTCAGAAATCTGGAGAAGCTCCTAAACTCCTGATTTATAGAGCTACAACCCGTCAGTCTGGAGTCTCAAATCGTTTTACTGGAAGTGGATCAGGCACTGACTTCACTCTGACCATCAGTGGAGTTCAGGCTGAAGATTCAGGAGTTTACTACTGTCAGCAGGGTAGCAACGGGTTCACACAGTGATACAACGTCGTACAAAAACCTCCCTCAGCTGGAGAGGAACTGATCTGACTCAACAGCTGCACTCAGACCAAAACAACAGAGGTTTGACATAAAAAACATCACTTATTACAACAATCACTCTATAATTATACTTTTAGTTATTTAAAGTAAGTATAATTTTGAATATGATTTTGTTAATTTCTAATTTTCATTAATGGATAACCACCATATCATACCATTATTATCCACAGTACAGTAACAGTAATAATAATGTACTATGAATAATAAAAATAATAATAATAATGATCATCATTACACATACATTATGCATAAAAACATACAATAGCAATGTTAATAATAGGGGTGAAGAGGACATTACCATTAAAAGCAATTGCATGATTTTTTGATAAAAATAAAAAAATAGTGAATTCTTGAAAATGCAAAATTAGTTGATAATTCGTATATTGTTGGGTAAAATGTTCCAGTCCGATGGAGCTTTAAATTTAAAAGCCCGTCTACTGAGTTCTTTATTTGTTTTAGGAACAAAGAAAAATGGTTGCTGGGTGTGTCTGAGAGGATATGGGGATGTGAATGGGATTAAATATTGTTTTAAATAAGGGGGACAGTTGAAATGAATACATTTAAAGATGAATTGAAGCCAATGGTCATGTCTTCTTGAGTTGAGTGGAAACCAGTTCAAAGATTCATACATGGAGCAGTGATGTGTTCGATATGGGCACCTTAAGATAAATCTGCAGAGACTATTGGAGATAGAATTGAGGGGTTGAAGATGTGTTTCAAAAGTGTTCTGATAAACAATGTCAGCATAGTCAAGAATTGTTTAAAAGAAAGCAATGGGTCAATCCAGAGGCCAAGATATTTAAAGGAGGTAAGTTGATCAAGTGGTGAGCCATCAATGAAAGAAATGATCAGATCTGAGACATCACTAAGCCCTGACCTGATGCCAAACAACATGCTACATGATTTCTTTTTATTCAGGATTAGTTTATTTGATGAGAACCATTTCTGAACTGAGGCAAACTGGAGTTGTAAAGTATTTTCTATAACAGATTTATTATCACTAGTTGTAAATATTATGGTGTCATCAGCATATAAATGTACTTGACAAACAGAGCAAATTTTTGGAAGGTCATTAATAAAAATGGAGAAGAGGAGTGGTCCTAAGGATGAGCCTTGAGGTACTCCCTTCGAGACAATTGAATAGTCAGAGTGATTTCCATTAAAATTCCATTGTCGTCTGTTATGAAGGTATGAGTTGAACCAAAATAAACACCAATGGAATACAGTTTATCAAGAAGTAGATAATGGTCAACAATGTCAAAAGCCTTAGTTAAATCAAGAAATAGTGCACCGGTAAGTTTGCCGTTTTCAGAGGCAGTAAATACATCATTGGTGAACTTTAACAGAGCTGTAGTTGTTGAGAAACTGGGTCTGAAACCAGATTGGCATGGAGATATAATATTATGGTCCGTAATATAGTGTGATAATTGATTAAAGACTAATTTCTAGAAAATGTTAGCTATAGAATTGATGATAGAAATTGGACGGTAGTTATTGACATCATGTGGGTCTCCTCCCTTATGGAGTGGAGTAACAGTGGCACATTTCCAGGCAGAAGGGAGGGAAGATCAGAAGGGGTTGAGGGCAGATCAGAGGGGGTTGAGGGCAGATCAGAGGAGGTTGAGGGCAGATCAGAGGGGGTTGAGGGTTGAACAGATCACAGAGGGGGTACATCAGAATTTTTGCTGCTAGCTTGATAAATTTAATCTCAATGCCTTCTGGTCCAGGTCCACAGTCAACCTTTAGTTCATTAATTACACGTTGAACTTCAACAGGTGATATTTCACGAAAGGAAAAAGAACTATTACTGGAAGAGTTACTAGAGGGAACACATGTAATAGACGGGTCAAACACATGGGAGCTACCTACAGTTGTAAAGTGCTGGTTAAAAATGTTTGAAATAACTAATGGGTCCTGAATAATGTTATTATTGAAACGAAGCTGGGTACTGGTGCTTTGGTTTGACTTGTTGAGGATATTATTCATATTTTTCCAGAACTGTTTTGGTTTATGCATATTTTCAGATAATTGATTTTTATAGAAGTCTGATTTGGCATTACGTGTTTTTGTCTTACATAAATTCCTTAGTAATCTATATTTTTCCCAGTCAGCAGCATCCTTAGCTTCTCTGTAGCTCCTCCAGGCTTTATCCCTTTGTTTAAAAAGGTTAATCAGATCAGAACTGATCCAGGGTAAATGTTGACCTTTGACCTTAATTTCTCACCATGGGGCATTTATTAAAAGTAATGCAAAAGTGGACATCCAATGTTTTATTGATACTTATGCGTGTGTTGTGTACATAATAATTTTCAGCATACTGGTATATAGACAAACAGCAGACAGATGCACCATGTGTTACCCGACTGCCTGGTATGTCCATTTATATTGAGGAGAGATCAGTTTTTATACATTTAATGGAAACACTGCTATCATTAAGAGAGATTAATATGATCATTATAATAATAATAATAAAGCTGCAAATATCATTGATTTGATGAACACGTCTTTATTTTCTTTGAAACATTAAAATCAACAAGCAAGAAACATCATTACTGCAACATTTAAAGAGACAGAGGGAGAAAAAAGCAGAGTAGCAGAGATCAGAGTGAGAGCAGTAGCAGAGTAAAACCAGTAGCAGAGTCCCAGTGAGTCAGGTCAGGACTGGGAACACTGGTCTCTCCTCAGTGTCTCTGAGAGTGGAGTCTGGGAGCCCTGGGTGGCCTCACAGGTCACAGAGCCCACCTTCCCCCACTGGTCTACAGTGAGCCTCAGGGTGCTGATCCAGCTGTAGTGGCCGTCCGCCTGAAGCACCACGGGGCTCCTGCTCTGCTCCCAGCTGCTGCAGCTGCTGCTGCTGCCGTCCACCTTCCAGGCCAGACTCCAGTCTGAGGGGAAGCCCTTGTTGGCCAGACACGTGAGCGTGGCCTTGCCCTGCTGCAGCTCCTGGCTGGAGGGGGGCAGCACCGTCAGGGTGGGACGGACATCACCTAGGAGACACCAATCACATTAGAGGACAGGGACCACACAGCTGTCAAACACCAGACACTGGACACCTTTACTGTGTGAGAGTGGATTTTCCCCTTTAAGGAGTTTGTGTCAGATGTTTTTTCTGCTCCACCAGTCACTCACTCACACATTGTTTCACTTCCCTTTAAGAAACCTCTCATGCAGATCAGCACAGAAAGAATCATCGTACAGTTTGACCTGAAATATATCAAACTACACTGCAAATAAAACAACAAGATTTCATAACTTTCTCATCAAAATCATCACAAATGTTAACAAAGCATTACATTACAACACTCACTGGAAACATAACCAAACACAGAAGATGAACTGACCACCAGCTGATTTCAAACATCACTTAGCAAACTGTTCAAATGACTTCAAACTACATTTGAAACAATACAGAGATCAGAAATTTGGCACATTTTCAAACACCCATTGTTATCATCACTCTGCTTCATTTCATTTCAACAAATTATATTCCAATCAATGGTAAAAAAACTGAATCTTAAATTGTAAAATGATTGTTAGAAAATCACTTTAAAATGCATCTAAATCTTCATCTTTTCTACATGTCAAGTTATTAAATGTCAGTATGACAGGAATGTGTAAAGAAAAGTTTAGTGAAGCTGCTCTGAGTTATCCTCCATGGTAAAGAAGGAGAAATACAACATCAATACTAAAAGTGCTCTTAATAAAAATTATATTTTAATCTACTGTAAGCATTCAAAAGCTTCATTCAAAACACTATTTTACAATATTGTATTTATCATTTGAGCAGAAACTTACTTCCAACATCCAGTCTGGTTCCTCCACCGAACGTGTACCACAGTGATACAAACTCATTGAGCCGTCGTACAAAAACCTCTCACTGTAGAGAGACACGGCTCTCTGACTTTGACACAAACAAACTCACTAAAATCAGACTCTTGTTTGGAACATTTTTAACGTCATTTCACAACTGACAACAACACAGTGATACGCATTACATATATGTCATTTTATTTAAAATATGTTCATTTTTATTGAATTCATATCAAGTGTTTGTGGTAATACATTTAAATAGAACAAATTACATTCTGCTGTCAATACACATGAATCCCAAACCACCTTAAAATGATCAGTGACACATTATGAATCAATACTGTGATAAGTTGATTGATCCATTGATTAAACAGCATCATCAGAGTAATCCAAGTCCCTGTTGGAGTCAGTCAGAGCATTTCCATAGAGAGCCACTTTGCATCAGCAGCACCATGCTCCAGTGCTCTGGGAGAGTTTATAGTCCTGAGAGTTGAACACTGGATGACTGACAGCTGTCCTTCATGACAACAGAAGCCATAGAAATCCTCCTCATCAAAAACATGACTTTGATCTCCGTCCTCATCTGGACTCTCCTCTGCTGCTGCTTCACAGGTAAAGTCCAGAGAATCAAACTCCTCTCCTCTATCAACATCCGTCCCTCTGAAATGAAGCCCACAAAACCATGATGCTGCTTTATGTTTTTGTCTCTGTATCCTCAGAGTCCAGAGGCCAGATCACAGTGACTCAGCCTGCAGCAGTGAGAGCTGATCTGGGAGGATCTGCAACCATCAGCTGTAAGACCAGTCAGGATGTTTCTTATGCTATTGACACCTACCACCTTTTATCCTGGTACCAACAGAAAACTGGAGAAGCTCCTAAACTTCTCATTTACTATGCTGACCAGTTAGAATCAGGGATTTCAGATCGTTTTTCAGGCAGTGGATCAAACTCTGACTTCACTCTGACCATCAGTGAAGTTCAGGCTGAAGATGCAGCAGTTTATTACTGTCAGAGTTTCCACTATCCCAACAGTCAGGATGTGTTCACACAGTGAAAAAGCGTCGTACAAAAACCTCCCTCAGTCAGACTGCTGCAGCTGGAAGCTACTGCAGAGACTGATACAGTTCACTGAACACACACACACACACACACACACACACACACACACACACACACACACATAAAGGTGACAAAGTGCTTCACAGGAGTAAAACTGTTAAAGAAATCAGACCATGAAAATAGTAGAATATCAGATATAATGAAATAAACAACAATAAAACATAAGCAACAACATTCCTTTAAAACACACAAAATACAAACAATAGACAGCACAAGGTGAGACAAAGGCCAGTTTGAATAAATGAGTCTTCAGCTGCTTTTTAAAGGCATCACCAGAGACCACAGATGGTTTGTCTATAGGAAGAGCATTTCACTACTTCAAAGACACCATCACCTTTGTTTTCAGTTGAGTGCCAGGGTCAACCAGTAAGCCCTGCTCAGAAGACCTAAGTGACCTACTGCTGATATAAGGATGGAGCAGCTCACAGATGTACACAGGTGTCTGACCATGCAGGGCTCTATATGTGAAAACAACAACCTTCAAATGAATCTTACACTTGATGGGAAGCCAATGTAAAGATGATAAGATGGGTGTGATGTGAGTCGTAGAGAGGTACAACCAACAAATCCTGATCCTAACACCTCACTGCCCCCCCCCCCCAGTGATAAAGGTGTGTATAAGCTCAGTGATAAAGGAGGGTGTCTGACCACGTAGAGCTCTAAAAGTCATTACGTGTGTGTTTAACTGATGATGACATTAAATGAGAGTCTGTTAAAGAAACCAAGACAGGTGGGACATGAGAACTTTTGAAGGATCTGCTCAAAGGCCAGACAATGACACTGTGGACCACTTGTTAGTGATCCAGGGATGTGAAACACTAATGAAAATGAAGTTCTAACAGTTTACATGGAAGAAATAAATGTGTGAATGATCCTCTTCATCTTAGCTTGAGGTACATGGGTCTAAGTTTAATAAGAAGTCTCAAATGGAAAGAAACAGAAGTGAATCAAACACTTCACATGTTGGTAAAGAGTAATGCCTGTTCAGAAGGGACACCTACATTTCTGATGGTAGATTTAAGAGACGATTCAATAGAAACATCTGAAAACTTTAATAAGAAGGAAGAAAATGCATCAGCATGTCAGACATCTGCTCAGACTGACACCTCCATAAAATTAGCTCCATGATATCTGATTATACATCAGTCAATCAATCAATCTTTATTTGTATAGCGTCAAATCACAACAAAGTCATCTCAAGGCTCTTTCCACATAGAGCAGGTCTAAACCGAACTCTTCAGGTTTCATTTAAAGAGACCCAACATTCCCACATGAGCAGCACTTGGTGACAGTGGAGAGAAAAAACTCCCTTTAACAGGAAGAACCCTCAGAACCAGACTCAGAGTGGGAGAACATCTTTAAACAGGAAGAACCCTCAGAACCAGACTCAGAGTGGGAGAACATCTTTTAACAGGAAGAACCCTCAGAACCAGACTCAGAGTGGGAGAGCATCTGCCTGGACCAGTTGGAGTAGACAGGAGAGAGAGGAAGGAGAGGAGAGAGAGAGGAAGGAGAGGAGAGAGAAGCACATTGAAGGTCCAGGACTGGAATCTGTCATCCGGACGTCTCCAGGCCCAGATTACCTGTGAGACCAGAAAGCACAGACAACTCCGGGGAAGAAGTTTAGCTTATTGATGCATTAATAGAACATGAATGTTAATGGATATAGATGGATGGATAGAGAGAGAGAGGGAGGAGGAGAGAGGAGCCCAGTGCATCATGGGAGTACCACGGCAGTCTAAGCCTATCGCAGCATAAACTCTGCCTCCTGTCCTAGTTTTAGAGATACTAGTAACCACAAGTAGGCCTGCATGCTGGTAGCGCAGTATTCTAGTAGGTACATAAGGTTCTATAAGCTATTTAATCCTTATATTGTCTTCTTTTTTTGTTACACAGGGAATCCTGCTGGGTCTGGTGGACCCATTGCATTTTGAGACTTTTAATTCAACGTAATCAAACCTGTTTTTGTTAAAATACTCAGCAGATCTTTACTTCATCCCAATTACAAGTAATATAAACAACACATATGTTAAATTTGTTCCCTTTACCTTTGTTCAATCACATTAATGAATAGAAATGTCACTTGTTTTTTGATTATGTTTTTAATTAAAATCAGCAAAACAAGAAAAAGTTGGTTGAAAATGTTTTCTGATTCATGTTCCTCAAAGAAAATGAGCAAAGGCCAATAAATCTTAATTTGAAAAAAATATTATTTGTGTCACTTTTCTGAAAAGGAGTCCCACAGACCTGAATACCTTATAAGGGTTAAGATATGATGGAGACTGATCATTAAGACCTTTGAAAGTGAGGAGAAGGATTTTAAATTAAATTCTAGATTGAAGATTCTGAACCTTCATCCTCGCTTCTTTCAGTCCTTACTGTGATGAAGCAACTTTAACATCGACATTGACTTTTGAGAGGAAACAGCATGATATGTTGAGGACAGCTACAGTTGACTGACTCTGTGTGTTTGCATATCTGTCCTGCCTCTCTGCTCCCAGCCGTTAAGAGGCCAGTGTTGATCAGTGGCTGTCCAGACCTTTCAGAGCCACTGACACGCCGCCAGCACAATGATGATGTCACTGACTCTACTGCTGGGCACCCTGGGGCTCCTTGTTCAGGGTGAGACTCTCTGCTGAAAACTTGGCTTCAGGATGCAACCAGGTTCACCACAATGATGTTCTGCTGTGATGGAGAAACACTGAAACAAACAGCATTGACCTTCTTCCATTCATTCTCCATGTTAAAGAAATGATACTCTTCTGTTTTCATGTTGATCATCTTTCTCCAAGCTGGATTTGTCTCAATAAGCCTTCTCCTCTTTTTCATGTTTTCCAGGTTCATCAGGAGAAATCAGTGTGACTCAGTCTCCTGGATCTCAGTCTGTTGCTCCAGGACAGACTGTCACCATCACATGTAAAGCCAGTTCAAGTGTTTATAGCTACCTCCACTGGTACCTTCAGAAATCTGGAGAAGCTCCTAAACTCCTGATTTATTCAGCTACAAACCGTCAGTCTGGAGTTTCAAATCATTTCAGTGGAAGTAGATCAAGCAATGATTACACTCTGACCATCAGTGGAGTTCAGGCTGAAGATTCAGGAGTTTACTACTGTCAGCAGGGTTACAACACACCGTTCACACAGTGATACAACGTCGTACAAAAACCTCCCTCAGCTGGAGAGGAACTGATCTGACTCAACAGCTGCACTCAGACCAAAACAACAGAGGTTTGACATAAAAGACATCACTTATTACAGCAATCACTCTATAATTATACTTTTAGTTATTTAAAGTAAGTATAATTTTGAAGGTTAATTAGTTGATACAGTGTCAGAACAGGATCACTGTGTTAGAGTGATTCTTACTCAGAGTCAGAATCAAACACAGCTGAAGAATTTAATGTTTAATCTTCATGAAAAAGGAAGTGTAATAAAAATTAAACCATGATTTATGAGACAGCATTTTCAGGTTTTATTAGTGATGTTTATTAAATGGTAAAAACAGGATTGCACAAGCTTTGTGGTGTGCTGCTCAAAGTTCAAATTGGTATCAAACCACACACCAAGATTTCCTGCAACAGTCTTGATGTTGTTTGAAAGGTCACCAGCAGATGGCAGGATTTGTTCTCTCACATGCTGGGACCCGATGACAATGATCTCTGTCTTATCTGAGTTCAGTTGTAGGAAATAGTTTGCCATCCAAATGTTTCAGGTGATGAAGGCAGTCAATAAGAGAAGTCAGAGTTCCAGGCTCAGTGGGTTTCACAGGTAGGTACAACTGTGTATCATCAGCATAACAATGAAAAGAAACACCATGCTTCTCAATGATCTGTCCAAGAGGGAGCATGTATAATGAGAATAACATTGTCATAATATTAATGTCACCATGTTGTAGTTTATGATGAATGAAAAGCTTTAAAGCTCCAGGTTTAATGTGACATCTATAAAGTATCAGCATTGTAGAAATCATGAAGATGAAAATAAACACACAGGACAAATAATTGTTTTCAACATGCAGAGGCCCCTCAAAGACTAATATCAGTAGACAAAGGTTAAGGCTGGCTCTGGTCAAAACAGAGACTCTCCCTACACTTCTCCTGCTCTCTGTCAGGTTTTACATCCAGGCCCACCACACCTCAGCTACCTGTACATGTGTTGAAGTCCTCCAGGTTTGACAGTGAAACAGGGACATGTAAAGGGTGTCCTTTGTCACCAATTGAATGTGTGTTCAACATTTGAGCCCCCTCTAAAAACAGTATGCTGATGTGTCAATATTTCACAGGTCAAAACCAAAGATCACATTCATTCTATGTGACTGTATGCTGATGATATTATACTTTTTATTTCTAAAGCTGCTACCGTTTAACAAGTTCAGATATATTCAGAAGGTTTTACTTTTCTCACAATGTCAAAACAACAAATTAAATAAAAACGTGTTAAAACTGATTTAGAATTAGAATATTTAGAAGAAGCAGATCACCCTCATGTCACTTTAGAAATCTGTAATATGAACTGAAACACGCTCAAGTCTGACAGATGTGTTTTATTGTTTAATGTTCAGCATACTGGTATATAGACAAACAGCAGACAGATGTGAAGGACACCATGTGTTACCCGACTGCCTGGTATGTCCATTTATATTGAGGAGAGATCAGTTTTTGTACATTTAATGGAAACACTGCTATCATTAAGAGAGATTAATATGATCATTATAATAATAATAATAAAGCTGCTATTTATCATTGATTTGATGAACACGTCTTTATTTTCTTGAAACATTAAAATCAAAAAGCAAGAAACATCATTACTGCAACATTTAAAGAGACAGAGGGAGAAAAAAGCAAAGTAGCAGAGATCAGAGTGAGAGCAGTAGCAGAGTAAAACCAGTAGCAGAGTCCCAGTGAGTCAGGTCAGGACTGGGAACACTGGTCTCTCCTCAGTGTCTCTGAGAGTGGAGTCTGGGAGCCCTGGGTGGCCTCACAGGTCACAGAGCCCACCTTCCCCCACTGGTCTGCAGTGAGCCTCAGGGTGCTGCTCCACCTGTAGTGGCCGTCCGCCTGCAGCACCCCTGGGCTCCTGCTCTGCTCCCAGCTGCTGCTGCTGCTGCTGCTGCCGTCCACCTTCCAGGCCAGACTCCAGTCTGAGGGGAAGCCCTTGTTGGCCTGACACGTGAGCGTGGCCTTCCCCTGCTGCAGCTCCTGGCTGGAGGGGGGCAGCACCGTCAGGGTGGGGGCGACTCGACCCACTGGAGGAGGAGACAGAGAGACAACATGAAGAAAGTTCATACAAAGAGAAAATAAACTCCACCCTGTTGGTTGCAGCAGAGGAGGCTGCTGGTTCTGTTGCTCTTTCTCACATTGGATCAAACTGGTCTTGGCTGTTTCACTTCCCTCCCTGAGCTCAGTAACCATGGCAACAGACAGGCATCACTGATGAACCATGGCAACAGACAGGTTTCAGTACTAAAGATAAAAAGTTTCAAACTGAAAACTCCTACTTTAGTTTCAGTAACACACTCAAACATCAGTGTTAAACCATTTCATGTTATGTATTACAGAAAGAATGAAACACTTTTACTTGAGCATGTGTGAGTTTGAAATGAGTTTTTTCTCCTCATTTACACATTTATCAATACTGAACCATCAACACAGACAGACTGCACTACTGACTCATATTTGAAGTGCTGGAAAATGAATCCTTCTAAATAAGCATGTGTTTAAATGACCTCAAGAGATATTATGGTATTCATTGTCTATAGTGAGAATAATAATGATCATTAAATTCATGAATCTGAGAGGAAGACTGAGTAAAACACATGAAATGTTTCCAGATAATAAGGACACAATTATGAGTCAAGTTATTGTCTTCAATAAGCAGCTGTACTTTTAAAGAACAATATAAATAATAAGAATGTAGAAACTGTCTGAATTATCATTTCTGTGTAACTAAAGACTTTTTTCATCTGATGTATTTTTATCTGTATTACAGTGAAGCCTGTAGTGATCACTGCACAAATATTACATTTATAAAACTACAATCCAAAATATTGAAGTAAAGCCTGAATTTATTGACTGGAAACATAATAAATGATGAATCTGAGATGATTTAGAAGTTAAATGTACTTACAGTTAACTTCCAGTCTGGTTCCTCCACCGAACGTGTACCACAGTGATACAAACTCATTGAGCCGTCGTACAAAAACCTCTCACTGTAGAGAGACACGGCTCTCTGACTTTGACACAAACAAACTCTACAAAAAGAGTTCCTACTTTAAAAAAAACTATTTATTTTATATGATATCCAATTAAAAAGTGCCACAACTTTTAACAGTTAATCACATGTTTACATATATATTGTTAAATTTGTCAGAAAATAAAATTGATCCTTTAAATATTGAATTAAATCAGACAGAAGATGTACTGAAAGAAAATGTGTCTGCTGTCATCAAAGCAAAGCTACATAAAATGATCAGTGACACATTATGAATCAATACTGTGATAAGTTGATTGATCCATTGATTAAACAGCATCATCAGAGTAATCCAAGTCCCTGTTGGAGTCAGTCAGAGCATTTCCATAGAGAGCCACTTTGCATCAGCAGCACCATGCTCCAGTGCTCTGGGAGAGTTTATAGTCCTGAGAGTTGAACACTGGATGACTGACAGCTGTCCTTCATGACAACAGAAGCCATAGAAATCCTCCTCATCAAAAACATGACTTTGATCTCCGTCCTCATCTGGACTCTCCTCTGCTGCTGCTTCACAGGTAAAGTCCAGAGAATCAAACTCCTCTCCTCTATGAACATCCGTCCCTCTGAAATGAAGCCCACAAAACCATGATGCTGCTTTATGTTTTTGTCTCTGTATCCTCAGAGTCCAGAGGCCAGTTCACAGTGACTCAGCCTGCAGCAGTGAGATCTACTCTGGGAGGATCTGCAACCATCAACTGTAGGACAAGTCAGGATGTTCATATTCATCTTTCTACCTACCACTGTTTATCCTGGTACCAACAGAGAAATGAAGAAACTCCTAAACGTCTCATTTACTGGGCTACCACTCTAGAATCAGGGATTCCAGGTCGTTTTACAGGCAGTGGATCAAACTCTGACTTCACTCTGACCATCAGTGGAGTTCAGGCTGAAGATACAGCAGTTTATTACTGTGAGGGTTATACCTATATCAACAGTCAATATGTGAGCACACAGTGAAAAAGCGTCGTACAAAAACCTCCCTCAGTCAGACTGAACAGAAACTGAACTGACTGCTGCAGCTGGAAGCTACTGCAGAGACTGATACAGTTCACTGAACACACACACACACACACACACACACACACACACACACACACACACACACACAGTTACATTACATTGAATTAAATATAAAATCAGTGAAAACATGTATTACATCATCAATCATATTTCAATCAATATGAAATGTGATATGAAGTTTTATATTTTTAACATCAGGTTCTTTAAATCTTGAATGAAACTTGTGCATCAAAGCGTCTCCACAGCTCAGCAGGTGATTGACAGTTCTGTGTAGACTCTACCTGTTAGCTGTTCTAGCTGTGTTCACTTTCTCTCATATTCACTTTGTTATACAGAGCAGTAACAACGCTGCTGAAGACAAAGTTTGGACTGGCAGTAGTGGATCTGTTAGAGGGGGATAATATCATTGTTGCAGCATTAATGAAAAGTAAAAGATCCAGTGGAAGAGCAGATATTCAGTGAGACCACTGAACATGAGGAAGCAGCTGCACACTGATCAAAGCTCTTGTGGCGTCTCCAGTTTGTGAATCGCAGCTAAATGAAGATTAATATTTGAAAGAATTGCACATTAGTGACTTTATGATCCTCTGAGCTCCAACAGATGTAAATACAGACTCTCAGACACAGAGGTATAAATCAGCCTTTTATTATTCATCAACACATCAATACAGCATTACACCAGTCAATCCCACAATCTGTCTACTAGCTTCCTGTCTCTGCTCCTCCATCCACATGCTGTAATACAGAACAATACAGTACAGAGCAGGACAGAGAGGACACATGTGAAGAGCACACACTCACTGCTTCTGTTCAAATGTTCTCACTTCATCTTTCACTTTAACTTTTCCATCTTTAAACATCATGAAAAAGTCCAGAGTGCCAAACATTTAACACATTTATTAACAAAATAACCAACAACTTCTAACAAAAACTGGACAAAAAGAAGGGAAGAGACCCAGACCAGTCCACAAAGGGATAAAGGATCTGGGCTGTCCTCTAATCTACTCATAGAAACTAAATGGACTACCAGACCCACCAAACACACAGAAAACTAACAAAGATAAGTAGAAGAGAGTGTGAGTCAAATGTCTCTCCCTCTATATCGGTCCTCCCTCAATCAGACTGGATCAGGACCTGGGAGAAAACACACAACATGATAAATGGAGATTCATGCTATACAAATCCTATCCAGCAGGGGGCAGTATGTAATAGTGATATGAAATGATAAAATCCCTCTGAACTTCTCTACAGATAAATTCAGTGTGTGAAGACTCATTTAACACAGTAACATGTGACAGCAGATATTAGTAAAACAATATGTTTGGACACATTATTTGATGAATAGATCTTTATCGTTTACAGCAAGCAACAAAAATAACACTTGAAAATGTGATGATTCTGTTAATCAGTCAGAGCATTTCCATAGAGAGCCACTTTGCATCAGCAGCACCATGCTCCAGTGCTCTGGGAGAGTTTATAGTCCTGAGAGTTGAACACTGGATGACTGACAGCTGTACTTCATGACAACAGAAGCCACAGAAATCCTCCTCATCAAAAACATGACTTTGATCTCCGTCCTCATCTGGACTCTCCTCTGCTGCTGCTTCACAGGTAAAGTCCAGAGAATCAAACTCCTCTCCTCTATGAACATCCGTCCCTCTGAAATGAAGCCCACAAAACCATGATGCTGCTTTATGTTTTTGTCTCTGTATCCTCAGAGTCCAGAGGCCAGTACACAGTGACTCAGCCTGCAGCAGTGACAGCTGATCTGAGAGGATCTGCAACCATCAGCTGTAAGACCAGTCAGGATGTTCGTTATCATAATAGCTATGGCCACTTTTTAGCCTGGTACCAACAGAGAGATGGAGAAGCTCCTAAACTTCTCATTTACTTTGCTACCACTCGAGAATCAGGGATTCCAGATCGTTTTTCAGGCAGTGGATCAAACTCTGACTTCACTCTGACCATCAGTGGAGTTCAGGCTGAAGATGCAGCAGTTTATTACTGTCAGAGTTATCATTATATCAACAGTCAGCTTGTGTTCACACAGTGAAAAAGCGTCGTACAAAAACCTCCCTCAGTCAGACTGAACAGAAACTGAACTGACTGCTGCAGCTGGAAGCTACTGCAGAGACTGATACAGTTCACTGAACACACACACACACACACACACACACACACACACACAGATGATATATAATGTTCATAGTGTCTCTATCAGTTTTCCTCCCACTTCAACAACCTGAAAGTTTCCTCAGATAAAGAGAACAGTTCCAGTGAAGAATCCCAGTCAGTCCATTAAAACCACAGCAACATCTATCAGAGTCAGCTCCACTGATGTCCACACACACAACTAACTCACTATATATGAAACGTCCACAGATTGAACTGAAATCTCTAATTCAACAAATATTTTCTGTAATAAAAAACAGCAGACATGATTTATTTAGTTCTACAATACATTCAGTACATGTCACTGAACAAACTGTTTATGGACCAAATTCATTATATGACACCAAACACTCCACACTTATAAACCCATGATAACAACTGACTGTAAATAGACTCAGTTTCATATTCAGATACAGAAAACTTTATTTATCCCAGAAGGTAAATCCAGTTCCACAGCTGACCCAGTCCACATAAATCAAACTCTCTCTATCAGCAGCATTCAAGCACTGACATGACAGTGACAACACACACAAGCAGGGACACACTCTGGCACACACAGCTCACCACATACATGCAGGTTTATGTGAGGAGCAGGTGATAACAACAACACACAACACTAACTTTAAAAGAAAAGCACCTGCAGTCTACACAACTTTAAAGAAGGTGGTCTACATTTCAATGACTGCCATCTGCATTAAGCAGCCTGACAGCAGAAGGAATGAAGGAATTAGAGTCGAGGTTTGTTCTGCTGATGGGTTCATCATGGCGCTGGCCTCAGTGTAGAACAAAGAATTCAGTTGACAGTATCCGGTCAGATTCATTAATAACAGACAGTTTGGAAGTTAGATATAAAGTAAAAGCTGCATTTAAGCATATATAATGTTATAGAGGCAGAATAATGAAGTTTGTTTAAATCAGTACAGCAAGACACTATTAAGAAATTGGAAAGCGAATGTGTACGTTTTTGATACTTATGCGTGTGTTGTGTACATAATTTACTACATGTGGAAGGCAGAAAGGGAGATGGGATTGTTGCTCGCTAATGCCCAAAGAGAAGCATCAAAGGACGGGAGTGTTAATGCTAAAGAGGCGTTGAGAAGTCTAGACAGAGTTTATCTACAGAACAAAAGATGTGTGAGGTCAAATACTTGTTTTACTTCTTTATTTTCAAGTAGAAAACATTTTCAGTCTCTTCCTAACTATTTCAAACAGAAGGACATGTTAACAGCTTTTACATTAAAAATACAGTCATATAAAAGTCAGGATTGATCAACGTGATATCTGATAATGATCAATTTAACTTGTTTGAGGTCTTTTAGTTGAACTGTGTTAAAATGTATGATCCAAATGTCTTGTTTTGTAATTTTTTGCTGATTATTCATTAAATTAGTTTTGCAGCAGTGAAAATCAAATCCATCAAATAACTTGATTTTACTGCCACCAAGACAGATTCATCTTGTAGCTGTTAGTCGAAATGTGAATGATTTTTATACTTTCAGCTCTAAATAGAAACATTTATTTGGAGAGTTTTACCTCCATGTTTCTTGTATGTTACCTCATATTGTCACATCTAAATTTTACCGGCCTAGTCACTCTGCTACTACGTACTTTTCCACTCAGCCCACCTCTGCTTCCCTCTGCCAGTCAGACACACCCACCTCATCAGTCTACTCTGTTCACCTGGGCACTCAGGCACTCCACATCAGCAATCAAGCCATTATTTAAGCCTCTCCTGCTCACTCACTCATTGCCAGGTTGACTCTCCAGAACTCTTTCTTGACCTATGTGTATTAAAAATGTAATTTTAGCTTTCAGTTAGTGAACTCCTCACTCCCTAGTCTCCCAATCAGTCTCTCAGGTCCTCCAACTGCAACCTCCTCACTGTCCCATGCACCAAACTGTCCCACTTGGGAGGCCGGTCCTTCAGTGCCATGGCCCACAAGCTCTAGAAGTCTCTCCCTCAATCTCTCTGTGACTGCCCTCTACATTCACATCTGACTTCAAAACTGTCCTTGACTCTGTGAAAGGTGCTGTATAAATGAAACATTATAATTATGAAGAAGAATTTCCCTGAATGATTCTCTCACAAATGTTTTATTGAGAGAACCTACGATGTCTTCATCAGGTAATACTCAGCATTTGACCAAGAAGCTCCGTATATAAACTCCACCTGATTCAACACAGGTGTGAGTCCCAAAACAAACCTTCAATAACATCAGCATGTCTACATTATTTATAGTCATGTAAAAATCTGAGGTATTGGCTACAAATGACAGTGAGTTGTCCCAGCAGTGAGGAGGAAACAGCATGATATGTTGAGGACAGCTACAGTTGACTGACTCTGTGTGTTTGCATATCTGTCCTGCCTCTCTGCTCCCAGCCGTTAAGAGGCCAGTGTTGATCAGTGGCTGTCCAGACCTTTCAGAGCCACTGACACGCCGCCAGCACAATGATGATGTCACTGACTCTACTGCTGGGCACCCTGGGGCTCCTTGTTCAGGGTGAGACTCTCTGCTGAAAACTTGGCTTCAGGATGCAACCAGGTTCACCACAATGATGTTCTGCTGTGATGGAGAAACACTGAAACAAGCAGCATTGAGCTTCTTCCATCTATTCTCCATGTTAAAGAAATGATACTCTTCTGTTTTCATGTTGATCATCTTTCTCCAAGCTGGATTTGTCTCAATAAGCCTTCTCCTCTTCTTCATGTTTTCCAGGTTCATCAGGACAAATCACCCTGACTCAGTCTCCTGGATCTCAGTCTGCTGCTCCAGGACAGACTGTCACCATCAGATGTAAAGCCAGTTCAAGTGTTTATACCAACCTCCACTGGTACCTTCAGAAATCTGGAGAAGCTCCTAAACTCCTGATTTATAAAGCTACAAACCGTCAGTCTGGAGTTTCAAATCGTTTCAGTGGAAGTGGATCAGGCACTGACTACACTCTGACCATCAGTGGAGTTCAGGCTGAAGATTCAGGAGTTTACTACTGTCAGCAGGGTAGCAGCACACCGTTCACACAGTGATACAACGTCGTACAAAAACCTCCCTCAGCTGGAGAGGAACTGATCTGACTCAACAGCTGCACTCAGACCAAAACAACAGAGGTTTGACATAAAAGACATCACTTATTACATAAATTAAGGCAAAGCAGCATTATTTATATAGTTCATTTCATACCCAATGGCAACTCAATGTGCTTTACATAAAACAAACATTTAACAGTAAGAATTGGAAACAAAAAACTTAAAAACATATAATTTGAAAAATAAAAATAATATTAAAAACACCTTCCACACCAATAATAAAAAATAAATACACAAGTACAGAAAAATAGAAAGAGAGAAAAAATAAAATAAAAACTAGAACAAAATACAGAATTAAATATAAGTTTGCTTAAAGTAATGATTTGCTTAAAAATCATTAAAAGGACATAGAGTGCAAATGAAAGATTAAAATGTAAAGTGCTTTAAAAGAGCTCAATCATAAGCTCAGGAGAAGAGAAATGTTTTTAACCTGGATTTAAAAATGATTTCAGTTCTGCTGGTAGTTTTTTTTTCTGTTGTGTAAAAGCAGCTTCATCATGTTTAGTTTGAACTCTGGGCTCAACTATCTGACCTGAGTCAGTAGATCTCAGAGCTCTGGGCTCAACTATCTGGCCTGAGTCAGTAGATCTCAGAGCTCTGGGCTCGACTATCTGACCTGAGTCAGTAGATCTCAGAGCTCTACTGGGTTTATATTCTACTAACATGTCATTCATGTATTCTGGACCTAAACCATTCAGTGATTTGTAGACCAGTAGCAGAACTTTAAAATCTATTCTATAGCTGACTGGGAGCCAGTGTAAAGACTTTAGAGCTGACTGGGAGCCAGTGTAAAGACTTTAGAACTGACTGGGAGCCAGTGTAAAGACTTTAGAACTGACTGGGAGCCAGTGTAAAGACTTTAGAGCTGACTGGGAGCCAGTGTAAAGACTTTAGAACTGGAGTAATGTGCTCTGATCTCTTTGTTCTGGTTCAAACTGGAGCTGCAGCGTTCTGAATGAGCTGCAGCTGTTTAATGCTTTTTTGTGGGAGTCCAGTCAGAAGACCGTTACAGTAGTCGAGTCTACTTGAGATGAAAGCATGAATCAGCTTCTCCTGGTCTGTTGGAGACATAAAACCCTTCACTCTGGATATGTTCTTAAGCTGATAGAAGCTGTTTTGGTGATTGATTTGATATGACTGCTGAAGGTCAGAAGGTCAGAGTCTATCAGCACGCCTTGGTCCGTAGTTTTTAGAGAGAGTGACTCGAGATGTTTACTGACAGCAATCCTCTTCTCTTTATTGCCAAAAACAATGACCTCAGTTTTGTCCTGATTTAATTGAAGGAAATTTTGGTTCATCCAATCAGTGACTTGCTCTAAACAGTGACACAATGACTGTATTGGACTGTAGTCATCTGGGGACAGTGCTAGGTATATCTGTGTGTCATCTGCATAACTGTGATAGTCTACATTAGAGTTCTGCAGAATTAGACCCAAGGGCAGCATATATAGACTGAACAGAAGGGGTCCAAGAACTGAGGTAGGGTAGTGTAATAAAAGTTAAAACATGATTTATGAGACAGTATTTTCAGGTTTTAACAGCAATGTTTCTAAGATGATAAAAACAGGATTGCACAAGCTTTGTGGTGTGTTGCTCAAAGTTTAAATTGATATAAAACCACACACCAAGATTTCCTGCAACAGTCTTGATGTTGTTTGAAAGGTCACCAGCTGGGACCCGATGACAATGATCTCTGTCTTATCTGAGTTCAGTTGTAGGAAATAGTTTTCCATCCAAATGTTTCAGGTGATTAAGGCAGTCAATAAGAGAAGTCAGAGTTCCAGGCTCAGTGGGTTTCACAGGTAGGTACAACTGAGTATCATCAGCATAACAATGAAAAGCAACACCATGCTTCTCAATGATCTGTCCAAGAGGGAGCATGTATAATGAGAATAACATTGTCATAATATTAATGTCACCATGTTGTAGTTTATGATGAATGAAAAGCTTTAAAGCTCCAGGTTTAATGTGACATCTATAAAGTATCAGCATTGTAGAAACAACTAGAAAATTCCAGGGAAATGTTGAGAGCCACGGGGCTGCTGCCGGGATGAGTACATGATTAATTTCCAGTGTTCAAAAGTCACCCTGATCATATTCTGGTTTCAAGTATTAAGTACATCTTACTAGTCAGTGTCAAGTGTAACGAACTTTATTCTCAACTTAACATCCCTGAAAATATTAAGTAAATATTAATCACATTTAAGCATAAATAATATTTATTTAAACTAATTAAGTAAAGTCTACTTCATTTTTTCACAGACAGGAACATCACTGTTATGAAATTATGAAGTAAATCTTATCATTAAGAGAATTTATTTTATTATACTTTTTATTTTAAATGACTTAGTTGTATGAAATTACATTACTCGTTATAATTATGTACATTTTGTTCATCTTCTATTGATAAATGTTGAATCTTTTTATACACCACAAATCATACAACTACAATACAAAACAATAAAACTATTTATTGTGTCCTCAGTAAACATTAATTAATCCATTCAAATGAATTAGCTCAGTTAACTGGCAAAACAGACAGACAGGAATTAGCCAAACACAAACAAGTAGCTCAGTTTCTGCCCAGCGACAGGTTGCTAAGGCCCAATGGTTGCTAAGGGCAGATAGGTTCTATGGTTGCTACGGTGATGTGTGAGAATCTGCTGGGAAATTCTTAAAATGGCCCCAGAATTTGGCTTCTGACAAGGTCCCGAACAATTTCAAACTGTGAGAAAACCGTAACTCCGAGAGAGACACAGAAGCCGGCAGATTCTGACAGTGTTTATTTTATTCAGATATTCTTTAAAATGAGCGAGTAAGCTCAGTGTGAACACAGAGTGAGATTCTTTTGAAAAAAAAAAGCTGATTACATTAGAGTCAGTGGGGAGCGAGACAGGTATTGCCTCGGCCCCCCATTTAAATTTTATGCAGACCCCGCCTGTCACCGTCACATTTTATGAATCCCAACACCTATATCGACATTTTGACAGAAACTTATTTGTCTCCTTTTTACGGTTTGGCCGTGAGCTCGAGTTAAACATAAAAATGAAGGTTATTTTTTACTGCTTCTCTCACTCAAGCTAACTGCCGCTTCCACTCTAACTTTGAAGAAAAAGTGATTTCCACTCCTCGTTTGACTGCTCATAGTTTGAAAAGTTCAGATATATTCAGAAGGTTTTACTTTTCTCACAATGTCAAAACAACAAATTAAATAAAAACATGTTAAAACTGATTTAGAATTAGAATATTTAGAAGAAGCAGATCACCCTCATGTCACTTTAGAAATCTGTAATATGAACTGAAAGACGCTCAAGTCTGACAGATGTGTTTTTAATGTTCAGCATACTGGTATATAGACAAACAGCAGACAGATGTGAAGGACACCATGTGTTACCCGACTGCCTGGTATGTCCATTTATATTGACGAGAGATCAGTTTTTATACATTTAATGGAAACACTGCTATCATTAAGAGAGATTAATATGATCATTATAATAATAATAATAAAGCTGCAAATATCATTGATTTGATGAACACGTCTTTATTTTATTTTGAAACATTAAAATCAAAAAGCAAGAAACATCATTACTGCAACATTTAAAGAGACAGAGGGAGAAAAAAGCAGAGTAGCAGAGATCAGAGTGAGAGCAGTAGCAGAGTAAAACCAGTAGCAGAGTCCCAGTGAGTCAGGTCAGGACTGGGAACACTGGTCTCTCCTCAGTGTCTCTGAGAGTGGAGTCTGGGAGCCCTGGGTGGCCTCACAGGTCACAGAGCCCACCTTCCCCCACTGGTCTGCAGGGAGCCTCAGGGTGCTGCTCCAGCTGTAGTGGCCGTCCGCCTGCAGCACCCCGGGGCTCCTGCTCTGCTCCCAGCTGCTGCTGCTGCTGCTGCCGTCCACCTTCCAGGCCAGACTCCAGTCTGAGGGGTAGCCCTTGTTGGCCAGACACGTGAGCGTGGCCTTCCCTTGCTGCAGCTCCTGGCTGGAGGGGGGCAGCACCGTCAGGGTGGGGGCGACTCGACCCACTGGAGGAGGAGACAGAGAGACAACATGAAGAAAGTTCATACAAAGAGAAAATAAACTCCACCCTGTTGGTTGCAGCAGAGGAGGCTGCTGGTACTGTTGCTCTTTCTCACATTGGATCAAACTGGTCTTGGCTGTTTCACTTCCCTCTCTGAGCTCAGTAACCATGGCAACAGACAGGCATCACTGATGAACCATGGCAACAGACAGGTTTCAGTACTAAAGATAAAAAGTTTCAAACTGAAAACTCCTACTTTAGTTTCAGTAACACACTTAAACATCAGTGTTAAACCATTTCATGTTATGTATTACAGAAAGAATGAAACACTTTTACTTGAGCATGTGTGAGTTTGAAATGAGTTTTTTCTCCTCATTTACACATTTATCAATACTGAACCATCAACACAGACAGACTGCACTACTGACTCATATTTGAAGTGCTGGAAAATGAATCCTTCTAAATAAGCATGTGTTTAAATGACCTCAAGAGATATTATGGTATTCATTGTCTATAGTGAGAATAATAATGATCATTAAATTCATGAATCTGAGAGGAAGACTGAGTAAAACACATGAAATGTTTCCAGATAATAAGGACACAATTATGAGTCAAGTTATTGTCTTCAATAAGCAGCTGTACTTTTAAAGAACAATATAAATAATAAGAATGTAGAAACTGTCTGAATTATCATTTCTGTGTAACTAAAGACTTTTTTCATCTGATGTATTTTTATCTGTATTACAGTGAAGCCTGTAGTGATCACTGCACAAATATTACATTTATAAAACTACAATCCAAAATATTGAAGTAAAGCCTGAATTTATTGACTGAAAACATAATAAATGATGAATCTGAGATGATTTAGAAGTTAAATGTACTTACAGTTAACTTCCAGTCTGGTTCCTCCACCGAACGTGAGCCACAGTGATACAAACTCATTGAGCCGTCGTACAAAAACCTCTCACTGTAGAGAGACACGGCTCTCTGACTTTGACACAAACAAACTCTACTAAAACAGTTCCTGCTTTAAAAACACTATTTATTTTATATGATATCCAATTAAAAAGTGACACATTTTTTAACAGTTAATCACATGTTTACATATATATTGTTAAATTTGTCAGAAAGTAAAATTGATCCTTTAAATATTAAATTAAATTAAATCAGACAGAAGATGTACTGAAAGAAAATGTGTCTGCTGTCATCAAAGCAAATCTACATAAAATGATCAGTGATACATTATGAATCAATACTGTGATAAGTTGATTGATCCATTGATTAAACAGCATCATCAGAGTAATCCAAGTCCCTGTTGGAGTCAGTCAGAGCATTTCCATAGAGAGCCACTTTGCATCAGCAGCACCATGCTCCAGTGCTCTGGGAGAGTTTATAGTCCTGAGAGTTGAACACTGGATGACTGACAGCTGTCCTTCATGACAACAGAAGCCACAGAAATCCTCCTCATCAAAAACATGACTTTGATCTCCGTCCTCATCTGGACTCTCCTCTGCTGCTGCTTCACAGGTAAAGTCCAGAGAATCAAACTCCTCTCCTCTATGAACATCCGTCCCTCTGAAATGAAGCCCACACAACCATGATGCTGCTTTATGTTTTTGTCTCTGTATCCTCAGAGTCCAGAGGCCAGTACACAGTGACTCAGCCTGCAGCAGTGAGAGCTGATCTGAGAGGATCTGCAACCATCAGCTGTAAGACCAGTCAGGATGTTTATTATAATGGGTACTACCACTTTTTAGCCTGGTACCAACAGAGAGATGGAGAAACTCCTAAACATCTCATTTACGCTGCTACCTTACGAGCATCAGGGATTCCAGATCGTTTCTCAGGCAGTGGATCAAACTCTGACTTCACTCTGACCATCAGTGGAGTTCAGGCTGAAGATGCAGCAGTTTATTACTGTCAGAGTTATCACAGTGGACCAGTGTTCACACAGTGAAAAAGCGTCGTACAAAAACCTCCCTCAGTCAGACTGAACAGAAACTGAACTGACTGCTGCAGCTGGAAGCTACTGCAGAGACTGATACAGTTCACTGAACACACACACACACACACACACACACACACAGATGATATATAATGTTCATTGTGTCTCTATCAGTTTTCCTCCCACCTCAACAACCTGAAAGTTTCCTCAGATAAAGAGAACAGTTCCAGTGAAGAATCCCAGTCAGACCATTAAAACCACAGCAACATCTATCAGAGTCAGCTCCACTGATGTCCACACACACAACTAACTCACTATATATGAAACATGAATGTTCACAGATTGAACTCAAATCTCAGTACAATGAAGCTTCATATCTGTAATATTTTATTTCCATTCAAGATGTGATGAACAAACTTTTTTTGTGCAGAAGGTCATATTCAGGTTTGAACTCAATCTCAACAAGAAGTAAAGTTAGTGAAATGTTTCAATGATGAATGGATATGAACAGATAGAGAGTGGAGGAGGAGAGAGGAGCATCATGCGAAAAATAAAGGCAAAACAACAAGCAACAAAAATCCCTCAGAGACCAAGTACAAAACTATAAAATAAATACCTGCAGACTAGAGGTTGAGGGCAGGAAAAGCCTGTCTGTACAAATGTGCTTTAAGAAGAGACTTGGATGTTGAAACTGAGCTGGTGCTCCTGAGTTCCTCTGCTGAGGCGTTTCAGAGTCGGGGGCCTTAACAGCAAGGTCTCAGTCAGCCCTAGTTACCAAACTTGATCTGGGAAAGCCAGGAGGTCCTTACCAGAGGATCTCACATGGTGATTTGGTTCATAAGGGGTGAGCAGTTCAGACATGTATTCTGGAGCAAGACCCTGTTTAGCCTTGAATGTCATCTGCTAGTCTTAAATACTGTGCATATGAATTGGCTCCTGTTTGAACTGATACTTAAAACTGCTCTCTTACTCAGCAAAAGGGTCCAACATGTTTTATATCTGCTGTGATTGTACCTGTGCCTAAGAAACCCAATCCAAGCTGTCTGAATGATTATAGACCTGTGGCTTTAACATCTGTCATAATGAAAATATTCCAACGCTTGGTTTGTAACCATCTGTCCAGGATTACTCTAGATCCACATCAGTTTGCATACTGAGCTAACAGGTCTGTTGATGATGCTGTTTCTCTGTGTTTACATTGTATTCTGCAACATCTAGAGGGTCCTGGTAACTATGCAAGACTTTTTTTTATCGATTACAGTTCAGCTTTTAATATGATTCTGCCATCTAGACTGCATGATAAGCTCCTCATATGGGTGTTGATCAGTCATTGTGCCGGTGGATATTGGACTTTTTAACAGGGAGAGTGCAGGTGGTTAAGTGCAACAACAAAACATCAAAACCCCTGACTGTCAGCACTGGGGCCCCCAGAGGTGCGTTCTGTCCCCTCTCCTGTTCTCTGTACACTAATGACTTTGGGCATTAGCGAGCAACAATCCCATCTCCCTTTCTGCCTTCGACATGTAGGAAATTATGTACACAACACACGCATAAGTATCAAAAACAAACTGGACGTACACATTTGCTTTCCAATTTTTTTAATAGTGTCTTGCTGTACTGATTTAAACAAACTGAGATGTTAGCCTTCAGATAGTATAGAAAAATGACTCAACACACAACACACACCTTTCAGAGCTGAGGAACAATCCCAGTTTAGTTCTGATAACTGATAAACATGGAAGACCAAACACAAGAGTGAGTGTAATGAGAACTTCACATTCAGGCTTTATGTTAATCTACATGATGATGATGTAAATGTTGAGTTGTCCCAGCAGTGAGGAGGAAACAGCATGATATGTTGAGGACAGCTACAGTTGACTGACTCTGTGTGTTTGCATATCTGTCCTGCCTCTCTGCTCCCAGCCGTTAAGAGGCCAGTGTTGATCAGTGGCTGTCCAGACCTTTCAGAGCCACTGACACGCCGCCAGCACAATGATGATGTCACTGACTCTACTGCTGGGCACCCTGGGGCTCCTTGTTCAGGGTGAGACTCTCTGCTGAAAACTTGGCTTCAGGATGCAACCAGGTTCACCACAATGATGTTCTGCTGTGATGGAGGAACACTGAAACAAGCAGCATTGACCTTCTTCCATCTATTCTCCATGTTAAAGAAATGATACTCTTCTGTTTTCATGTTGATCATCTTTCTCCAAGCTGGATTTGTCTCAATAAGCCTTCTCCTCTTTTTCATGTTTTCCAGGTTCATCAGGACAAACACTGACTCAGTCTCCTGGATCTCAGTCTGTTGCTCCAGGACAGACTGTCACCATCAAATGTAAAACCAGTTCAAGTGTTAGAAGTAGTTCAGGTACTAGCTGGCTCCACTGGTACCTTCAGAAATCTGGAGAAGCTCCTAAACTCCTGATTTATGAAGCTACAACCCGTCAGTCTGGAGTTTCAAATCGTTTTAGTGGAAGTGGATCAAGGACTGACTTCACTCTGACCATCAGTGGAGTTCAGGCTGAAGATTCAGGAGTTTACTACTGTCAGCAGAGTCGTAGCTACCCGTTCACACAGTGATACAACGTCGTACAAAAACCTCCCTCAGCTGGAGAGGAACTGATCTGACTCAACAGCTGCACTCAGACCAAAACAACAGAGGTTTGACATAAAAGACAAATTAAGGCAAAGCAGCATTATTTATATAGTGCATTTCATACCCAATGGCAACTCAATGTGCTTTACATAAAACAAACATTTAACAGTAAGAATTGGAAACAAAAAACTTAAAAACATATAATTTGAAAAATAAAAATAAAATTAAAAACACCCCCCACCCCAATAATAAAAAAATAAATACAAAGTACAGAAAAATAGAAAGAAAAAATACAGAATTAAATATTAATTATAAGATTGCAGCATAAAATAATAAATTAGCTTTAAAATCATTAAAAGGACATAGGGTGCAAATGAAAGATTAAAATGTAAAGTGCTTTAAAAGAGCTCAATCATAAGCTCAGGAGAAGAGAAATGTTTTTAACCTGGATTTAAAAATGATTTCAGTTCTGCTGTTAGTTTGTTCCAGTTGTGTAAAAGCTGCTTCATCATGTTTAGTTTGAACTCTGGGCTCAACTATCTGACCTGAGTCAGTAGATCTCAGAGCTCTGGGCTCAACTATCTGACCTGAGTCAGTAGATCTCAGAGCTCTGGGCTCAACTATCTGACCTGAGTCAGTAGATCTCAGAGCTCTGGGCTCAACTATCTGACCTGAGTCAGTAGAGCTCAGAGCTCTGGGCTCAACTATCTGACCTGAGTCAGTAGATCTCAGAGCTCTGGGCTCAACTATCTGACCTGAGTCAGTAGATCTCAGAGCTCTACTGGGTTTATATTCTACTAACATGTCATTCATGTATTCTGGACCTAAACCATTCAGTGATTTGTAGACCAGTAGCAGAACTTTAAAGTCTATTTTATAGCTGACTGGGAGCCAGTGTAAAGACTTTAGAACTGACTGGGAGCCAGTGTAAAGACTTTAGAACTGACTGGGAGCCAGTGTAAAGACTTTAGAACTGACTGGGAGCCAGTATAAAGACTTTAGAGCTGACTGGGAGCCAGTGTAAAGACTTTAGAGCTGACTGGGAGCCAGTGTAAAGACTTTAGACCTGACTGGGAGCCAGTGTAAAGACTTTAGAACTGACTGGGAGCCAGTGTAAAGACTTTAGAACTGACTGGGAGCCAGTGTAAAGACTTTAGAACTGACTGGGAGCCAGTGTAAAGACTTTAGAACTGGAGTAATGTGCTCTGATCTCTTTGTTCTGGTTAAAACTCGAGCTGCAGCGTTCTGAATGAGCTGCAGCTGTTTAATGCTTTTTTGTGGGAGTCCAGTCAGAAGACCGTTACAGTAGTCGAGTCTACTTGAGATGAAAGCATGAATCAACTTCTCCTGGTCTGTTTGAGACATAAAACCCTTCACTCTGCATAGGGTATTAAAAGCTCAGAGATGTAGCAGGGGGCAAGACCATGAAGAGCTTTAACAGTAATCAATGAAATCTTAAAATCTATCCTAAAACATACTGGGAGCCAGTGTAAAGATGTTAAAACAGGCGTAATATGATCCTGCCTCTTAGTTCGATTCGATTGGATCAAGCAGGTAAAAAGAATGTTGCAATAATCTAGACGTGATGAGATAAAAGCTTGTAAAATAGTCGGAGTGTCATTAAACATTAATATTAGTCTCTAGCTTTGTGGTGTGCTGCTCAAAGTTTAAATTGGTATCAAACCACACACCAAGATTTTCTGCAACAGTCTTGATGTATTTTGAAAGGTCACCAGCAGATGGCAGGATTTGTTCTCTCACATGCTGGGACCCGATGACAATGATCTCTGTCTTATCTGAGTTCAGTTGTAGGAAATAGTTTACCATCCAAATGTTTTAGGTGATTAAGGCAGTCAATAAGAGAAGTCAGAGTTCCAGGCTCAGTGGGTTTCACAGGTAGGTACAACTGTGTATCATCAGCATAACAATGAAAAGAAACACCATGCTTCTCAATGATCTGTCCAAGAGGGAGCATGTATAATGAGAATAACATTGTCATAATATTAATGTCACCATGTTGTAGTTTATGATGAATGAAAAGCTTTAAAGCTCCAGGTTTAATGTGACATCTATAAAGTATCAGCATTGTAGAAATCATGAAGATGAAAATAAACACACAACACAAATAATTGTTTTCAACATGCAGAGGCCCCTCAAAGACTAATATCAGTAGACAAAGGTTAAGGCTGGCCCTGGTTAAAAACAGAGACTGTTACTACGCTTCTCCTGCTCTCTGTCAGGTTTTACATCCAGGCCCACCACACCTCAGCTTCCTGTACATGTGTTCAAGTCCTCCAGGTTTGACAGTGAAACAGGGACATGTAAAGGGTGTCCTTTGTCACCAATTTAATGTGTGTTCAACATTTGAGCCCCCTCTAAAAACAGTATGCTGATGTGTCAATATTTCACAGGTCACAACCAAAGATCACATTCATTTTATGTGATTGTATGCTGATGATATTATGCTTTTTATTTCTAAAGCTGCAACAGTTTAACAAGTTCAGATATATTCAGAAGGTTTTACTTTTCTCACAATGTCAAAACAACAAATTAAATAAAAACATGTTAAAACTGATTTAGAATTAGAATATTTAGAAGAAGCAGATCACCCTCATGTCACTTTAGAAATCTGTAATATGAACTGAAACAAGCTCAAGTCTGACAGATGTGTTTTATTGTTTAATGTTCAGCATACTGGTTTATAGACAAACAGCAGACAGATGTGAAGGACACCATGTGTTACCCGACTGCCTGGTATGTCCATTTATATTGAGGAGAGATCAGTTTTTATACATTTAATGGAAACACTGCTATCATTAAGAGAGATTAATATGATCATTATAATAATAATAAAGCTGCAAATATCATTGATTTGATGAACACGTCTTTATTTTCTTTGAAACATTAAAATCAAAAAGCAAGAAACATCATTACTGCAACATTTAAAGAGAAAGAGGGAGAAAAAAGCAGAGTAGCAGAGATCAGAGTGAGAGCAGTAGCAGAGTAAAACCAGTAGCAGAGTCCCAGTGAGTCAGGTCAGGACTGGGAACACTGGTCTCTCCTCAGTGTCTCTGAGAGTGGAGTCTGGGAGCCCTGGGTGGCCTCACAGGTCACAGAGCCCACTTTCCCCCATTGGTCTGCAGTGAGCCTCAGGGTGCTGCTCCAGCTGTAGTGGCCGTCCTCCTGCAGCACCCCGGGGCTCCTGCTCTGCTCCCAGCTGCTGCTGCTGCTGCTGCTGCCGTCCACCTTCCAGGCCAGACTCCAGTCTGAGGGGAAGCCCTTGTTGGCCAGACACGTGAGCGTGGCCTTCCCCTGCTGCAGCTCCTGGCTGGAGGGGGGCAGCACCGTCAGGGTGGGACGGACATCACCTAGGAGACACCAATCACATTAGAGGACAGGGACCACACAGCTGTCAAACACCAACCACTTGGACACCTTTACTGTGTGAGAGTGGATTTTCCCCTTTAAGGAGTTTGTGTCAGATGGTTTTTCTGCTCCACCAGTCACTCACTCACACATTGTTTCACTTCCCTTTAAGAAACCTCTCATGCAGATCAGCACAGAAAGAATCATCGTACAGTTTGACCTGAAATATATCAAACTACACTGCAAATAAAACTACAAGATTTCATAACTTTCTCATCAAAATTATCACAAATGTTAACAAAGCATTACATTACAACACTCAGTGGAAACATAACCAAACACAGAAGATGAACTGACCACCAGCTGATTTCAAACATCACTTAGCAAACTGTTCAAATGACTTCAAACTACATTTGAAACAATACAGAGATCAGAAATTTGGCACATTTTCAAACACCCATTGTTATCATCACTCTGCTTCATTTCATTTCAACAAATTATATTCCAATCAATGGTAAAAAACTGAACCTTAAAATGTAAAATGATTGTTAGAAAATCACTTTAAAATGCATCTAAATCTTCATCTTTTCTACATGTCAAGTTATTAAATGTCAGTATGACAGGAATGTGTTTAGTGAAGCTGCTCTGAGTTATCCTCCATGGTAAAGAAGGAGAAATACAACATCAATACTAAAAGTGCTCTTAATAAAAATGATATTTTTATCTACTGTAAGCATTCAAAAGCTTCATTCAAAACACTATTTTACAATATTGTATTTATCGTTTGAGCAGAAACTTACTTCCAACATCCAGTCTGGTTCCTCCACCGAACGTGAGCCACAGTGATACAAACTCATTGAGCCGTCGTACAAAAACCTCTCACTGTAGAGAGACACGGCTCTCTGACTTTGACACAAACAAACTCACTAAAATTAGACTCTTGTTTTAACATTTAACGTAATTTGACAACTGACAACAACACAGTGATACACATTTCATATATATGTCATTTTATTTAAAACATGTTCATTTTTATTGAATTCATATCAAGTGTTTGTGGTAATACATTTAAATAGAACAAATTAGATTCTGCTGTCAATACACATGAATCCCAAACCACCTTAAAATGATTAGTGACACATTATGAATCAATACTGTGATAAGTTGATTGATCCATTGATTAAACAGCATCATCAGAGTAATCCAAGTCCCTGTTGGAGTCAGTCAGAGCATTTCCATAGAGAGCCACTTTGCATCAGCAGCACCATGCTCCAGTGCTCTGGGAGAGTTTATAGTCCTGAGAGTTGAACACTGGATGACTGACAGCTGTCCTTCATGACAACAGAAGCCACAGAAATCCTCCTCATCAAAAACATGACTTTGATCTCCGTCCTCATCTGGACTCTCCTCTGCTTCACTCAGGGTGAGGAAAATCATTTTTCTGTCCTGTGAAAATAATTTGGTGTGTAGCTGAGTTTCACCTCATCATCTCATGTCCAGTGATTCTTCTCTCTCCTCAGGGTCTGTTGGACAAAATGTTGTTGTGACTCAGCCAGCAGCCAAATCAGTGCAGCTCGGTCAAACTGCCTCTATTGACTGTAAAGTTAATAGACAAGTTACTCACTACACTGGTTCACGACACTATCTGGCCTGGTACCAACAGAAAACTGGAGAAGCTCCTAAACTTCTGATCTACCGAACATCAGACAGATTTTCAGGAATCTCCTCCAAATTCACTGGAAGTGGAGCAGGGAATGGAGTTGATTTCACTCTGACCATCAGTGGAGTTCAGGCTGAAGATGCAGCAGTTTATTACTGTCAGAGTCATCACAGTGGACCAGTGTTCACACAGTGAAAAAGCATCGTACAAAAACCTCCCTCAGTCAGACTGAACAGAAACTGAACTGACTGCTGCAGCTGGAAGCTACTGCAGGGACTGATACAGTTCACTGAACACACACGCACACGCACACGCACACGCACACACACACACACACACACACACACACACACACACACACACACATACACACACACACACACACACACACACACACACACACACACATATACACACACACACACACAATAACTTGATAGAAGTTGAATTAAATTATTTAGTTACAATGAATTAAATATGAAATCAGTGAAAACATGTATTTCATCATTAATTATATTTCAATCATATGAAATGTGATATGAAGTTTTATATTTATAACATCAGGTTCTTTAAATCTTGAATGAAACCTGTGTATCAAAGCGTCTCCACAGCTCAGCAGGTGATTAACAGTTCTGTGTAGACTCTACCTGTTAGCTGTTCTAGCTGTGTTCACTTTCTCTCATATTCACTTTGTTATACAGAGCAGTAACAACGCTGCTGAAGACAAAGTTTGGACTGGCAGTAGTGGATCTGTTAGAGGAGGATAATATCATTGTTGCAGCATTAATGAAAAGAAAAAGATCCAGTGGAAGAGCAGATATTCAGTGAGACCACTGAACATGAGGAAGCAGCTGCACACTGATCAAAGCTCTTGTGGCGTCTCCAGTTTGTGAATCGCAGCTACATGAAGATCATTGTTTGAAAGAATTGCACATTAGTGACTTTATGATCCTCTGAGCTCCAACAGATGTAAATACAGACTCTCAGACACAGAGGTATAAATCAGCCTTTTATTATTCATCAACACATCAATACAGCATTACACCAGTCAATCCCACAATCTGTCTACTAGCTTCCTGTCTCTGCTCCTCCATCCACATGCTGTAATACAGAACAATACAGTACAGAGCAGGACAGAGAGGACACATGTGAAGAGCACACACTCACTGCTTCTGTTCAAATGTTCTCACTTTATCTTTCACTTTAACTTTTACATCTTTAAACATCATGAAAAAGTCCAGAGTGCCAAACATTTAACACATTTATTAACAAAATAACCAACAACTTCTAACAAAAACTGGACAAAAAGAAGGGAAGACACCCAGACCAGTCCACAAAGGGATGAAGGATCTGGGCTGTCCTCTAATCTACTCATAGAAACTAAATGGACTACCAGACCCACCAAACACACAGAAAACTAACAAAGATAAGTAGAAGAGAGAGTGAGCCAAATGTCTCTCCCTCTATATCGGTCCTCCCTCAATCAGACTGGATCAGGACCTGGGAGAAAACACACAACATTATAAATGGAAATTCATGCTATACAAATCCAATCCAGCAGGGGGCAGTGTGTAATAGTGATATGAAATTATAAAATCCCTCTGACCTTCTCTACAGATAAATTCAGTGTGTGAAGACTCATTTAACACAGTAACATGTGACAGCAGATATTAGTAAAACAATATGTTTGGACACATTATTTGATGAATAGATCTTTATTGTTTACAGCAAGCAACAAAAAATAACACTTGAAAATGTGATGATTCTGTTAATCAGTCAGAGCATTTCCATAGAGAGCCACTTTGCATCAGCAGCACCATGCTCCAGTGCTCTGGGAGAGTTTATAGTCCTGAGAGTTGAACACTGGATGACTGACAGCTGTCCTTCATGACAACAGAAGCCACAGAAATCCTCCTCATCAAAAACATGACTTTGATCTCCGTCCTCATCTGGACTCTCCTCTGCTGCTGCTTCACAGGTAAAGTCCAGAGAATCAAACTCCTCTCCTCTATGAACATCCGTCCCTCTGAAATGAAGCCCACAAAACCATGATGCTGCTTTATGTTTTTGTCTCTGTATCCTCAGAGTCCAGAGGCCAGATCACAGTGACTCAGCCTGCAGCAGTGAGATCTGAACTGAGAGGATCTGCAACCATCAGCTGTAAGACCAGTCAGGATGTTACTAATGGGTGGTGTTTAGCCTGGTACCAACAGAGAGATGGAGAAGCTCCTAAACTTCTCATTTACACTGCTGACGTGTTAGAATCAGGGATTCCAGATCGTTTTTCAGGCAGTGGATCAAACTCTGACTTCACTCTGACCATCAGTGGAGTTCAGGCTGAAGATGCAGCAGTTTATTACTGTCAGAGTCTTCATGAAATCAACAGTCAGGAAGTGTTCACACAGTGAAAAAGCGTCGTACAAAAACCTCCCTCAGTCAGACTGAACAGAAACTGAACTGACTGCTGCAGCTGGAAGCTACTGCAGAGACTGATACAGTTCACTGAACACACACACACACACACACACACACACACACACACACACACACACACACACACACACACACTTAGAGCACTATATACTATTTGATAACAATATGATTTATATCTTTAATCAGAATAAATAAATAAATTGTATTACAGATAATAGTAATAATATGTTTGGTCTCACAGTGGAACAAACACAGTCACAACTGAAGGAAACTATTTAGTTGCATTGTGTAGCGGACACAGCATCAGTACGGCTCAGAACATCATCTGGTCAGAGTCACCTTTGACCCTCAGATGAGTAAATTGGACCAGGTTTGATATAGAGACTGACAGGGTCTCTCTCTTGGACAAACAAAGATCCATTAACACTCCATGGAGCAACCAAGAGTGACAAGAACTACATAAAAGTAACAAAATACAGATTTTGGTGTCTCCTTCGTACGTCATAATTTATCCGAAAGACTTCTTCCATCAGATTAGAGTCACACAGACCACGATCATCATGTAGCGTAGAATGGGTAGGCTATATCTTAAAGATATTGAAAATAGCTCTCGTAATAAGGGGCACCACCTTCGTATGAAGGAAAAGATTTTCTTAATTGGTTGTTTATTAGCCAATTAATAAATCATAATAATTAATAAATCAATACATTTCTGAATCAGTCAAATATCTAAAGTTCGTGGCTCTACGGTTCAATAGATCCCCTGTATCACTTCAAAGAATAGACATACACAATTGATTGAGTTTTATGGGTTTTATTAACTACACACTACTAACCAATGATGTATAAATAAATGTGATGGTACAATACAATATGAATTCAAGAGGTTACTCGATATAGCAACATGAATGAAAGATGATGGTGAATGATGAACTTAAATGAAAGATATGTAATTATGTGGAAGCTAAGAAACTTAGTCTATAAGTTTTACTGAGCCTTAATTTTAAAGGAAATTTGAATTACTCGATCTGACATCAACCCTTGATTAATGCAATATTTGGATCCTACTTTCATCCGTGGAGGGTCTCAGCTGTCCGTCCTGCAGAACCACGCGTAACGCACACCAAGTGGAAGACCTCAGACAGCGTCGCAGATTCGGGCGGGGTTCGATGTCCGGGTCGGCTGGCCTGGCCTTTTCGTCAGACTGCCTTGTTCCGGTCGTTGTCCGCTGGCAGACTTTGTTCCTCTCGGTTATGATGAGTCGTAGGGTTGACAGACGTTTGTCTGCTCAAAAGGTTCTCTCGGGTTGATGAAAGATGGAGGAAGGGTCTAATTTAACTAGCTCTCTTTCTGGAGAGATCTCAGCGTCAAAATCATCAAAAATGTCAAAAACAGGCTGAATGCAAAACTTAATGACGTGTTCACTTGAAGGGCCTTTTTCTAGACGTTGCTGGTGAAAGTTACAAGATTACAAAACTTAAGAAAACTTAGATGAAGGATAACTAAAGATTAAGCTAAGAAGAAAAGAAAAGATGGACAGAGCAAGACCGCTGGTTCGGGTCATGCTGGGTCCGGTTCAGGTCATGCTAAGACCAAGAAGGGAAGAGGACAAGAGGGCAAGAGAGAGAGTTCATGGGTGCAGCTGGGTTTTGTCCCTTGGGAGGGCTGTTGTGTCAGCCAATCAGATTCATCACAGCTACCCTGAGGATCTAATTTCCAGCTTTTACCATGTAACTTTTCATCATCATCATTCATTCAGTATTTGATCCTGATTATAAAATGCATACTATAATCTACTGACACAGAACACAGGATGTATTATTCTGTTATTAATATGACATCAGCTTGATTCATCAAGCTGCCATTCATTAAAACTGAAGAGGATTAATATGATCAAGCATAACACATAGTTATTCTACTTATTCCATGATAGATAATTGATTATCACCAAAATGTAAGCATAACATCAATGTAACACTTTCTCACATTAAACAAACATTTTCATACCAAAATTTAGTAAGTAAGTAAACTAAAGTAAGTAAGAAAGTATAATCACAGTTCTCCAAATACACATTTATCTATGATCGCTGTAATAGCTGTTACAGTGGAGGTTTAGGTAATTGATAATGATATAAGTAATTGGTATTGTTTAAACCATACTTTTCACTAAGATGTTCTTATTTAAGTATTTAACACTCATTTTCTCACTTTCATGCTCTGTGTGGTTTCAGGAGACACAGAGGGGGGGAGCTCAGGAATTTAGTTTACGACCGTTATCTGTGTGGCTCTTCTCTGATGACGTGGGTAGTCAGAAGACCCCCACTCCGGGCCTGGGTTAAACCTTATGACCGGAAGAATGGGAAGAGGGGACAAACCGGCTCATTCTTACAAAGTGAATTTATCACTTAATGGTCCCCCCTGCAGTTAGCTCAAAGCCTTCCATATGGACCGATTCTGTCCCATGGAATGATAAGGGATCTTTGTTTGTCCAAGAGAAAGACCCTGTTTGTCTCTATCAGACCTGCTTCAATTTCCTCATCTGAGGGTCAAAGGTGACTCTGACCAGAGGATGTTCTGCAGTACTGATGTCGTATTCACTACATATCCCCCACTTGATACAAATCTCGCCTTCGATGGGGAGCTTTGAATCACCAAGTTGAGGACATCCAAGGCGGCGAAGCAGGTGGCACATGATGACATTGCTATAACCAGGGTTGATGTCTTGGCAAATTCAATTATTCAAAACTGTATAACTACAGAGAGGTACCTGGGTATCTAGTGGTTAGACATTAAGGTGAGAAAATGAAAAATAATAATAACAATAAATCACTCAAGCTACAATGATTAACTTTATCAATAATAATCAATAGTTGCTAAGTAGCTTGAGGGTAGCTAAACTCTAGTGTCATTTGAAAGTGTTGTAATGGTTTAGTACTCAATAGGGAGAAATGAGGTAAAAGATACACACTATATACACTTACACTAGTCAACATAAGACCCATCATATCACAGCATATCAGACAGTAACATTGCAACCAGTTGTGTGTGAGCATGATCAACCTGTAGTACAACATTAAAATATTCTACTGTGCCCAGAGCCTTGAGCAACATCTCACTCGGGGTGTTAAATACCAAGATTGTGCCTTACACATTTCTGGATGGTTTCTGATTATGATTTCTGCTTGATTATTTGTTCTCGGATCCCAGAGATTTTAGTCTGTAACTCATTCATACGCTGTTTGATGGCGTAAATGTTTATGGCGTTGACTAGGGTAAATTTTAAACTAAAAGAGGACAATACACAGTTGAGGCTGTGGTTAGCATAGCCCCAATTAGCGGTTTCTCTTTTGTAAGTGGTTGTTTAACCTGCTGAGGTGAGCTCATAATTTGAACTGATTTGAATACGTCACCCCCACTTGTACTCAATGACAGGGTAATTGTAAGTGGCGAACTTAACTTAAGGTGGAGGTGTCACTTGGTTTCTAAGTGTCCTGAGTTTCAGACTTGTGGTCAGTTGATTTTAAGTTACTATCGAAAGTTTCTGAGATTTTGAGGAGACTGTGATACAGGACAATTTATTTCCACCCCCCTGTTAGTGATTTGCACCTCAGGGTGTTTATGGACTTTATGATTTAACTAGGATGTGTTGTTTTCCAGCAAATCCCATAGGGTTTTTGTCTAGTTTTATTTGGTTAGGGCTGACCCATTTGAAAGTTGGTTCTTTCTGAGCATGTTTTGCTGTTCTCAGGCCAGTCTTTACAATGGGTTGAGCCATGGTGTAGTTAAACACTTTGTCCCCCACTTGGAGTTTGTCATGGGGTGCTCTTTGGTAATAGTAGGCGTTTTGTTTCTGTGCGCTTTTGTTTCTGTGTTTTTGCGCGAAAGCAAAGGTAGCCTGAAGGTGTTTAGTATGTGCTATCGCAACATTAGATTTGCCTGGTTGATAGGGCAGGTGTTGCGGACGAGTGGTTCGTCTGTCTGTCATTGTTTGACAGGGGGAGAGCCGCATTGTTTTGTGCGTAGTTGCTCTGTAACCTATGTTTGTTGGTTGAGACTGATAGGGGATTAAACAGTCTTTGCTGTTGTCTGCTATGTCTTTTTCCACATGTGGACAGTAGGTGGCTTCTTTCAGTGCACTGTCTGTGACTGTGGCACCTCTGTGGCTCACTTCGGTTAAGTCATGGGCATGCCTGCGCAGTACCCCCCTGTGCTTTCGAGGGACCACGACCGAAGGGGAAGTGAGTGGGTCGGAAGCATCGACCAGGTTGCCCTTGACCTTTGAGACCAGGCCAGGAATGGAACGCGGGGGCGTGGCAGACACAGCAGGTGAAGACTGAAGGGGAATGGAAGACGCAGCTTCTACATCCAGTGGACACCGATCGACGGCAAGGATCGAAGGGGCGGGTGGGTGGGAAAGAAAGTCTGTGTCATGTGGGAAAGAACTGGGCAGGGGCTGGGGGACCTGTGACCAGATCTTCAGCCCTTTAAAGTCTATCAGAGGCTCAAATCGATCAAGGAAGTCTTTGCCAATGAGGAAAGGAATGTTGTTGAGAGGTGACAGGTACACTGGGTGTACAACACTCATTGGTCCAATGGTTATCTTTATCCAAGCTAATGCTGTCAAGGTAGTACTTGTGACAGAGTACGGTTGGACCTTCGGAGCGCAAGTCTGAAGCTTCAAGTCATTGTTTGACTCGTGCATGATGGACTGCAATTTTGTGAAAAGTGCTGATGACATCAAGGTGATATCAGCGGCAGAGTCCAGGAGTGCGTCATGTTCAAGGACATCTTCAAGTGTCAAAGATATGTAATGTTTTCGGCTGACTCCTTTCTCTGTCAAGTGACCCAGAAATTGTGTAGCTGGTGGGTCAGTAAGGATAATTGTCGCATCCTTGTGAGGAGGTGAAGCTTTTGGGTCTGACTGTACTGCCAACACTGCAGTGGGGGAAAGGGATTTTTCACCCCCCTGATGTGGTTGGTCAGGTTTATCAGTCATAGCTTTTCGAGCCAAGTTCTGGGCTGGCTTAAGTTCAGGTTCCTTGAGGTTCAAGCACAGCTCTTCAACCACCTCGTGGGGCTGGTTGGAGGCGTGGTCAAGAGGAGTTGGATCAAGTTTCACAGAATCAATGACAAAGATGTCAGATTTTTGAAGTTCTTCTTCCTTTTCTTTCGGTACTTTGCGAAGTATACGTCGTAACATTTCAAGTTCTTCGTGACTGAGGTCTGGGGTTTCAGACTCACCTGTCACGTGGGAGTTTTTCTGTGAGAGAGTTTGTGAGTCATCGTCTCGTCTGGCATCTCTTTTAGATGACTCACGACGAGATGGGTATGGGGGTCGTCTATCACATGGATAGCGGTTCTGAAACTTGTAATGTTCTTCTTTCCTGTCCTCGCTGTCTTCACGATTTTCCCTGTTGTTAGGTGAAAACCTGTTTTGGCGGGATTTCACAGGGTAACCGTTCATGGTCTTTGAGTAACCTTGCATTGTATTAGGCCAGAATGGTCTTGTGTGTCCACGACCTTTGTGGGTTCGTGGGGAACTCGACTGGCTAGATGATTTGGCCAACTGATAAGGTCGGGAGGCAGGCGCTGCCGAATTGTGTCCTATATAATTATAAGCCCCTTCTAGTTCCATGGGCAAGGACTCTGAGTCAGTGGCTAAGATGACAGGATTAGATTGTTTGATCTGAGATTGCTTTTGTTTAGCAAATCCCAAGGAAGCAAGTTCACGCAGTTGTTGGATGGTTGACGTGCGTGGATTTGCCATGATTCCAAGATGGCGACTGGTCCCAGGATGGAGGTTTTGGATGAAGAGGGTTTTGAAGTTCAAGTCTTCCTCCATCCCAGGCTCATTCCTGGAACCAAAGTAGGCCTGAAGGAGGCGATAGTAGTACTGTCGAGGACATTCTTGCCTCCCCTGTTTGACAGTCATGGCGACGATTAAGCCAGATCGTGAGATCGGGTCTGAGAACTCCTTCTCTAGGGCCTGTCTAAGCAGGGCATAATCCTTCCTGACGTGGTCAGGCTGTCGCTCGAGGAACCTGTTGACAATGGTATTGGAAGTCACTTTGATGAGATATATACGATGGTTCGAAGTTGCGTTGGGGAAGTCTCGCAAGTAGAACTCGATATCTTTCAAGTACATGGTGATGTCATAGAAATCACCAGGAGTGGGTTCGAAACGCGGTATGGTACGTGCCATCTTGTCAAGGTCCCGATCTGAGAGACTGTGTGCACCATAGGTGTCTAATGGCAGGTGCGCTGGTGGAGGAGGAGTCATTTTGGCTGGGTCGAAAGAATTTTGGCTAGCCCAGAAGGGAGCCGGCATATGTGGTGAGAAAGCTGGCGGCGACCCACCTCCACGTCTGCTCTCCTGGAAAGAGTCGTCGAACATGTTTCGTTGTGTTCGATCTATCTCAAGGGAATATTGTAGCTCTCTTTTAGCTGAAATGAGCTCACTCTGAGTGATCTCCTGTTGTTTGCGAGCTTCTTTAGCGCTGTCCCTAGCTTCAGCTAATTGTTGTTTTAGCTGTTGATTTTGTTTTTCTCCGGCTTCCAGGTGGGTAGCGTAAACTTGGTTTCGTAACTTTAAGTTATCAATTTCATCCACTGCGCGTTCAAGGTGGGTGTGGACCTCGTCTCGGGTCTTACTTACCTCACCCAGCTGTTCTTGTAACTCAACTTTTGCTTTGTTAAGTTCAATGCATTGAGCTATTAGCTCTTTTTCAGCTTGAGCTGCGGATTGTTTGGACACCTCCAGGTGGTGTTTGAGAAATTCATTCTCTTGTTGTAACTGCTTAACTTGTTGCGCACGCGTTGTCAGATCGGCTCTGGTTCGTTCAATCAATTCATAGGCATTTTTGAGTCGTGCGGCTTCTACAAAAGCTAAGCTACCTAACATTTTAGTTAGTGCTTTATCTTTCAGTGGCTTAGACATGGACTTTGACATAAGGTCAGTCATTATTGACTCAACTTCAAAGGGGTTGGTGTGCTGGATATGTGTTGCATAGCCAGGCAGCCAACTCTCAGTTATGTCTGCTAATGTAGTCTCCAAATTCTCAAGGGGGTCCTCATAACTTGAGATTTCAGGTACAGTTGAAGAAGTCATGTCTAAATTTCGAGAGTTGGACATGACAGTGACTTGGTTAAGAAATCTGATGTTCAGGGAAGAATCTTAATTAAATTCTAAATTAATTTGTGTTAAATACACAGATTGAAGTTAAGATCTGTATATTACCTAAGTTGTTTGTAAACAACTATAGATAGGCTTGTATATGTTTGCTGTAAAGCAGAAACAAAGAAGGATTATTATTATGATTGTTAAAGTTATTCAGTTTAATAAGTAATCCTTTGAAATTACTTTGGATAAAGGGTTTAAATTTTACTGTTGTTTGTTTTACAGTAAATTTAAAATAGTAAGCTTTGCTCCTGTTAAATTAATGTGATATTAAAGTATGGAAGCAAGCAAATAGACTATGTGTAGTCATTTATTGAATTTATTTGTTTATTTGTTTTATGAAATAAATCAATCAACTTAAAGTGATGTGAGGATGGGAGGGCACATATGGATATATGTGTACTGAAATTCAAAGTCACTTTAAGAGTTCTTTAAAAGTACAGTTTAATTCAAATGTAAAACAATGTTATCTGTTAGGACTAGTTTGTACTAGTTTGCTGTGATGTTTACAAGTGTTATTAATCTTAAACAGATTTCACACAAATTTATTTCAATGGCAAAAGGTAATGCCAAAATTAGTAATTAATGAATCTGTTAATTAATTATTATCTTTAAACCAGATTTGAATAGATTGGTTAAAGTTCACACAGCTTCTTTACTTTTACATGGACAAAGATTTGCATCAAAAAGGTATTCAAACACAGTTGACCAAATCAGCCATTAGGGGGCGATAGGGATTTTATTCTCTCGAATTTGTGGAGCAGCGGAAGAGGAAGACGGAGGAAGAGTCGTCAGAGCTGACGATCTTAGCACCGCCCACTGAAGGACCTCCGTTGCTAAGCTAAAGGCTATTCACTTTGATTCAGGACACAGAAAGAGCTTCACTCTCTAAAAATAACCTTTTTGGCCTTCTGAACAATAGACCACGAGGCTCGGCGGCCTCGTGTACTTTACTCTGTCTCTGAGCAGAGTGTTGGACGGCTCTCTGCACCGTCTTAAAGCACAGTTTTAAACTTTCACCTCAGCAGCTTCAACAAACCGAAGTTACGTTAGCAACCGTTATTATTCACAGAAGTCTCTTCTGGTATTTGAGCAGCTAGCCCTTATGAAGCACTAGTTAAAATAATGAGATATTCTCAGAGCTGGTTCAGCATTTAGCTGATAATGCTCAACAGGTCCGTTTAAGCAGCTATTTTATTTCTTAACGGTTCAAATCACAGCAGCTTTGGACAGGTCAGAGACGGGCTTCTTTTACATCCGTCTCTGGATAAAATGCAACTAGCAATTTAACACACTAGTCGAAGTAGAGGGTATTTTCACAGCGTTAGCGTCAGCATTTAGCTGCTACTATCACCACACGTCCTCTCTGGGGCGTAAAACAAATGGCTCAAACACTTGTATTTATTCATGGATCAACACGGGCTTTTCCCCGATGTAACACAGCGCGGTGTCGGGACACACCGAGCAGAAATAAACCTCTTGGCCAAACTACAACAGGCAGCTCCGGTTGTTAGCAGGCTAGTTAGCTAAGCTAACCGACAAACGCAGAGGTTTTTAGGCAGGTTAAATTCTCTGGGACACGCAGATAAATTTACCAACAACTCAGAGCGGATTAACGGACTACTGGAACACGCAGATAGCCGTTATCCACCAAAGGCCTATTATTAATAAGCGTGTATTACGCTATATGCATACAGACTTTGAAAACAACAACATTAGTAGGCTGCAGACGCTACATCTATTGTTTTAAAGTCGATTTATGCGCTTCCTGCACTCTGTCGCCACCGCAGGACGAGTGGTGACTTATGGCTAAGCGAATTAATTTTTTCAGCTTCACAATTCAAATGTTTAGTTTAAATCATGAGTTTACAGGCTTAAAGATTTAAAGATGCTCACACACAAACCAGCAACAAGCAGAAAGTCAGCAACAGCAGAGATATGCCATGAGTGTTAATTCAATCGTCATGTTTTTCTTTGAAGTGAATACAGTGATATTAAAAACCGGCTTCACGCTGGGGCATCAAAATATGTAGCGTAGAATGGGTAGGCTATATCTTAAAGATATTGAAAATAGCTCTCGTAATAAGGGGCACCACCTTCGTATGAAGGAAAAGATTTTCTTAATTGGTTGTTTATTAGCCAATTAATAAATCATAATAATTAATAAATCAATACATTTCTGAATCAGTCAAATATCTAAAGTTCGTGGCTCTACGGTTCAATAGATCCCCTGTATCACTTCAAAGAATAGACATACACAATTGATTGAGTTTTATGGGTTTTATTAACTACACACTACTAACCAATGATGTATAAATAAATGTGATGGTACAATACAATATGAATTCAAGAGGTTACTCGATATAGCAACATGAATGAAAGATGATGGTGAATGATGAACTTAAATGAAAGATATGTAATTATGTGGAAGCTAAGAAACTTAGTCTATAAGTTTTACTGAGCCTTAATTTTAAAGGAAATTTGAATTACTCGATCTGACATCAACCCTTGATTAATGCAATATTTGGATCCTACTTTCATCCGTGGAGGGTCTCAGCTGTCCGTCCTGCAGAACCACGCGTAACGCACACCAAGTGGAAGACCTCAGACAGCGTCGCAGATTCGGGCGGGGTTCGATGTCCGGGTCGGCTGGCCTGGCCTTTTCGTCAGACTGCCTTGTTCCGGTCGTTGTCCGCTGGCAGACTTTGTTCCTCTCGGTTATGATGAGTCGTAGGGTTGACAGACGTTTGTCTGCTCAAAAGGTTCTCTCGGGTTGATGAAAGATGGAGGAAGGGTCTAATTTAACTAGCTCTCTTTCTGGAGAGATCTCAGCGTCAAAATCATCAAAAATGTCAAAAACAGGCTGAATGCAAAACTTAATGACGTGTTCACTTGAAGGGCCTTTTTCTAGACGTTGCTGGTGAAAGTTACAAGATTACAAAACTTAAGAAAACTTAGATGAAGGATAACTAAAGATTAAGCTAAGAAGAAAAGAAAAGATGGACAGAGCAAGACCGCTGGTTCGGGTCATGCTGGGTCCGGTTCAGGTCATGCTAAGACCAAGAAGGGAAGAGGACAAGAGGGCAAGAGAGAGAGTTCATGGGTGCAGCTGGGTTTTGTCCCTTGGGAGGGCTGTTGTGTCAGCCAATCAGATTCATCACAGCTACCCTGAGGATCTAATTTCCAGCTTTTACCATGTAACTTTTCATCATCATCATTCATTCAGTATTTGATCCTGATTATAAAATGCATACTATAATCTACTGACACAGAACACAGGATGTATTATTCTGTTATTAATATGACATCAGCTTGATTCATCAAGCTGCCATTCATTAAAACTGAAGAGGATTAATATGATCAAGCATAACACATAGTTATTCTACTTATTCCATGATAGATAATTGATTATCACCAAAATGTAAGCATAACATCAATGTAACACTTTCTCACATTAAACAAACATTTTCATACCAAAATTTAGTAAGTAAGTAAACTAAAGTAAGTAAGAAAGTATAATCACAGTTCTCCAAATACACATTTATCTATGATCGCTGTAATAGCTGTTACAGTGGAGGTTTAGGTAATTGATAATGATATAAGTAATTGGTATTGTTTAAACCATACTTTTCACTAAGATGTTCTTATTTAAGTATTTAACACTCATTTTCTCACTTTCATGCTCTGTGTGGTTTCAGGAGACACAGAGGGGGGGAGCTCAGGAATTTAGTTTACGACCGTTATCTGTGTGGCTCTTCTCTGATGACGTGGGTAGTCAGAAGACCCCCACTCCGGGCCTGGGTTAAACCTTATGACCGGAAGAATGGGAAGAGGGGACAAACCGGCTCATTCTTACAAAGTGAATTTATCACTTAATGGTCCCCCCTGCAGTTAGCTCAAAGCCTTCCATATGGACCGATTCTGTCCCATGGAATGATAAGGGATCTTTGTTTGTCCAAGAGAAAGACCCTGTTTGTCTCTATCAGACCTGCTTCAATTTCCTCATCTGAGGGTCAAAGGTGACTCTGACCAGAGGATGTTCTGCAGTACTGATGTCGTATTCACTACAATCAACTAAAAGACACATTCCTGACTTCTCCCCCCGCACCCCATCTGTGTCTCCTGAAACCACACAGAGCATGAAAGTGAGACAATTAATGTTAAAAAGTTAAACAAGAACATCTTAGTAAATAGTATAGTTTAAACACAATACCAATTACTTATATCAGTATCAATTACCTAAAGAAACCTCCATTGTAACAACTATTACATTGATCACAGATAAATGTGTATGTGAAGAACTGTCATTATAATTTCTCCTTTCATAAACACAAATGTTGGTATGAGAAGGTTTACTTAATGTGAGAAAGTGTTACACTGATGTTATGCTTACATTATGGTGATAATCAATTATCTATCATGGAATAAGTAGAATAACAATGTGTTATGCTTGATCATATTAAGTGTTAATAGGTTATAGTATGCATTTTATAATCAGGATTAAATACTGAATGAATGATGATGATGAAAAGTTTTGCAGTAAAAAAGCTGGAAATGAGATCCTCAGAGTAGCTGTGATGAATCTGATTGGCTGACACACGAGCCCTCCCCAGGACAAAAACCAGATGCACCGAAACCGGCTTTGCTTTGCTTCAGGTTTGGCTTTACTCATCTTCTCTTTTCTTCACCCCACACATTCTTACTTTAGTCGCCTCATCTTATTCTCTTAATAATTCACTCTGCTGATGAAATGGTTTGTGTTTTTCTGAGGTGATCAGCTGACTCCATCAACCTGATCGGGAGCAGCTGGGCCCGGTGTTCCAGCTGGATGAAGGTGCCAGTGGCCGCACCTCTTTGGTTTCTTTGGCGTTTCATTCATTTCTACTTGACAACACTCCACCATATATGTTACGACCCCGATTATGTCTAGGAGTGGGGAAGTAACAAGCAAAACAACTCAACCAAAAATATACTAATAAAACACCAGAGATCAAATCAAAACTCAATTTATTAACGGTCAAACTAAGAACGAGCTTCCAAAATAAGGGAAACCGGTTGATGAAGATGATGAGGCAGTCAAACCACGCCACTGAATAGAAACACTAGACTCTGACACTGGACACACGCACACAGCTCCGATCAGCACACTGCCGGAAGGCCAACTGCCCCGGCACCAGCTTCCCAGGGGTTTTAACTGGCAGGCCTGATGTGCCACAGCTGCGCTAATCAGTGGGGGGAGGAGGGCGGTACCTAAAGAAAAGGAAAAGAAACAAGGAAACCACACGGCACGTAACAATATATGATCAATACACTCACACTGACATGACTGATACCACTGACATACACACCTCATACCCAGGTTACTTTAGTTTGTGTTACTTTATTTAAATAAATATATTTTTCTATCGGCCATGCACTGCGTCTCTCCTGTTATGTCATCTCCTTCGAGCCGGGTCATGACAATCTTTAGTTATTCTTTGTCTAAGTTTTCTTAAGTTTTTGTAATCTTGTAACTTTCACCAGCAACGTACAGAGAAAAGACTCTTTAAGTAAACACGTCATTAAGTTTTGCATTCAGCCTGTTTTTGACATTTTTGAGGATTTTGACGTGTGGCCAACGCTGAGATCTCTCCAGAAAGTTATTAAACAGTGAACTAGTTAAATTGGACTTTTCCTCCATCTTTCATCAACCTGAGAGAACTTTTGGGCAGATAAACGTCTGTCAACCCTACGACTCAACATCATCGAGAGGAACAAAGTCTGCCAGCGGACAACAGCCGGAGCCAGGCAGTCTGACGCAAGGCCAGCCGACCCGGACCATCCTCACCCCGCCCGGACCTGCGACGCTCTCTGAGATCTTCAACTTGGTTGTTCATACGCGTGGTTCTGAAGGATGGACAGCTGTGACCTTCCATCGATGAAAGTAGGATCCAAATATTGCATTAATCAAGGGTTGATGTCAGATCGAGTAATTCAAATTTTCTTTGAAGGTAAAACTTACAAGTTTCCACATAATTACATATCCTTCATTTAATTTCATCATTCATCATCATCTTTCATTCATGTCGCTATATCGAGTAATAATCTGTTGAATTCATATTGTATCATATCATTACATTTATTTATACATCATTTATTAGTAGTTAATGAAATCCATAAAACTCAATCAATGGTGTTTGTCTATTCTTTGAAGTGATACAGAGGATCTATTGAACCGTGGAGCCATGAACTTAAGAAATCTGGCTGATTCAGAAATGTATTGATTTATTAATTGGTTAATCCATTTATATTGAGGAGAGATCAGTTTTTGTACATTTAATGGAAACACTGCTATCATTAAGAGAGATTAATATTATCATTATAATAATAATAAAGCTGCAAATATCATTGATTTGATGAACACATCTTTATTTTCATGAAATATTAAAATCAAAAAGCAAGAAACATCATTACTGCAACATTTAAAGAGACAGAGGGAGAAAAAAGCAGAGTAGCAGAGATCAGAGTGAGAGCAGTAGCAGAGTAAAACCAGTAGCAGAGTCCCAGTGAGTCAGGTCAGGACTGGGAACACTGGTCTCTCCTCAGTGTCTCTGAGAGTGGAGTCTGGGAGCCCTGGGTGGCCTCACAGGTCACAGAGCCCACGTTCCCCCACTGGTCTGCAGTGAGCCTCAGGGTGCTGCTCCAGCTGTAGTGGCCGTCCGCCTGCAGCACCCCGGGGCTCCTGCTCTGCTCCCAGCTGCTGCTGCTGCTGCTGCTGCCGTCCACCTTCCAGGCCAGACTCCAGTCTGAGGGGAAGCCCTTGTTGGCCAGACACGTGAGCGTGGCCTTCCCCTGCTGCAGCTCCTGGCTGGAGGGGGGCAGCACCGTCAGGGTGGGGGCGACTCGACCCACTGGAGGAGGAGACAGAGAGACAACATGAAGAAAGTTCATACAAAGAGAAAATAAACTCCACCCTGTTGGTTGCAGCAGAGAAGGCTGCTGGTTCTGTTGCTCTTTCTCACATTGGATCAAACTGGTCTTGGCTGTTTCACTTCCCTCTCTGAGCCCAGTAACCATGGCAACAGACAGGCATCACTGATGAACCATGGCAACAGACAGGTTTCAGTACTAAAGATAAAAAGTTTGAAACTGAAAACTCCTACTTTAGTTTCAGTAACACACTTAAACATCAGTGTTAAACCATTTCATGTTATGTATTACAGAAAGAATGAAACACTTTTACTTGAGCATGTGTGAATTTGAAATGAGTTTTTTCTCCTCATTTACACATTTATCAATACTGAACCATCAACACAGACAGACTGCACTACTGACTCATATTTGAAGTGCTGGAAAATGAATCCTTCTAAATAAGCATGTGTTTAAATGACCTCAAGAGATATTATGGTATTCATTGTCTATAGTGAGAATAATAATGATCATTAAATTCATGAATCTGAGAGGAAGACTGAGTAAAACACATGAAATGTTTCCAGATAATAAGGACACAATTATGAGTCAAGTTATTGTCTTCAATAAGCAGCTGTACTTTTAAAGAACAATATAAATAATAAGAATGTAGAAACTGTCTGAATTATCATTTCTGTGTAACTAAAGACTTTTTTCATCTGATGTATTTTTATCTGTATTACAGTGAAGCCTGTAGTGATCACTGCACAAATATTACATTTATAAAACTATAATCCAACATATTAAAGTAAAGCCTGAATGTATTGACTGAAAACATAATAAATGATGAATCTGAGATGATTTAGAAGTTAAATGTACTTACAGTTAACTTCCAGTCTGGTTCCTCCACCGAACGTGTACCACAATGATACAAACTCATTGAGCCGTCGTACAAAAACCTCTCACTGTAGAGAGACACGGCTCTCTGACTTTGACACAAACAAAGTCTACTAAAAAAGTTCCTGCTTTAAAAAAAACTATTTATTTTATATGATATCCAATTAAAAAGTGCCACAATGTTTAACCGTTAATCACATGTTTACATATATATTGTTAAATTTGTCAGAAAGTAAAATTGATCCTTTAAATATTAAATTAAATCAGACAGAAGATGTACTGAAAGAAAATGTGTCTGCTGTCATCAAAGCAAATCTACATAAAATGATCAGTGACACATTATGAATCAATACTGTGATAAGTTGATTGATCCATTGATTAAACAGCATCATCAGAGTAATCCAAGTCCCTGTTGGAGTCAGTCAGAGCATTTCCATAGAGAGCCACTTTGCATCAGCAGCACCATGCTCCAGTGCTCTGGGAGAGTTTATAGTCCTGAGAGTTGAACACTGGATGACTGATGGCTGTCCTTCATGACAACAGAAGCCACAGAAATCCTCCTCATCAAAAACATGACTTTGATCTCCGTCCTCATCTGGACTCTCCTCTGCTGCTGCTTCACAGGTAAAGTCCAGAGAATCAAACTCCTCTCCTCTATGAACATCCGTCCCTCTGAAATGAAGCCCACAAAACCATGATGCTGCTTTATGTTTTTGTCTCTGTATCCTCAGAGTCCAGAGGCCAGATCACAGTGACTCAGCCTGCAGCAGTCACAGCTGATCTGAGAGGATCTGCAACCATCAGCTGTAAGACCAGTGAGGATGTTTATGTTGACGTCGCCTTATCCTGGTACCAACAGAGAACTGGAGAAGCTCCTAAACTTCTCATTTACTATGCTGACCAGTTAGAATCAGGGATTCCAGATCGTTTTTCAGGCAGTGGATCAAACTCTGACTTCACTCTGACCATCAGTGAAGTTCAGGCTGAAGATGCAGCAGTTTATTACTGTCAGAGTCTTCATGAAATCAACAGTCAGTATGTGTTCACACAGTGAAAAAGCGTCGTACAAAAACCTCCCTCAGTCAGACTGAACAGAAACTGAACTGACTGCTGCAGCTGGAAGCTACTGCAGAGACTGATACAGTTCACTGAACACACACACACACACACACACATACACACACACACGTGAAGTTTATTTAATAAAGCAGCTTTCATATATCAAGGTGACAAAGTGCTTCACAGGATTAAAACTGTTAAATAAATCAGACCATGAAAATAGTAGAATATCAGATATAATGAAATAAACAACAATAAAACATAAGCAACAACATTCCTTAAAAACACACAAAATACAAACAGTAGACAGCACAAGGTGAGACAAAGGCCAGTTTGAATAAATGAGTCTTCAGCTGCTTTTTAAAGGCATCAACAGAGACCACAGATGGTTTGTCTATAGGAAGAGCATTTCACCACTTCAAAGACACCATCACCTTTGTTTTCAGTTGAGCGCCAGGGTCAACCAGTAAGCCCTGCTCAGAAGACCTAAGTGACCTACTGCTGATATAAGGATGGAGCAGCTCACAGATGTACACAGGTGTCTGACCATGCAGGGCTCTATATGTGAAAACAACAACCTTCAAATGAATCCTAAACTTGATGGGAAGCCAATGTAAAGATGATAAGATGGGTGTGATGTGAGTCGTGGAGAGGTACAACCAACAAATCCTGATCCTAACACCTCACTGCCCCCCCAGTGATAAAGGTGTGTATAAGCTCAGTGATAAAGGAGGGTGTCTGACCATGTAGAGCTCTAAAAGTCATCACATGTGTGTTTCACTGATTATGACATTAATTGAAATAAACCAAGACAGGTGGGACATGAGAACTTTTGAAGGATCTGCTCAAAGGCCAGACAATGACACTGTGGACCACTTGTTAGTGATCCAGGGATGTGAAACACTAATGAAAATGAAGTTCTAACAGTTTACATGGAAGAAATAAATGTGTGAATGATCATCTTCATCTTAGCTTGAGGTACATGGGTCTAAGTTTAATAAGAAGTCTCAAATGGAAAGAAACAGAAGTGAATCAAACACTTCACATGTTGGTAAAGAGTAATGCCTGTTCAGAAGGGACACCTACATTTCTGATGGTAGATTTAAGAGACGATTCAATAGAAACATCTGAAAACTTTAATAAGAAGGAAGAAAATACATCAGTACCTCAGACCTCAGACTGACACCTCCATAGAAATATTTCCATGATATCTGATTATACATCAGTCAATCAATCAATCTTTATTTGTATAGCGCCAAATCACAACAAAGTCATCTCAAGGCTCTTTCCACATAGAGCAGGTCTAAACCGAACTCTTCAGGTTTTATTTAAAGAGACCCAACATTCCCACATGAGCAGCACTTGGTGACAGTGGAGAGAAAAAACTCCCTTTTAACAGGAAGAACCCTCAGAACCAGACTCAGAGTGGGAGAACATCTTTTAACAGGAAGAACCCTCAGAACCAGACTCAGAGTGGGAGAACATCTTTTAACAGGAAGAACCCTCAAAACCAGAATCAGAGTGGGAGAGCATCTGCCTGGACCAGTTGGAGTAGAGAGGAGATAGAGGAAGGAGAGGAGAGCGAAGCACATTAAAGGTCCGGGACTGGAATCTGTCATCCGGACGTCTACATGCCCAGATTACCTGTGAGACCAGAAAGCACAGACAACTCCGGGGAAGAAGTTTAGCTTATTGAAGCATTAATAGAACATGAATGTTAATGGATATAGATGGATGGATAGAGAGAGAGAGAGGGAGGAGGAGAGAGGAGCCCAGTGCATCATGGGAGTCACCCGGCAGTCTAAGCCTATAGCAGCATAAACTAGGAGCTGGAACCGGCCCGAACTATAGGCTTTATCACAAAGGAAAGTTTTAAGTCTACTCTTAAACTTAGAGAGGGTTCTGCCCCCTGGAACCAATCTGGGAGATGGTTCCACAGGAGAGGAACCTGAGAACTGAAGGCTCTTCCGCCCATTATGAAGGTAGCGAAAGTTCAGACAGGAAGCCCAACTTTTTGTTTGCTCATGTCTTAGTTTTATTTGTCATTCTTCAGTCATCCTGAGCCTTCTCACAGCTCATACTGATCTCTGTGAAAGCTCATATCTTACTTCCTGTAATTTCTGGAGCATTAATTGACACATCAGCTGTTCACATCACCTGGTAAGCCAAATCAATAGCACGGTGACACACCTTCATTGTCTGCATCATATTGCAGCTGTCTTTTTAAATGTTCTCCCTCTCTGCTCAGGTGCTTTCTTCCCCATCACCACCCAGTCTTCAGATTCCTCAATGCATCACTTCAATGAGCCCAATCAGTTTCAGCCTCAAGATGACCGTAGTGATTTGGACCGAGATTGATTGATCGATGTCACCAGCTGATGCTCAGGACTTATGTCCTTCGATTCAAAAATTCTCCCTGCAGAGTCCAAGCGCCAAAGACTGACAATACCTAATCATTAATATCATCTACATAATAAACATTATTTTACTTCATTCTCTGGACTCTCCTTATTGAACTACTTTTAGAGATACTCGGAACCACAAGTAGGCCAGCATACTGGGAGCGTAGTGTTCTAGTAGGTTCATGAGGTTCTTTAAGCTCTTTAAGATATGATGGAGCCTGACCATTAAGAGCTTTGAAAGTGAAGAGAAGGATTTTAAATTATATTCTAGATTGAAGATTCTGAACCTTCATCCTCCCTTCTTTCATTCCTTACTGTGATGAAGCACCTCGACACTCTCTCCTATCTTATGTGTAGAAAGAAGTTAGTTGAAGATTTTATGAAATTAAAGTAAAATCTAAATAAACATCCAGATTAAATGTATTTACTGGTATGAACTCCTTTATCCCACTCTCTCTCTCTCAACAGGAATTCAATTTAAAAACCTTCATTCAATAAAGATTTCCTAAAAGTGTTGCTGACGTGCTCATTTAGGGACATTTTTAAGATCATATTTCATTCATACTCCATTATGTCTCCAATGATTTAAACAGTCAAAGCTTTTGGGAGGAAACAGCATGATATGTTGAGGACAGTTACAGTTGACTGACTCTGTGTGTTTGCATATCTGTCCTGCCTCTCTGCTCCCAGCCGTTAAGAGGCCAGTGTTGATCAGTGGCTGTCCAGACCTTTCAGAGCCAGACACGCCGCCAGCACAATGATGATGTCACTGACTCTACTGCTGGGCACCCTGGGGCTCCTTGTTCAGGGTGAGACTCTCTGCTGAAAACTTGGCTTCAGGATGCAACCAGGTTCACCACCATGATGTTCTGCTGTGATGGAGAAACACTGAAACAAGCAGCATTGACCTTCTTCCATCTATTCTCCATGTTAAAGAAATTATACTCTTCTGTTTTCATGTTGATCATCTTTCTCCAAGCTGGATTTGTCTCAATAAGCCTTCTCCTCTTTTTCATGTTTTCCAGGTTCATCAGGAGAAATCAGAGTGACTCAGTCTCCTGGATCTCAGTCTGCTGCTCCAGGACAGACTGTCAACATCAGATGTAAAACCAGTTCAAGTGTTGATTACGCGCTTAACTGGTACCTTCATAAATCTGGAGAAGCTCCTAAACTCCTGATTTATTCAGCTACATCCCGTCAGTCTGGAGTTTCAGATCGTTTTAGTGGAAGTGTGATTACAAAATACACTGACTACACTCTGACCATCAGTGGAGTTCAGGCTGAAGATTCAGGAGTTTACTACTGTCAGCAGCGTTACAGCTTCCCGTTCACACAGTGATACAACGTTGTACAAAAACCTCCCTCAGCTGGAGAGGAACTGATCTGACTCAACAGCTGCACTCAGACCAAAACAACAGAGGTTTGACATAAAAGACATCACTTATTACAGCAATAACTCTATAATTATACTTTTAGTTATTTAAAGTAAGTATAATTTTGAAGATCATTTAGTTGATACAGTGTCAAAACAGGATCACTGTGTTAGAGTGAGTTTTACTCAGAGTCAGAGACTAATATCAGTAGACAAAGGTTAAAGTTGGCCCTCGTCAAAACAGAGACTCTTACTACACTTCTCCTGCTCTCTGTCAGGTTTTACATCCAGGCCCACCACACCTCATCTTTCTGTACATTACAGGCCCTGATGCCATTTGTGGTCGTACTCTGCACCGCTGTGCTGACCAACTTAGCTGCCAGCTGCTATTCCCAAGACTAAGAATCCTATTTATTTCAATGAATTTAGACCGGTAGCCCTCACTCCCCTCGTAATGAAACATTTTGAGAACATTTAAAAAGAGGAGGTGCTCTCCCTTGTGGAAGGCAAACTCGACCCGCTTCAGTTTGCCTACCGAACAAATAAGGGAATAGAAGATGCCAAACTTTTTATTCTGGACAAAGCTTTGAAACACCTGGAAAAACCCAAAGTTCATGTCAAACTTTTATTTGCTGATTTCTCTTCAGCTTTTAATCAGCTGCAATCTCACATCCTGATTGAGACGCTGGCTTCTTATTTTAACTTACCCCACCAGCTCCTATCTCTGATCTTAAACTCTTTAACAAACAGACCACAACAGGTTTTAGTTTAATGGTGACAGGTCAAACATACTGGTCTCAAACACAGGTTCTCTGCAGGGTTGTGTCCTCTCACCACTGCTCTTTACTCTGTTCACTGACAGCTGCAGATCTTGTAAAGAAAGTAGCTTTCTTGTAAAATTCTCAGATGACACTGCTCTTTTATCATTCCTCCAGGGAGCGGAGTCGGACCATGGCTGCTCTTTTCCTGGTTTTGTTAAGTGGTGTGATGACAGTTTCCCTGATCTAAATGTTTCTAAAACAAAGGAACTCTTGGTTGACTTTAGAAAAAACAAGACTACTGCTATGGCTAGTGTTATTCATGGTGAAGATGTTGATATAATGGATATTAAGAGAGATTAATATGATCATTATAATAATAATAAAGCTGCAAATATCATTGATTTGATGAACACGTCTTTATTTTGTTTGAAACATTAAAATCAACAAGCAAGAAACACCATTACTGCAACATTTAAAGAGACAGAGGGAGAAAAAAGCAGAGTAGCAGAGATCAGAGTGAGAGCAGTAGCAGAGTAAAACCAGTAGCAGAGTCCCAGTGAGTCAGGTCAGGACTGGGAACACTGGTCTCTCCTCAGTGTCTCTGAGAGTGGAGTCTGGGAGCCCTGGGTGGCCTCACAGGTCACAGAGCCCACCTTCCCCCACTGGTCTGCAGTGAGCCTCAGGGTGCTGCTCCAGCTGTAGTGGCCGTCCTCCTGCAGCACCCCTGGGCTCCTGCTCTGCTCCCAGCTGCTGCTGCTGCCGTCCACCTTCCAGGCCAGACTCCAGTCTGAGGGGAAGCCCTTGTTGGCCAGACACGTGAGCGTGGCCTTCCCCTGCTGCAGCTCCTGGCTGGAGGGGGGCAGCACCGTCAGGGTGGGGGCGACTCGACCCACTGGAGGAGGAGACAGAGAGACAACATGAAGAAAGTTCATACAAAGAGAAAATAAACTCCACCCTGTTGGTTGCAGCAGAGGAGGCTGCTGGTTCTGTTGCTCTTTCTCACATTGGATCAAACTGGTCTTGGCTGTTTCACTTCCCTCTCTGAGCTCAGTAACCATGGCAACAGACAGGCATCACTGATGAACCATGGCAACAGACAGGTTTCAGTACTAAAGATAAAAAGTTTCAAACTGAAAACTCCTACTTTAGTTTCAGTAACACACTTAAACATCAGTGTTAAACCATTTCATGTTATGTATTACAGAAAGAATGAAACACTTTTACTTGAGCATGTGTGAGTTTGAAATGAGTTTTTTCTCCTCATTTACACATTTATCAATACTGAACCATCAACACAGACAGACTGCACTACTGACTCATATTTGAAGTGCTGGAAAATGAATCCTTCTAAATAAGCATGTGTTTAAATGACCTCAAGAGATATTATGGTATTCATTGTCTATAGTGAGAATAATAATGATCATTAAATTCATGAATCTGAGAGGAAGACTGAGTAAAACACATGAAATGTTTCCAGATAATAAGGACACAATTATGAGTCAAGTTATTGTCTTCAATAAGCAGCTGTACTTTTAAAGAACAATATAAATAATAAGAATGTAGAAACTGTCTGAATTATCATTTCTGTGTAACTAAAGACTTTTTTCATCTGATGTATTTTTATCTGTATTACAGTGAGGCCTGTAGTGATCACTGCACAAATATTACATTTATAAAACTACAATCCAAAATATTGAAGTAAAGCCTGAATTGATTGACTGAAAACATAATAAATGATGAATCTGAGATGATTTAGAAGTTAAATGTACTTACAGTTAACATCCAGTCTGGTTCCTCCACCGAACGTGTACCACAGTGATACAAACTCATTGAGCCGTCGTACAAAAACCTCTCACTGTAGAGAGACACGGCTCTCTGACTTTGACACAAACAAACTCTACTAAAACAGTTCCTGCTTTAAAAAAAACTATTTATTTTATATGATATCCAATTAAAAAGTGCCACAACTTTTAACAGTTAATCACATGTTTACATATATATTGTTAAATTTGTCTGAAAGTAAAATTGATCCTTTAAATATTAAATTAAATCAGACAGAAGATGTACTGAAAGAAAATGTGTCTGCTGTCATCAAAGCAAATCTACATAAAATGATCAGTGACACATTATGATCAATACTGTGATAAGTTGATTGATCCATTGATTAAACAGCATCATCAGAGTAATCCAAGTCTCTGTTGGAGTCAGTCAGAGCATTTCCATAGAGAGCCACTTTGCATCAGCAGCACCATGCTCCAGTGCTCTGGGAGAGTTTATATTCCTGAGAGTTGAACACTGGATGACTGACAGCTGTCCTTCATGACAACAGAAGCCACAGAAATCCTCCTCATCAAAAACATGACTTTGATCTCCGTCCTCATCTGGACTCTCCTCTGCTGCTGCTTCACAGGTAAAGTCCAGAGAATCAAACTCCTCTCCTCTATGAACATCCGTCCCTCTGAAATGAAGCCCACAAAACCATGATGCTGCTTTATGTTTTTGTCTCTGTATCCTCAGAGTCCAGAGGCCAGATCACAGTGACTCAGCCTGCAGCAGTGAGAGCTGATCTGAGAGGATCTGCAACCATCCGCTGTAAGACCAGTCAGGATGTTCATTATGATGGTGACCACATATTAGCCTGGTACCAACAGAGAGATGGAGAAGCTCCTAAACTTCTCATTTATGATGCTACCAGTCGAGTATCAGGGATTCCAGATCGTTTTTCAGGCAGTGGATCAAACTCTGACTCATTCACTCTGACCATCAGTGGAGTTCAGGCTGAAGATGCAGCAGTTTATTACTGTCAGAGTTTCCACTATCCCAACAGTCAGTATGTGTTCACACAGTGAAAAAGCGTCGTACAAAAACCTCCCTCAGTCAGACTGAACAGAAACTGAACTGACTGCTGCAGCTGGAAGCTACTGCAGAGACTGATACAGTTCACTGAACACACACACACACACACACACACACACACACACACGCGTAAAGTTTATTTAATAAAGCAGCTTTCACATATCAAGGTGACAAAGTGCTTCACAGGAGTAAAACTGTTAAAGAAATCAGACCATGAGAATAGTAGAATATCAGATATAATGAAATAAACAACACTAAAACATAAGCAACAACATTCCTTAAAATCACACAAAATACAAACAGTAGACAGCACAAGGTGAGACAAAGGCCCGTTTGAATAAATGAGTCTTCAGCTGCTTTTTAAAGGCATCAACAGAGACCACAGATGGTTTGTCTATAGGAAGAGCATTTCACCACTTCAAAGACACCATCACCTTTGTTTTCAGTTGAGCGCCAGGGTCAACCAGTAAGCCCTGCTCAGAAGACCTAAGTGACCTACTGCTGATATAAGGATGGAGCAGCTCACAGATGTACACAGGTGTCTGACCATGCAGGGCTCTATATGTGAAAACAACAACCTTCAAATGAATCCTAAACTTGATGGGAAGCCAATGTAAAGATGATAAGATGGGTGTGATGTGAGTCGTAGAGGTACAACCAACAAATCCTGATCCTAACACCTCACTGCCCCCCCCCCCCCAGTGATAAAGGTGTGTATAAGCTCAGTGATAAAGGAGGGTGTCTGACCACGTAGAGCTCTAAAAGTCATCACGTGTGTTTAACTGATTATGACATTAATTGAGGGTCTGTTAAAGAAACCAAGACATGTGGGACATGAGAACTTTTGAAGGATCTGCTCAAAGGCCAGACAATGACACTGTGGACCACTTGTTAGTGATCCAGGGATGTGAAACACTAATGAAAATGAAGTTCTAACAGTTTACATGGAAGAAATAAATGTGTGAATGATCATCTTCATCTTATCTTGAGGTACATGGGTCTAAGTTTAATAAGAAGTCTCAAATGGAAAGAAACAGAAGTGAATCAAACACTTCACATGTTGGTAAAGAGTAATGCCTGTTCAGAAGGGACACCTACATTTCTGATGGTAGATTTAAGAGACGATTCAATAGAAACATCTGAAAACTTTAATAAGAAGGAAGATAATGCATCAGTACCTCAGACATCTGCTCAGACTGACACCTCCATAAAATTAGCTCCATGACATCTGATTATACATCAGTCAATCAATCAATCTTTATTTGTATAGCGCCAAATCACAACAAAGTCATCTCAAGACTCTTTCCACATAGAGCAGGTCTAAACCGAACTCTTCAGGTTTCATTTAAAGAGACCCAACATTCCCACATGAGCAGCACTTGGTGACAGTGGAGAGAAAAAACTCCCTTTTAACAGGAAGATCCCTCAGAACCAGACTCAGAGTGGGAGAACATCTGCCTGGACCGGTTGGAGTAGAGAGGAGAGAGAGGAAGGAGAGGAGGAGAGGAAGAGGAGAGAGAGGAAGGAGAGGAGAGAGAAGCACATTGAAGGTCCAGGACTGGAATCTGTCATCCGGACGTCTACAGGCCCAGATTAGCTGTGAGACCAGAAAGCACAGACAACTCCGGGGAAGAAGTTTAGCTTATTGAATGCATTAATAGAACATGAATGTTAATGGATATAGATGGATGGACAGAGAGAGAGAGGGAGGAGGAGAGAGGAGCCCAGTGCATCATGGGAGTCCCCCGGCAGTCTAAGCCTATAGCAGCATAAGCTAGGAGCTGGAACCGGCCCCAACTATAAGCTTTATTAAAAAGGAACGTTTGAAGCCTACTCTTAAACGTAGAGAGGGTGTCTGCCCCCCGGAACCAATCTGGGAGATGGTTGCACAGAAGAGGAGCCTGATAGCTGAAGACTCTGCCTCCTGTTCTACTTTTAGAGATACTAGGAACCACAAGTAGACCTGCATGCTGGGAGCGCAGGTTCTATGAGCTCTTTAACCCTTAAATGGTCTTTGTTTTTTTGTTACAAATGTCTGGTGGACCCATTGCATTTTGGGGGTTTTAATTCAACATAATCAAACCTGTTTTTGTTAAAATACTCAGCAGATCTTTACTTCATCCCAATTACAAGAAATATAAACACATATGTTAAATCTGTTCCCTTTACCTTTGTTCAATCACATTAATGAATAGAAATGTCACTTGTTTTTTGATTTTGTTTTTAATTAAAATGCAACAAAATAAGAAAAAGCTGGTTGAAAATATTTTCTGATTCATGTTCCTCAAAGAAAATGAGCAAAGGCCCATGAATCTTAATTTGAAAAAAAATATCATTTGTGTCACTTTTCTTAAGCTAAACACTGAAAACGAGTCCCACAGACCTGAATACCTTATAAGGGTTAAGATATGATGGAGGCTGATCATTAAGAGCTTTGAAAGTGAGGAGAAGGATTTTAAATTATATTCGAAATTGAAGATTGTAAACCTTCATCCTCCCTTCTTTCAGTCCTTACTGTGATGAAGCAGGTTTAACATCGACACTCTCTCCTATCTTATGTGTAGAAAGAAGTCAAATTAAGTTTTTACACAGTTTAAATGAAAATATATCCCTCTGATAATCTACATTTAAGGAAATCTAGAGAAACAGATTGTCCTACAGTCTAAATAAACATCCTGATTAAATGTATTTACTGGTATGAAATCTTTTATCCCACTTTCTCTCTCTCAACAGGAATTCAATTTAAAAACCTTCATTCAATATAGATTTCCTAAAAATGTTGCTGACATGCTCATTTAGGGACATTTTTAAGATCATATTTGATTCATACTCCATTATGTCTCCAATGATTTAAACAGTCAAAGCTTTTGGGAGGAAACAGCATGATATGTTGAGGACAGCTACAGTTGACTGACTCTGTGTGTTTGCATATCTGTCCTGCCTCTCTGCTCCCAGCCGTTAAGAGGCCAGTGTTGATCAGTGGCTGTCCAGACCTTTCAGAGCCACTGACACGCCGCCAGCACAATGATGATGTCACTGACTCTACTGCTGGGCACCCTGGGGCTCCTTGTTCAGGGTGAGACTCTCTGCTGAAAACTTGGCTTCAGGATGCAACCAGGTTCACCACAATGATGTTTTGCTGTGATGGAGAAACACTGAAACAAGCAGCATTTACCTTCTTCCATCTATTCTCCATGTTAAAGAAATGAGACTCTTCTGTTTTCATGTTGATCATCTTTCTCCAAGCTGGATTTGTCTCAGTAAGCATTCTCCTCTTTTTCATGTTTTCCAGGTTCATCAGGACAAATCAGCCTGACTCAGTCTCCTGGATCTCAGTCTGTTGCTCCAGGACAGACTGTCACCATCAGATGTAAAGCCAGTTCAAGTGTTGGTAACTTGCTCCACTGGTACCTTCAGAAATCTGGAGAAGCTCCTAAACTCCTGATTTATTCAGCTGCAAACCGTCAGTCTGGAATTTCAGATCGTTTCAGTGGAAGTGTGATTACAAAATACACTGACTACACTCTGACCATCAGTAGAGTTCAGGCTGAAGATTCAGGAGTTTACTACTGTCAGCATAGTAACGGCTTCCCGTTCACACAGTGATACAACGTCGTACAAAAACCTCCCTCAGCTGGAGAGGAACTGATCTGACTCAACAGCTGCACTCAGACCAAAACAACAGAGGTTTGACATAAAAGACATCACTTATTACAGCAATAACTCTATAATTATACTTTTAGTTATTTAAAGTAAGTATAGTTTTGAAGATTATTTAGTTGATACAGTGTCAGAACAGGATCACTGTGTTAGAGTGAGTCTTACTCAGAGTCAGAGACTAATATCAGTAGACAAAGGTTAAGGCTGGCTCTGGTCAAAACAGAGACTCTTACTACACTTCTGCTGCTCTCTGTCAGGTTTTACATCCAGGCCCACCACACCTCAGCTTTCTCAGCATTAGTGATGGGAAGATTAACCGATTCGTATCGATACACAGACACGTATAGGCACAATGTGAGTGCATCGGTGGAGCCGCTGTGAATAAATGTTATTTTGGGATGAAATTGAGATGCGTCGGTTTTTACGTCAGTGCATCGATAAAATCTGATCCATTTAATTATTAGATGTTTTATGCCTTTATTTAGAAATACGACCCACACAATCATTTAATATTTTGGACTATTCCTCCTATGTTACCTTATGTCAAGGAGCAGATGCCGGCTGCAATCAAATGTAATTTTGCAAAATGCGTCGTGGTGCTGTAAAGTGAACAGGCAGCACTACTAACTTTATTCCACACCTGAGACAGCGACATGGTGTGGACGAGGAGGCGTCTGCCAATGCTACCCCCCCCCCCCCCCCACCTCATATTCAGATTCATCTCGAGTGAAAAGCTCCAAGAGTGTTGAGAAACGTCTGTCCCTGGCTAACTTTTAACCTATTCTTTTCAAGGTAAGCATAATATCATATCATCATATCATATCATTGAAAAATATGACTTAAATTCAGAGGTCTCCAAGCTCAGGGTCTCCTTGGTACCTCACAAAGAAATATCAATATCTCAGGACCAAGTCAATATTTTATTTAAGAAAACGAAGAAAAGGAAAGCTTTTGGCCCTGATGCCATTTGTGGTCGTACTCTGCACCACTGTGCTGACCAACTTAGCTGCCAGCTGCTACTGTGTGGAAATGTTTAATTCCTATTCCCAAGACTAAAAATCCTAGTGATTTGAGTGACTTTAGACCGGTAGCCCTCACTTCCCTCGTAATGAAAAATTTTGAGAATATTTAAAAAGAGGAGGTGCTCTCCCGTGTGGAGGGAAAACTCGACCCGCAACAGGTTTTAGTTAATGGTGACAGGTCAAACATACTGGTTTCAAACACAGGTTCTCCACAGGGTTGTGTCCTCTCACCAATGCTCTTTATTCTGTTCACTGACAGCTGCAGATCTTGTAAAGAAAGTAGCTTTCTTGTAAAATTCTCAGATGACACTACTCTTTTATCACTCCTCCAGGGAGCGGAGTCGGACCATGGCTGCTCTCTTCCTGGTTTTGTTAAGTGGTGTGATGACAGTTTCTTTGATCTAAATGTTTCTAAAAGCAAAGAACTCTTGGTTGACTTTAGAAAAAACAAGAGTACTCCTATGGCTAGTGTAATTCATGGTGAATATGTTGATATGTCATCCCAGATTTAATATAAACACCGAGGCAATTGTTAAAGAGGTCTGCAGAGAACCCATCTAGAGTACTGTGTACCTGTCATATATTGAGAGTCTGTTAACTTTTTCGTTTGTGTGCTGGTTTGGCGGTTGGTCTGTGAAAGATAAAAATTATATGGCAGTTTGGTCAGTCTGTTGGTAGTTGCTGCTTATGTATCTTTAATGTTTCGGAGTTGCACAAACCTAATGTACATGTGTTCAAGTCCTCCAGGTTTGACAGTGAAACAGGGACATGTAAAGGGTGTCCTTGTGTGTTAAACATTTGAGCCCCCTCTAAAAACAGTATGCTGATATGTCAATATTTCACAGGTCAAAACCAAAGATCACATTCATTTTATGTGATTGTATGCTGATGATATTATGCTTTTTATTTCTAAAGCTACAACAGTTTAACAAGTTCAGATATGTTCAGAAGGTTTTACTTTTCTCAGAATGTCAAAACAACAAATGAAATAAAAACATGTTAAAACTGATTTAGAATTAGAATATTTAGAAGAAGCAGATCACCCTCATGTCACTTTAGAAATCTGTAATATGAACTGAAACACACTCACGTCTGACAGATGTGTTTTATTGTTTAATGTTCAGCATACTGGTATATAGACAAACAGACAGATGTGAAGGACACCATGTGTTACCCGACTGCCTGGTATGTCCATTTATATTGAGGAGAGATCAGTTTTTATACATTTAATGGAAACACTGCTATCATTAAGAGAGATTAATATGATCATTATTATAATAATAAAGCTGCAAATATCATTGATTTGATGAACACGTCTTTATTTTGTTTGAAACATTAAAATCAAAAAGCAAGAAACATCATTACTGCAACATTTAAAGAGACAGAGGGAGAAAAAAGCAGAGTAGCAGAGATCAGAGTGAGAGCAGTAGCAGAGTAAAACCAGTAGCAGAGTCCCAGTGAGTCAGGTCAGGACTGGGAACACTGGTCTCTCCTCAGTGTCTCTGAGAGTGGAGTCTGGGAGCCCTGGGTGGCCTCACAGGTCACAGAGCCCACCTTCCCCCACTGGTCTGCAGTGAGCCTCAGGGTGCTGCTCCAGCTGTAGCGGCCGTCCGCCTGCAGCACCCCGGGGCTCCTGCTCTGCTCCCAGCTGCTGCTGCTGCTGCCGTCCACCTTCCAGGCCAGACTCCAGTCTGAGGGGAAGCCCTTGTTGGCCAGACACGTGAGCGTGGCCTTCCCCTGCTGCAGCTCCTGGCTGGAGGGGGGCAGCACCATCAGGGTGGGACGGACATCACCTAGGAGACACCAATCACATTAGAGGACAGGGACCACACAGCTGTCAAACACTAGACACTTGGACACCTTTACTGTGTGAGAGTGGATTTTCCCCTTTAAGGAGTTTGTGTCAGATGGTTTTTCTGCTCCACCAGTCACTCACTCACACATTGTTTCACTTCCCTTTAAGAAACCTCTCATGCAGATCAGCACAGAAAGAATCATCGTACAGTTTGACCTGAAATATATCAAACTACACTGCAAATAAAACTACAAGATTTCATAACTTTCTCATCAAAATCATCACAAATGTTAACAAAGCATTACATTACAACACTCACTGGAAACAACAAACAAACAACCAAACACAGAAGATGAACTGACCACCAGCTGATTTCAAACATCACTTAGCAAACTGTTCAAATGACTTCAAACTACATTTGTAACAATACAGAGATCAGAAATTTGGCACATTTTCAAACACCCATTGTTATCATCACTCTGCTTCATTTCATTTCAACAAATTATATTCCAATCAATGGTAAAAAACTGAATCTTAAAATGTAAAATGATTGTTAGAAAATCACTTTAAAATGCATCTAAATCTTCATCTTTTCTACATATCAACTTATTAAATGTCAGTATGACAGGAATGTGTAAAGAAAAGTTTAGTGAAGCTGCTCTGAGTTATCCTCCATGGTAAAGAAGGAGAAATACAACATCAATACTAAAAGTGCTCTTAATAAAAATGATATTTTTATCTACTGTAAGCATTCAAAAGCTTCATTCAAAACACTATTTTACAATATTGTATTTATCATTTGAGCAGAAACTTACTTCCAACATCCAGTCTGGTTCCTCCACCGAACGTGTACCACAGTGATACAAACTCATTGAGCCGTCGTACAAAAACCTCTCACTGTAGAGAGACACGGCTCTCTGACTTTGAACACTGAACTAAAACTACAAGCTCTAAAAATGTAACTTTACTGTAAAAGTTGTTAAATTAATGATTTATCGTCTATATTAATGTTTTATTGTCTTTACAGCAAGTTTCTGAGTTTTAAATGTAAAAGTGGTCTTTGTCTCTAAGTGCAAATTATGTATAAAAAACAGTTTGACATGAAAGTGGACGCAAACAAACTGTCTAATATAAAGGAAAAAAATAAAATAATCTGTTGAAATGATAAATATTTTAAATATTTGACTTACTTCCAACATCCAGTCTGGTTCCTCCACCGAACGTGTACCACAGTGATACAAACTCATTGAGCCGTCGTACAAAAACCTCTCACTGTAGAGAGACACGGCTCTCTGACTTTGACACAAACAAACTCACTAAAATTAGACTCTTGTTTGGAACATTTTTAACGTTATTTGACAACTGACAACAACACAGTGATACGCATTTCATATATATGTCATTTTATTTAAAATATGTTCATTTTTATTGAATTCATATCAAGTGTTTGTGGTAATACATTTAAATAGAACAAATTACATTCTGCTGTCAATACACATGAATCCCAAACCACCTTAAAATGATCAGTGACACATTATGAATCAATACTGTGATAAGTTGATTGATCCATTGATTAAACAGCATCATCAGAGTAATCCAAGTCCCTGTTGGAGTCAGTCAGAGCATTTCCATAGAGAGCCACTTTGCATCAGCAGCACCATGCTCCAGTGCTCTGGGAGAGTTTATAGTCCTGAGAGTTGAACACTGGATGACTGACGGCTGTCCTTCATGACAACAGAAGCCACAGAAATCCTCCTCATCAAAAACATGACTTTGATCTCCGTCCTCATCTGGACTCTCCTCTGCTGCTGCTTCACAGGTAAAGTCCAGAGAATCAAACTCCTCTCCTCTATGAACATCCGTCCCTCTGAAATGAAGCCCACAAAACCATGATGCTGCTTTATGTTTTTGTCTCTGTATCCTCAGAGTCCAGAGGCCAGTACACAGTGACTCAGCCTACAGCAGTGAGAGCTGATCTGAGAGGATCTGCAACCCTCAGCTGTAAGACCAGTCAGAGAGTTGGTAATGGGAACCTCTTATTCTGGTACCAACAGAGAAATGGAGAAGCTCCTAAACTTCTCATTAAGCTTGCTACCAGTCGTGTATCAGGGATTCCAGACCGTTTTTCAGGCAGTGGAAGAAACACTGACTTCACTCTGACCATCAGTGGAGTTCAGGCTGAAGATGCAGCAGTTTATTACTGTCAGAGTTTTGACAGTTGGTATGGGTTCACACAGTGAAAAAGTGTCGTACAAAAACCTCCCTCAGTCAGACTGAACAGAAACTGAACTGACTGCTGCAGCTGGAAGCTACTGCAGAGACTGATACAGTTCACTGAACACACACACACACACACACACACACACACACACACACACACACACACACACACACACACACACACACACAAAATCCTGAGCAGCTGCCAGTTTCAGAAAGTCATTCAAGTGTTAGTTTTTTTTATGCTCATCACAGAAAAAGCTTGTTCACAAATATAAGTTGTCCCAAACATGAACCAAATGTTTGTAGCCAGGTGTGTCAATTCAGGGCTACGCTGGTAAGAGATACTGATGAAATGTGTCCAAGCTCACAAAGGTAAATTTGTTCTTCAAATCTGAATCACAAGTCAGTTATCTGATGTTGGATGTTCACAGGCAGGTCGCAAACCTTGACTGTGAAAATAAACGAGTACAGTTGTGTTTTATTGAAAAATTATTCCTCTGCAACTTTCAGACTTTGCAAAGTTATCCAGTGGACTGATTTGGACTCCCTGTTTGAGCCTCCTGCTCTTAAGAGTCTGTCTTTATGTTCCTTAGTAACTATTGTCCACCAGATGCCTTCAGACTTTATTTGTAAAGACTGGACCTGTGATGGAGAAGGCGAATGTGTACCTCCAGTTTGTTTTTGATACTTATGCGTGTGTTGTGTACATAATTTCTTACATGTCAAAGGCAGAAAGGGAGATGGGATTGTTGCTCGCTAATGCCCAAAGAGAAGCATCAAAGGATGGGAGTGTTAGTGCTAAAGAGGCATTGAGAAGTCTAGACAGAGTTTATCTACATAACAGAGATGTGTGAGCTCAAATACTTGTTTTACTTTTTTAATTTTTAAGCAGAAATCATTGTCCGTCTCTCCCTAACAACTTCAAACAGAAGGACATGTTAACTGCTTTTACATTAAAAATACAGTCATATAAAAGTCAGGATTTATTAAAGAGATATCTGATTAATAATGATCAATTTAACTAGTGTGAGGTCTTTTAGTCGGACTGTTTTGTGGTACAGGCCGACCAAAGTGGTCTAATCAAAGTAGGAGGCAGACACAGCAGGCTGAATCAGATGGCCAACGGAGTTTTTATTCTTATAAATTATATAAGGTAACAAAATTATACAAACAAAAAGAACAAAACAAACAAGTAACTTAACTCATAAGCATAACTGAAATAAAATTAAAATGACGTGTACACGGCTACACTCTAACAGAACAAAAAGAATCCCCCTGCACAGTTTCACAGCTCCTTCCTACATAGAGCCCTCATCAGCAAGCTCTCCGAATGAGACAGGACTACACCATTCCTCAGGTACATCCTGAGCCCTTCCTGAAACAAGTAAGAACGAGATTAGCAGTTCATCAACATTCACTTGACACCACTTTTATCTGACCTATCTTCATTACATCTGCAACCAAAACCTAATCAAATCATAAACAATCTTAACATATACACTCGCAACAATTCACCAACCACCCCTCCACATGGTTCTTCCCTAGTGACATCACTAATGATGTCACCAGTCTATAAATTCAGGGGACATAGGCCGCCTCGTCCCTTTGTCTCCTGAACACATGTAAGTATGGTGAGTAATAAAGAAAAATACAAAACTTATGTCCTCAAACTAAACCAATAAACTCTAACTTCAATACAAGTGTTCTATTTTAACCAAAAGTCTACTGAGATGTAACTTAACCAAATATACTACAAAACACAAACAAACCCGGGATAGTAAGTATCTGCAAAGTATGATTAATGACTAACTTATGGTTCAAATAACAAACAGCATGTATAATTAAATTAATAAGTTATGTTGCAAAATGTAATTGATGGGGACAAATGGTGTGTTCTCACCCATCACATGTTTATAAACCAAATGTTTTGCTTTGTAACTTTTTGCTGATTATTTATTAATTGGAGGTTTACAGCAGTGAAAATGATCAAATCCATCAAATAACTTGATTTCACTGCCACCAAGACAGATTCATCTTGTAGCTGTTAGTTGAAACGTAAATAGTTTTTATGCTTTCAGCTCTAAATAGAAACAGTTTCTCTGAGAGTTTTACCTCCATGTTTCTTGTATGTTACCTCATATTGTCACATCTAAATTTTGCAGGTCTAGTCACTCTGCTACTCCATACTTTTCCACTCAGCCCACCTCTGCTTCCTTCTGCCAGTCAGACACACCCACCTCATCAGTCTACTCTGTTCACCTGGGCACTCAGGCACTCCACATCAGCAATCAAGACATTATTTAAGCCTGTCCTGCTCACTCACTCATTGCCAGGTTGACTCTCCAGAAGTCTTTCTTGATCTATGTGTATTAAAAAAGTCATTTCAGCTTTCAGTTGCATAGCAGTTGTATCCCATATTGTAGTTGTAAATCTATTCCCATTCAAAATCCTACTTCTCACTTTCAAAGTCCTCCATAACCTGGCTCCCCTCTATCTTAGTGAACTCCTCACTCCCTACTCTCCCAATCAGTCTCTCAGGTCCTCCAACTGCAACCTCCTCACTGTCCCACGCACCAAACTGTCCCCCTTGGGAGGCCGGTCCTTCAGTGCCATGGCCCACAAGCTCTAGAAGTCTCTCCCTCAATCTCTCTGTGACTGCCCTCTACATTCACATTTGACTTCAAAACTGTCCTTGACTCTGTGAAAGGTGCTGTATAAATGAAACATTATTATAATTATGAAGAAGAATCTCCCTGAATGATTCTCTCACAAATGTTTTATTGAGAGCACCTACGATGTTTTGACATGACCTCATCAGGTAATACTCAGCATTTGACCAAGAAGCTCCGTATATAAACTCCACCTGATTCAACACAGGTGTGAGTCCCAAAACAAACCTTCAATAACATCAGCTACATTATTTATAGTCATGTAAAAATCTGAGGTATCGGCTACAAATGACAGTGAGTTGTCCCAGCAGTGAGGAGGAAACAGCATGATATGTTGAGGACAGCTACAGTTGACTGACTCTGTGTGTTTGCATATCTGTCCTGCCTCTCTGCTCCCAGCCGTTAACCACTTAACACACGCCCCTGTTTTTTATGCTGTTAGCCTAAATGACATGCCCAAGTTGTGAGCAGCACAGATCCCACATAGTTTGAGACTCAGAGATGTGTCTGGTATCATTGGAAAGGAAACACTCTCAGGATTCTTGTAAAAGTGTGTGTGATTCTGTGACGTACTGACAAAGAGTGGCAGAGGTTACAATGATGGGGTTGTTTACTCGCCCATAGGTTTGCCTATACAATGACATGTGTACAGACATTCAGGGACCTCTCAGCAGGATATAGACACAATGAGGCCAGAGCCACAGGTCTTGGCTTCATGCAGTCCAAATTTGGAGTCAAAAGACCAAAAGATGAATTTTTCAGAATTATTTTTCAACAGGTATGTCCATGCGTTTTCCTCAGGTCCTTTTTGGAGACTCCAAATGGACACTTGGTTACCAAAGCTGTATAACCACAATCAAACACCTATAACTTCACATCCCCTTTGCCTACAATCAAAATCTTGGTCTCTAATGAAAGCTGATGCCATATTAATATTATTATTATTATTATTATTATTATTACATATTACCATATTTTTTTGTTTGGCCATATCTATCTATCTATCTATCTATCTGTTTATTTTGGTATAAGTCATATGTTAAGTCGAAGAAGAACCAACCGTGTGCCAAAATGCCGAGTGCGTAATGATATATGGTTCAACTCTTTTACGCACAGGGCGCACGCCGGTTACGCTTGGAGTTTGTTTATGGACAGCCAAACTAATATCTTAGTGTCATGAACCGTTGGAAACCTCAGACTATTCGCTAAAAGGTTATCAACTTCATTTCACCGAATATTTCCATAGGCTAGAACAGCAGTCAATCAAAGCCATGTCGTCATTGTTGTCGGTCACATGTCCTCATTGGCTTTGGAGACATGTACTGCCTAATCCTAAACACCGATTGGCTTGTGTGTGGTGTCGTCAGAAGCAGAAGAGGCTCACGGTCGTAAACATCTAGTCACGTGTACTCTGAGATGGACGCGCAGGTCAGGAAATGACGTAAAAGGGACCGTATATGGTTTGTTATTTGTGTTATTACGTTACGTGTTGGACTAAATACATGGACATATTGAGGAAAGTATTCCGGTTTTATGGAAACGGATTTCATATTTCACAAGAATGGATATTTGGCGAGCTGTACAGAAAGTCCTGAGTCATAAGATGATCGTTGTGGATAAAGGGAAGACTTTGAAGGTATGTAGGCATTATAGCTTTTCTTACTTAGCTCAGGGGCTAGCCGAGCTAATCGCTAATACTATTACGGCTGTGAGCAACCATATAATTCGTGAGTGGTCTTGAATGAATCAGGACAATCTAAGCTTTCCAACGAAGTACGGCATGAATATATATGTTTAAGGGTTGGTGTTTAAAACATCCAGAAGAACTTGTGGCTACCTCCTAACATCCGTCCCGTCCCGTAGACGGAACAGCGTGCGTTAAGTGGTTAAGAGGCCAGTGTTGATCAGTGGCTGTCCAGACCTTTCAGAGCCACTGACACGCCGCCAGCACAATGATGATGTCACTGACTCTACTGCTGGGCACCCTGGGGCTCCTTGTTCAGGGTGAGACTCTCTGCTGAAAACTTGGCTTCAGGATGCAACCAGGTTCACCACAATGATGTTCTGCTGTGATGGAGAAACACTGAAACAAGCAGCATTGACCTTCTTCCATCTATTCTCCATGTTAAAGAAATGATACTCTTCTGTTTTCATGTTGATCATCTTTCTCCAAGCTGGATTTGTCTCAATAAGCCTTCTCCTCTTTTTCATGTTTTCCAGGTTCATCAGGACAAATCACCCTGACTCAGTCTCCTGGATCTCAGTCTGCTGCTCCAGGAGAGACTGTCTCCATCAGATGTAAAGCCAGCTCACGTGTTAGTACCAGCCTCCACTGGTACCTTCAGAAATCTGGAGAAGCTCCTAAACTCCTGATTTATTATGCTACATCCCGTCAGTCTGGAATTTCAGATCGTTTTAGTGGAAGTGGATCAAACACTGACTTCACTCTGACCATCAGAGGAGTTCAGGCTGAAGATTCAGGAGTCTACTACTGTCAGCAGAGTCAAAGCTCGTTCACACAGTGATACAACGTCGTACAAAAACCTCCCTCAGCTGGAGAGGAACTGATCTGACTCAACAGCTGCACTCAGACCAAAACAACAGAGGTTTGACATAAAAGACATCACTTATTACAGCAATCACTCTATCATTATACTTTTAGTTATTTAAAGTAAGTATAATTTTGAAGATTATTTTGTTAATTTCAAATTTTCAGTAATGGATAACCACCATATCATACCATTATCATCCACAGTACAGTAACAGTAATAATAATGTACTATGAATAATAATAATAATAATAATAATAATAATAATAATAATAATAATGATCATTACACATACATTATGCATAAAAACATACAATAGCAATGTTAATAATAGGGGTGAAGAGGTTTAATTACCATTAAAAGCAATTGCATGATTTTTTGAGAAAATAAAATAGTGAATTCTTGAAAATGCAAAATGAGTTGATAATTCGTATATTGTTGGGTAAAATGTTCCAGTCCGATGGAGCTTTAAATTTAAAAGCCCGTCTACTGAGTTCTTTATTTGTTTTAGGAACAAAGAAAAATGGTTGCTAGGTGTCTCTGAGAGGATATGGGGATGTGAATGGGATTAAATATTGTTTTAAATAAGGGGGACAGTTGAAATGAATACATTTAAAGATAAATTGAAGCCAATGGTAATGTCTTCTTGAGTTGAGTGGTAACCAGTTCAAAGATTCATACATGGAGCAGTGATGTGTTCGATATGGGTACCTTAAGATAAATCTGCAGAGACTATTGGAGATAGAATTGAGGGGTTGAAGATGTGTTTCAAAAGTGTTCTGATCAAAAATGTCAGCATAGTCCAGAATTGTTTAAAAGAAAGGAGTGGGTCAATCCAGAGGCCAAGATATTTAAAGGAGGTAACTTGATCAAGTGGTGAGCCATCAATGAAAGAAATGATCAGATCTGAGACATCACTAAGCCCTGACCTGGTGCCAAACTACATGCTACATGATTTCTTTTTATTCAGGATTAGTTTATTTGATGAGAACCATTTCTGAACTGAGGCAAACTGGAGTTGTAAAGTATTTTCTATAACAGATTTATTATCACTAGTTGTAAATATTATGGTGTCATCAGCATATAAATGTACTTGATAAACAGAGCAAATTTTTGGAAGGTCATTAATAAAAATGGAGAAGAGGAATGGTCCTAAGGATGAGCCTTGAGGTACTCCCTTTGAGATAATTGAATAGTCAGAGTGATTTCCATTAAAATTGACACACTGTCGTCTGTTATGAAGGTATGAGTTGAACCAAAATAAACACCAATGGAATACAGTTAATCAAGAAGTAGATAATGGTCAACAATGTCAAAAGCCTTAGTTAAATCAAGAAATATTGCACCGGTAAGTTTGCCGTTTTCAGAGGCAGTAAATACATCATTGGTGAACTTTAACAGAGTTGTAGTTGTTGAGAAACTGGGTCTGAAACCAGATTGGCATGGATATAAAATATTATGGTCCGTAATGTAGTGTGATAATTGATTAAAGATTAATTTCTCGAAAATTTTAGCTATAGAATTGATGATAGAAATTCGAAGTTAGTAATTGACATCATGTGGGTCTCCTCCCTTATGGAGTGGAGTAATAGTGGCACATTTCCAGGCAGAAGGGAGGGCAGATCAGAGGGGGTTGAGGGCAGATCAGAGGGGGTTGAGGGCAGATCAGAGGAGGTTGAGGGCAGATCAGAGGGGGTTGAGGGCAGATCAGAGGGGGTTGAGGGCAGATCAGAGGGGGTTGAGGGCAGATCAGAGGGGGTTGAGTGCAGATCAGAGGGAATTGAGGGCAGATCAGAGGGGGTTGAGGGCAGATCAGAGGAGGTTGAGGGCAGATCAGAGGGGGTTGAGGGCAGATCAGAGGGGGTTGAGGGCAGATCAGAGGGGGTTGAGGGCAGATCAGAGGGGGTTGAGGGCAGATCAGAGGGAATTGAGGGCAGATCAGAGGAGGTTGAGGGCAGATCAGAGGGGGTTGAGGGCAGATCAGAGTGGGTTGAGGGCAGATCAGAGGGGGTTGAGGGCAGATCAGAGTGGGTTGAGGGCAGATCAGAGGGGGTACATCAAAATATTTGCTGCTAGCTTGATAAATTTAATCTCAATGCCTTCTGGTCCAGGTCCACAGTCAACCTTTAGTTCATTAATTACACGTTGAACTTCAACAGGTGATATTTCACGAGAGGAAAAAGAACTATTACTGGAAGAGTTACTAGAGGGAACACATGTAATAGATGGGTCAAACACATGGGAGCTACCTACAGTTGTAAAGTGCTGGTTAAAAATGTTTGAAATAACTAATGGGTCCTGAATAATGTTATTATTGAAACAAAGCTGGATACTGGTGCTTTGGTTTGACTTGTTGAGGATATTATTCATATTTTTCCAGAACTGTTTTGGTTTATATATATTTTCAGATAATTGATTTTTATAGAAGTCTGATTTGGCATTACGTGTTTTTGTCTTACATAAATTCCTTAGTAATCTATATTTTTCCCAGTCAGCAGCATCCTTAGCTTCTCTGTAGCTCCTCCAGGCTTTATCCCTTTGTTTAAAAAGGTTAATCAGATCAGAACTGATCCAGGGTAAATGTTGACCTTTGACCTTAATTTCTCTCCATGGGGCATTTATTAAAAGTAATGCAAATGTGGACATCCAATGTTTTATTGATACTTATGCGTGTGTTGTGTACATAATACATTTTCAGCATACTGGTATATAGACAAACAGCAGACAGATGTGAAGGACACCATGTGTTACCCGACTGCCTAGTATGTCCATTTATATTGAGGAGAGATCAGTTTTTATACATTTAATGGAAACACTGCTATCATTAAGAGAGATTAATATGATCATTATAATAATAATAATAAAGCTGCAAATATCATTGATTTGATGAACACGTCTTTATTTTGTTTGAAACATTAAAATCAACAAGCAAGAAACATCATTACTGCAACATTTAAAGAGACAGAGGGAGAAAAAAGCAGAGTAGCAGAGATCAGAGTGAGAGCAGTAGCAGAGTAAAACCAGTAGCAGAGTCCCAGTGAGTCAGGTCAGGACTGGGAACACTGGTCTCTCCTCAGTGTCTCTGAGAGTGGAGTCTGGGAGCCCTGGGTGGCCTCACAGGTCACAGAGCCCACCTTCCCCCACTGGTCTGCAGTGAGCCTCAGGGTGCTGCTCCAGCTGTAGTGGCCGTCCGCCTGCAGCACCCCTGGGCTCCTGCTCTGCTCCCAGCTGCTGCTGCTGCCGTCCACCTTCCAGGCCAGACTCCAGTCTGAGGGGAAGCCCTTGTTGGCCAGACACGTGAGCGTGGCCTTCCCCTGCTGCAGCTCCTGGCTGGAGGGGGGCAGCACCGTCAGGGTGGGGGCGACTCGACCCACTGGAGGAGGAGACAGAGAGACAACATGAAGAAAGTTCATACAAAGAGAAAATAAACTCCACCCTGTTGGTTGCAGCAGAGGAGGCTGCTGGTTCTGTTGCTCTCTCACATTGGATCAAACTGGTCTTGGCTGTTTCACTTCCCTCTCTGAGCTCAGTAACCATGGCAACAGACAGGCATCACTGATGAACCATGGCAACAGACAGGTTTCAGTACTAAAGATAAAAAGTTTCAAACTGAAAACTCCTACTTTAGTTTCAGTAACACACTTAAACATCAGTGTTAAACCATTTCATGTTATGTATTACAGAAAGAATGAAACACTTTTACTTTGAAATGAGTTTTTTCTCCTCATTTACACATTTATCAATACTGAACCATCAACACAGACAGACTGCACTACTGACTCATATTTGAAGTGCTGGAAAATGAATCCTTCTAAATAAGCATGTGTTTAAATGACCTCAAGAGATATTATGGTATTCATTGTCTATAGTGAGAATAATAATGATCATTAAATTCATGAATCTGAGAGGAAGACTGAGTAAAACACATGAAATGTTTCCAGATAATAAGGACACAATTATGAGTCAAGTTATTGTCTTCAATAAGCAGCTGTACTTTTAAAGAACAATATAAATAATAAGAATGTAGAAACTGTCTGAATTATCATTTCTGTGTAACTAAAGACTTTTTTCATCTGGTGTATTTTTATCTGTATTACAGTGAAGCCTGTAGTGATCACTGCACAAATATTACATTTATAAAACTACAATCCAAAATATTGAAGTAAAGCCTGAATTTATTGACTGAAAACATAATAAATGATGAATCTGAGATGATTTAGAAGTTAAATGTACTTACAGTTAACATCCAGTCTGGTTCCTCCACCGAACGTGTACCACAGTGATACAAACTCATTGAGCCGTCGTACAAAAACCTCTCACTGTAGAGAGACACGGCTCTCTGACTTTGACACAAACAAACTCTACTAAAAAAGTTCCTGCTTCAAAAAAACTATTTATTTTATATGATATCCAATTAAAAAGTGCCACAATTTATAACAGTTAATCACATGTTTACATATATATTGTTAAATTTGTCTGAAAGTAAAATTGATCCTTTAAATATTAAATTAAATCAGACAGAAGATGTACTGAAAGAAAATGTGTCTGCTGTCATCAAAGCAAATCTACATAAAATGATCAGTGACACATTATGAATCAATACTGTGATAAGTTGATTGATCCATTGATTAAACAGCATCATCAGAGTAATCCAAGTCCCTGTTGGAGTCAGAGCATTTCCATAGAGAGCCACTTTGCATCAGCAGCACCATGCTCCAGTGCTCTGGGAGAGTTTATAGTCCTGAGAGTTGAACACTGGATGACTGACGGCTGTCCTTCATGACAACAGAAGCCACAGAAATCCTCCTCATCAAAAACATGACTTTGATCTCCGTCCTCATCTGGACTCTCCTCTGCTGCTGCTTCACAGGTAAAGTCCAGAGAATCAAACTCCTCTCCTCTATGAACATCCGTCCCTCTGAAATGAAGCCCACAAAACCATGATGCTGCTTTATGTTTTTGTCTCTGTATCCTCAGAGTCCAGAGGCCAGATCACAGTGACTCAGCCTGCAGCAGTGAGATCTGAACTGAGAGGATCTGCAACTATCAGCTGTAAGACCAGTCAGAGAGTTTATTTTGGGAATACCTTAGCCTGGTACCAACATAGAGATGGAGAAGCTCCTAAACTTCTCATTTACGATGCTACCAGTCGAGCATCAGGGATTCCAGGTCGTTTTTCAGGCAGTGGATCAAACTCTGACTTCACTCTGACCATCAGTGAAGTTCAGGCTGAAGATGCAGCAGTTTATTACTGTCAGAGTGTTCATGAAATCAACAGTCAGTATGTGTTCACACAGTGAAAAAGCGTCGTACAAAAACCTCCCTCAGTCAGACTGAACAGAAACTGAACTGACTGCTGCAGCTGGAAGCTACTGCAGAGACTGATACAGTTCACTGAACACACGCACGCGCACACACACACACACACACACACACACACACACACACACACACACACACACACACACGACAACATATGATGAAATTATTTAGTTACACTGAATTAATCATAAAAACAGTGAAAACATGTATTTCATCATCATTCATATTTCAATCATATAAAATGTGATGTGAAGTTTTATATTTTTAACATCAGGTTCTTTAACCACTTAATACACGCCCCTGTTTTTTATGCTGTTAGCCTAAACGACATGCCCAAGTTGTGAGCAGCACAGATCCCACATAGTTTGAGACTCAGAGATGTGTCTGGTATCATTGGAAAGGAAACACTCTCAGGATTCTTGTAAAAGTGTCTGTGTGATTCTGTGACTTACTGACAAAGAGTGGCAGAGGTTACAATGATGGAGTTGTTTACTCGCCTATAGGTTTGCCTTTACAATGACATGTGTACAGACATTCAGGGACCTCTCAGCAGGATATAGACACAATGAGGCCACAGCCACATGTCTTGGCTTCATGCAGTCCAAATTTGGAGTCAAAAGACCAAAAGATGAATTTTTCAGAGTTATTTTTCAACAGGTATGTCCATGCGTTTTCCTCAGGTCCTTTTTGGAGACTCCAAATGGACACTTGGTTACCATGGTTACCAAAGCTGTATAACCACAATCAAACACCTATAACTTCACATCCCCTTTGCCTACAATCAAAATCTTGGTCTCTAATGAAAGCTGACGCCATATTATTATTATTATTAATATTATTAATATTATTATTATTACATATAACCATATTTTTTTGTTTGGCCATATCTATCTATCTATCTATCTATCTGTTTATTTTGGTATAAGTCATATGTTAAGTCGAAGAAGAACCAACCGTGTACCAAAATGCCGTGTGCGTAATGATATATGGTTCAACTCTTTTACGCACAGGGCGCACGCCGGTTACGCTTGGAGTTTGTTTATGGACAGCCAAACTTAATAGTTTAGTGTCATACACCGTTGGAAACCTCTGACTATTGGCGAAAGGGTTATCAACTTCATTTCACCGAATATTTCCATAGGCTAGAACAGCTGTCAATCAAAGCCATGTCGTCATTGTTGTCGGTCACATGTCCTCATTGGCTTTGGAGACATGTACTGCCTAAACCTAAACACCGATTGGCCTGTGTGTGGTGTCGTCAGAAGCAGGAGAGGCTCACGGTCGTAAACATCTAGTCACATGTACTCTGAGATGGACGTGCAGGTCAGGAAATGACGTAAACGGACCGTATATGGTTTGTTATTTGTGTTATTACGTTACGTGTTGGACTAAATACATGTTGACATATTGAGGAAAGTATTTCGGTTTTATGGAAACGGATTTCATATTTCACAAGAATGGATATTTGGCGAGCTGTACAGAAAGTCCTGAGTCATAAGATGATCGTTGTGGATAAAGGCATGACGTTGAAGGTATGTAGGCATTATAGCTTTTCTTACTTAGCTCAGGGGCTAGCCGAGCTAATCGCTAATACTATTACGGCTGTGAGCAACCATATAAGTCGTGAGTGGTCTTGAATGAATCAGGACAATCTAAACTTTCCAACGATGTACGGCATGAATATATATGTATAAGGGTTGCTGTTTAAAACATCCAGAAGAACTTGTGGCTACCTCCTAACATCCGTCCCGTCCCATAGACGGAACAGCGTGCGTTAAGTGGTTAAATCTTGAATGAAACTTGTGTATCAAAGCGTCTCCACAGCTCAGCAGGTGATTGACAGTTCTGTGTAGACTCTACCTGTTAGCTGTTCTAGCTGTGTTCACTTTCTCTCATATTCACTTTGTTATACAGAGTAGTAACAACGCTGCTGAAGACAAAGTTTGGACTGGCAGTAGTGGACCTGTTAGAGGAGGATAATATCATTGTTGCAGCATTAATGAAAAGAAAAAGATCCAGTGCAAGAGCAGATATTCAGTGAGACCACTGAACATGAGGAAGCAGCTGCACACTGATCAAAGCTCTTGTGGCGTCTCCAGTTTGTGAATCGCAGCTACATGAAGATTATTGTTTGAAAGAATTGCACATTAGTGACTTTATGATCCTCTGAGCTCCAACAGATGTAAATACAGACTCTCAGACACAGAGGTATAAATCAGCCTTTATTATTCATCAACACATCAATACAGCATTACACCAGTCAATCCCACAATCTGTCTACTAGCTTCCTGTCTCTGCTCCTCCTTCCACATGCTGTAATACAGAACAATACAGTACAGAGCAGGACAGAGAGGACACATGTGAAGAGCACACACTCACTGCTTCTGTTCAAATGTTCTCACTTCATCTTTCACTTTAACTTTTCCATCTTTAAACATCATGAAAAAGTCCAGAGTGCCAAACATTTAACACATTTATTAACAAAATAACCAACTTCTAACAAAAACTGAACAAAAAGAAGGGAAGACACCCAGACCAGTCCACAAAGGGATGAAGGATCTGGGCTGTCCTCTAATCTACTCATAGAAACTAAATGGACTACCAGACCCACCAAACACACAGAAAACTAACAAAGATAAGTAGAAAAGAGTGTGAGCCAAATGTCTCTCCCTCTATATCGGTCCTCCCTCAATCAGACTGGATCAGGACCTGGGAGAAAACACACAACATTATAAATGGAAATTCATGCTATACAAACCCCATCCAGCAGGGGGCAGTATGTAATAGTGATATGAAATGATAAAATCCCTCTGAACTTCTCTACAGATAAATTCAGTTTGTGAAGACTCATTTAACACAATAACATGTGACAGCAGATATTAGTAAAACAATATGTTTGGACACATTATTTGATGAATAGATCTTTATCGTTTACAGCAAGCAACAAAAAATAACACTTGAAAATGTGATGATTCTGTTAATCAGTCAGAGCATTTCCATAGAGAGCCACTTTGCATCAGCAGCACCATGCTCCAGTGCTCTGGGAGAGTTTATAGTCCTGAGAGTTGAACACTGGATGACTGACGGCTGTCCTTCATGACAACAGAAGCCACAGAAATCCTCCTCATCAAAAACATGACTTTGATCTCCGTCCTCATCTGGACTCTCCTCTGCTGCTGCTTCACAGGTAAAGTCCAGAGAATCAAACTCCTCTCCTCTATGAACATCCGTCCCTCTGAAATGAAGCCCACAAAACCATGATGCTGCTTTATGTTTTTGTCTTTGTATCCTCAGAGTCCAGAGGCCAGATCACAGTGACTCAGCCTGCAGCAGTGAGATCTGAACTGAGAGGATCTGCAACCATCAGCTGTAAGACCAGTCAGGATGTTACTAATGGGTGGTGTTTAGCCTGGTACCAACAGAGAGATGGAGAAGCTCCTAAACTTCTCATTTACACTGCTGACGTGTTAGAATCAGGGATTCCAGATCGTTTTTCAGGCAGTGGATCAAACTCTGACTTCACTCTGACCATCAGTAGAGTTCAGGCTGAAGATGCAGCAGTTTATTACTGTCAGAGTCTTCATGAAATCAACAGTCAGGAAGTGTTCACACAGTGAAAAAGCGTCGTACAAAAACCTCCCTCAGTCAGACTGAACAGAAACTGAACTGACTGCTGCAGCTGGAAGCTACTGCAGAGACTGATACAGTTCACTGAACACACACACACACACACACACACACACACACACACACACACACACACACACACACACACACTTAGATCACTATATACTATTTGATAACAATATGATTTATATCTTTAATCAGAATAAATAAATAAATTGTATTACAGATAATAGTAATAATATGTTTGGTCTCACAGTGGAACAAACACAGTCACAACTGAAGGAAACTATTTAGTTGCATTGTGTAGCGGACACAGCATCAGTACGGCTCAGAACATCATCTGGTCAGAGTCACCTTTGACCCTGAGATGAGTAAATTGGACCAGGTTTGATATAGAGACTGACAGGGTCTCTCTCTTGGACAAACAAAGATCCATTAACACTCCACGGAGCAACCAAGAGTGACAAGAACTACATAAAAGTAACAAAATACAGATTTTGGTGTTTCCTTCGGACGTCATAATTTATCCGAAAGACTTCTTCCATCAGATTAGAGTCACACAGACCACGATCATCAACCAAAAGACACATTCCTGACTCCCCCCCCCCCCCCACCCCCTCTGTGTCTCCTGAAACCACACAGCGCATGAAAGTGAGAAAATTAGTGTTAAAAACTTAAACAAGAACATCTTAGTAAATAGTATAGTTTAAACACAATACCAATTACTTATATCAGTATCAATTACCTAAAGAAACCTCCACTGTAACAACTATTACAGTGATCACAGATAAATGTGTATGTGAAGAACTGTCATTATAATTTCTCCTTTCATAAACACACATGTTGGTATGAGAAGGTTTACTTAATGTGAGAAAGTGTTACACTGATGTTATGCTTACATTATGGTGATAATCAATTATCTATCATGGAATAAGTAGAATAACAATGTGTTATGCTTGATCATATTAAGTGTTAATAGGTTATAGTATGCATTTTATAATCAGGATTAAATACTGAATGAATGATGATGATGAAAAGTTTTAAACACAAATCAGGACATTCACAGGCAGATCACAAACCTTGACTGTGAAAGTTGAGTGAAAATAAACGAGTACAGTTGTGTTTTATTGAAAAATTGGAATTATTCCTAGCAGAAGAAAAGCTAACCTGGGAAGATATTAAATGTTTCATCTGCAGTAGTGTTGCTTGGGAATATTAAACATCTCTGTTAGATGCTGGACAAAAGGAGACAGTGACGACTTCACACTTCTCTTTCCTAGGTGCTTAGTCATGTCATGCCAGACTCTGATACTGTCATATATAACAGGGTAATGCTTTACCGCTCAGTTCAACTTTTTTGAGTCATAAGTGATCAGACTCAATAGAGAGTGTGGCACAAGCCCAGGAGTCAATACAAGTGTCTCTCTTCATAGCTGTGTAATCTTAGCCAGAAATGATGTCCATGACAAACTCAGTTATAGAATACCAAGATAGACAAAGTAAGACCACCTATATATCTGTATGTAAATGTAATGCTTTGAGTCTCTGTCTGGGTTTTTTGACATGCCAAATATATTTAGACAATGCTTTTCTATATCCTGGTTGATGTTCCTAGATAAGTGCAAAGGAAACATCAGCAAGGGACACAGAATATTCATCTTAATGAGACTAATTCAGACAAAGAGGGAGAGTAATAGTTCATTCAGTGCCATTGTTCTCGGTCTTTTTTCACTCAATCCTGACATTCATGTTTCATGTATAGTGAGTTAGTTGTGTGTGGACATCAGTGGAGCTGACTCTGATAGATGTTGCTGTGGTTTTAATGGTCTGAATGGGATTCTTCACTGGAATTGTTCTCTTTATCTGAGGAAACTTTCAGGTTGTTGAGGTGGGAGGAAAACTGATAGAGACACTATGAAAATTATATATCGTGTGTGTGTGTGTGTGTTCAGTGAACTGTATCAGTCTCTGCAGTAGCTTCCAGCTGCAGCAGTCAGTTCAGTTTCTGTTCAGTCTGACTGAGGGAGGTTTTTGTACGACGTTGTATCACTGTGTGAACGGTGTATAACCACCCTGCTGACAGTAGTAAACTCCTGAATCTTCAGTCTGAACTCCACTGATGGTCAGAGTGTAATCAGGGTCTGATCCACTTCCAGTAAAACGATTTGAAACTCCAGACTGACGGTTTGTAGCTCTATAAATCAGGAGCTTAGGAGCTTCTCCAGATTTCTGAAGGTACCAGCTGAGGTAGTTACTAACACCTGAACTGGTTTTACATCTGATGGTGACAGTCTGTCCTGGAGCAGCAGACTGAGATCCAGGAGACTGAGTCAGGATGATTTGTCCTGATGAACCTGAAAACATGAAAAACAGGAGAAGGCTTATTGAGACAAATCCAGCTTGGAGAAAGATGATCAACATGAAAACAGAAGAGTATCATTTCTTTAACATGGAGAATAGATGGAAGAAGGTAAATGCTGCTTGTTTCAGTGTTTCTCCATCACAGCAGAACATCATTGTGGTGAACCTGGTTGCATCCTGAAGCCAAGTTTTCAGCAGAGAGTCTCACCCTGAACAAGGAGCCCCAGGGTGCCCAGCAGTAGAGTCAGTGACATCATCATTGTGCTGGCGGCGTGTCAGTGGCTCTGAAAGGTCTGGACAGCCACTGATCAACACTGGCCTCTTAACGGCTGAGAGCAGAGAGGCAGGACAGATATGCAAACACACAGAGTCAGTCAACTGTAGCTGTCCTCAACATATCATGCTGTTTCCTCCTAACTGCTGGGACAACTCAACATTTACATCATACTCATGTAGATTAACATAAAGCCTGAATATGAAGTTCTCATTACACTCACTCTTGTGTTTGGTCTTCCATGTTTATCAGTTATCAGAACTAAACTGGGATTGTTCCTCAGCTCTAAAAGGTGTGTGTTGTGTGTTGAGTCATTTATACTATCTAATAGCTTATATCTCAGGTCAATGACGTTTGTGTAAATCAGTACAGCAAGACATTATTAAAATGTTAGAAAGTACGTCCAGTTTGTTTTTGATACTTATGCGTGTGTTGTGTACATCATTTCTTACATGTCGAAGGCAGAAAGGGAAATGGGATTGTTGCTCGCTAATGCCCAAAGAGAAGCATCAAAGGATGGGAGTGTTAGTGCTAAAGAGGCATTGAGAAGTCTAGACAGAGTTTATCTACATAACAGAGATGTGTGAGCTCAAATACTTGTTTTACTTTTTTCACTTTTAAGCCAAAACCATTTTCAGTCTCTCCCTAACAATTTCAAACAGAAGAACATGTTAAGGATTTATCGAAGTGATATCTGATGAATAATGATCAATTTAAGTAATGTGAGCTCTGTCAGTTGAGTTGTAAGTATTTGAATGTATGATCAAAATGTTTTGTGTTTTTTGCTTATTATTTATTAGACTTGAGGTTTGAAGCAGTGAAAATAACTTCCTGTTATTAAACTCAGAAAAAACTGTAGTTATTGTGCTTGGCCCTTAACACCTTAGAAACTCATTATCAAATGACATAACTACTCTGGATGGCATTACTCTGGCCTCCAGCACCACTGTAAGGAACCTAGGAGTTATATTTGATCAGGATCTGTCCTTTAATTCCCACATAAAACACATTTCAAGGACTGCCTTCTTTCATCTACTTAATATTGCAAAAATCAAACATATCCTGTCTCAAAATGATGCTGAGAAACTAGTCCATGCATTTGTTACTTCTAGGCTGGACTATTGTAATTCATTATTATCAGGCTGTCCTAACAAGTCTCTAAAGACTCTCCAGCTGGTCCAGAATGCAGCTGCACGTGTTCTGACAAAAACTGGAAAGAGAAATCATATTATTCCCATTTTAGCTTCACTGCATTGGCTTCCCGTAAAATTTAGAATAGAATTTAAAATCCTCGTCCTCACCTTCAAAGCTCTCAATGGTCAGACTCCATCATATCTGAAAGAACTCATAGAACCTTATGAACCAACTAGAACACTGGGCTCCCAGCATGCAGGCCTACTCCTGGTTCCTAGTATATCTAAAAGTAGAATGGGAGGCAAAGCCTTCAGTTCTAAGGTTCCTCTCATGTGTAACCATCTCACATCACACCCATCTTATCATCTTTGGCTTCCCATCAAGTTTAGGATTAATTTGAAGGTTGATGTTTTCACATATAGAGCCCTGCATGGTCAGACACCTGTGTACATCTGTGAGCTGCTCCATCCTTATATCAGCAGTAGGTCACTTAGGTCTTCTGAGCAGGGCTTACTGGTTGACCCTGGCGCTCAACTGAAAACAAAGGTGATGGTGTCTTTGAAGTGGTGAAATGCTCTTCCTATAGACAAACCATCTGTGGTCTCTGGTGATGCCTTTAAAAAGCAGCTGAAGACTCATTTATTCAAACTGGCCTTTGTCTCACCTTGTGCTGTCTACTGTTTGTATTTTGTGTGTTTTTAAGGAATGTTGTTGCTTATGTTTTATTGTTGTTTATTTCATTATATCTGATATTCTACTATTTTCATGGTCTGATTTCTTTAACAGTTTTACTCCTGTGAAGCACTTTGTCACCTTGATATGTGAAAGCTGCTTTATTAAATAAACGTTATGTGTGTGTGTGTGTGTGTGTGTGTGTGTGTGTGTGTGTGTGTGTGTGTGTGTGTGTGTGTGTGTGTTTCAGTGAACTGTATCAGTCTCTGCAGTAGCTTCCAGCTGCAGCAGTCTGACTGAGGGAGGTTTTTGTACGACGCTTTTTCACTGTGTGAACACCCACTGACTGTTGGGATAGTGCGCACTATGACAGTAATAAACTGCTGCATCTTCAGCCTGAACTCCACTGATGGTCAGAGTGAAGTCAGAGTTTGATCCACTGCCTGAAAAACGATCTGGAATCCATGATGCTCGACTGGTAGCAAAGTAAATGAGACGTTTAGGAGTTTCTCCATCTCTCTGTTGGTACCAGGCTAAACAAGGGGGTTTATTAGAATTCCATGTTGCAATAGCAACGTCCTGACTGGTCCTACAGCTGATGGTTGCAGATCCTCTCAGATCAGGTCTCACTGTTGCAGGCTGAGTCACTGTGATCTGGCCTCTGGACTCTGAGGATACAGAGACAAAGACATAAAGCAGCATCATGGTTTTGTGGGCTTCATTTCAGAGGGACGGATGTTCATAGAGGAGAGGAGTTTGATTCTCTGGACTTTACCTGTGAAGCAGCAGCAGAGGAGAGTCCAGATGAGGACGGAGATCAAAGTCATGTTTTTGATGAGGAGGATTTCTGTGGCTTCTGTTGTCATGAAGGACAGTTGTCAGTCATCCAGTGTTCAACTCTCAGGACTATAAACTCTCCCAGAGCACTGGAGCATGGTGCTGCTGATGCAAAGTGGCTCTCTATGGAAATGCTCTGACTGACTCCAACAGGGACTTGGATTACTCTGATGATGCTGTTTAATCAATGGATCAATCAACTTATCACAGTATTGATTCATAATGTGTCACTGATCATTTTATGTAGATTTGCTTTGATGACAGCAGACACATTTTCTTTCAGTACATCTTCTGTCTGATTTCATTTAATATTTAAAGGATCAATTTTACTTTAAGACAAATTTAACAATATATATGTAAACATGTGATTAACTGTTAAAAGTTGTGGCTCTTTTTAATTGGATATCATATAAAATAAATAGTTTTTTTAAAGCAGGAACTGTTTTAGTAGAGTTTGTTTGTGTCAAAGTCAGAGAGCCGTGTCTCTCTACAGTGAGAGGTTTTTGTACGACGGCTCAATGAGTTTGTATCACTGTGGTGGACGTTCGGTGGAGGAACCAGACTGGAAGTTAACTGTAAGTACATTTAACTTCTAAATCATCTCAGATTCATCATTTATTATGTTTTCAGTCAATAAATTCAGGCTTTACTTCAATATTTTGGATTGTAGTTTTATAAATGTAATATTTGTGCAGTGATCACTACAGGCTTCACTGTAATACAGATAAAAATACATCAGATGAAAAAAGTCTTTAGTTACACAGAAATGATAATTCAGACAGTTTCTACATTCTTATTATTTATATTGTTCTTTAAAAGTACAGCTGCTTATTGAAGACAATAACTTGACTCATAACTGTGTCCTTATTATCTGGAAACATTTCATGTGTTTTACTCAGTCTTCCTCTCAGATTCATGAATTTAATGATCATTATTATTCTCACTATAGACAATGAATACCATAATATCTCTTGAGGTCATTTAAACACATGCTTATTTAGAAGGATTCATTTTCCAGCACTTCAAATATGAGTCAGTAGTGCAGTCTGTCTGTGTTGATGGTTCAGTATTGATAAATGTGTAAATGAGGAGAAAAAACTCATTTCAAACTCACACATGCTCAAGTAAAAGTGTTTCATTCTTTCTGTAATACATAACATGAAATGGTTTAACACTGATGTTTAAGTGTGTTACTGAAACTAAAGTAGGAGTTTTCAGTTTGAAACTTTTTATCTTTAGTACTGAAACCTGTCTGTTGCCATGGTTCATCAGTGATGCCTGTCTGTTGCCATGGTTACTGAGCTCAGAGAGGGAAGTGAAACAGCCAAGACCAGTTTGATCCAATGTGAGAAAGAGCAACAGAACCAGCAGCCTCCTCTGCTGCAACCAACAGGGTGGAGTTTATTTTCTCTTTGTATGAACTTTCTTCATGTTGTCTCTCTGTCTCCTCCTCCAGTGGGTCGAGTCGCCCCCACCCTGACGGTGCTGCCCCCCTCCAGCCAGGAGCTGCAGCAGGGGAAGGCCACGCTCACGTGTCTGGCCAACAAGGGCTTCCCCTCAGACTGGAGTCTGGCCTGGAAGGTGGACGGCAGCAGCAGCAGCAGCAGCAGCTGGGAGCAGAGCAGGAGCCCCGCGGTGCTGCAGGCGGACGGCCATTACAGGTGGAGCAGCACCCTGAGGCTCACTGCAGACCAGTGGGGGAAGGTGGGCTCTGTGACCTGTGAGGCCACCCAGGGCTCCCAGACTCCACTCTCAGAGACACTGAGGAGAGACCAGTGTTCCCAGTCCTGACCTGACTCACTGGGACTCTGCTACTGGTTTTACTCTGCTACTGCTCTCACGCTGATCTCTGCTACTCTGCTTTTTTCTCCCTCTGTCTCTTTAAATGTTGCAGTAATGATGTTTCTTGCTTGTTGATTTTAATGTTTCAAACAAAATAAAGACGTGTTCATCAAATCAATGATATTTGCAGCTTTATTATTATTATTATAATGATCATATTAATCTCTCTTAATGATAGCAGTGTTTCCATTAAATGTACAAAAACTGATCTCTCCTCAATATAAATGGACATACCAGGCAGTCGGGTAACACATGGTGTCCTTCACATCTGTCTGCTGTTTGTCTATATACCAGTATGCTGAACATTAAACAATAAAACACATCTGTCAGACTTGAGCGTGTTTCAGTTCATATTAGAGATTTCTAAAGTGACATGAGGGTGATCTGCTTCTTCTAAATATTCTAATTCTAAATCAGTTTTAACATGTTTTTATTTAATTTGTTGTTTTGACATTGTGAGAAAAGTAAAACCTTCTGAATATATCTGAACTTTTCAAACTATGAGCCGTCAAACGAGGAGTGGAAATCACTTTTTCTTCAAAGTTAGAGTGGAAGTGGCAGTTAGCTTGAGTGAGAGAAGCAGTAAAAAATAACCTTCATTTTTATGTTTAACTCGAGCTCACGGCCAAACCGTAAAACCAGCAGCAATACATGTCTCGATCCCCACTGACCCTAATGTGATCGTCTTTTTTTTTCAAAAGAATCTCACTCTGTGTTAACACTGAGCTCACTCGCTCATTTTAAAGAATATCTGAATAAACTCCCATGATGCGCTGGGCTCCTCTCTCCTCCTCCCTCTCTCTCTCTATCCATCCATCTATATCCATTAACATTCATGTACTATTAATGCATCAATAAGCTAAACTTCTTCCCCGCAGTTGTCTGTGCTTTCTGGTCTCACAGGTAATCTGGGCCTGGAGACATCCGGATGACAGATTCCAGTCCTGGTCCCTCTGAAATGAAGCCCACAAAACCATGATGCTGCTTTATGTTTTTGTCTCTGTATCCTCAGAGTCCAGAGGCCAGATCACAGTGACTCAGCCTGCAGCAGTGACAGCTGATCTGAGAGGATCTGCAACCATCAGCTGTAAGACCAGTCAGGATGTTTATGCTTGGAGCAGCTACGACGCTTTAGTCAGGCAGAGAATTGAAAGTAGGTACCGTTTATCCTGGTACCAACAGAAAGATGGAAAAACTCCTAAATTGCTTACTTATTATGCTACCACTCGAGCATCAGGGATTCCAGATCGTTTTTCAGGCAGTGGATCAAACTCTGACTTCACTCTGACCATCAGTGAAGTTCAGGCTGAAGATGCAGCAGTTTATTACTGTCAGAGTTTCCACTATCCCAACAGTCAGTGTGTGTTCACACAGTGAAAACGCGTCATACAAAAACCTCCCTCAGTCAGACTGAACACACACACATACTCTCTTTCTCTCTTTCTTTTTTTCTCTGAAATAATGTAAGTAAAGCATAAAACACCCAGAAACACTTCATAATACTTGCCTCTAAATAATTTTACTTAGCATGAATGAGAAGTATCATTATCGTATAATTCAATAAATTCTAGTTATGAACATACTGAAAGACATTTTAATTCTAATTGTTTATTCATGTAAAGAAGTCATCAACAATTCACCTACATCTATTAATAAGTACATTTAGGAAATTTTGCATTCATAAAAACAAAAACAACCCAAAAATAATTATATATTTGTTGTTTTTGTTATTCACGTCTTCATTAGATGATCCTGGGCTGGAAGAAATATAAACACCTGACTCATTCTTTAAAAAGTTGTTGCTGTAAACTCAGATTAAATTCAAAGCCAGTCTGGAGTCTTATAGATCACTATCTGAAGCAGTTCCTGGTTTTATATTCATGGGACTGATCTGCAGGTTTGATCTGTGTGAATGTGCTGCCCCCTAGTGGAAAAAACGGATTGGTGGCAATGGTTTCACTGGTTACATCACAAGTCTGATTTGAATCATTTTGAATCATTTTGTGAACAGTAAACATCAATGAATGTGTTGCACCAAGTCTACATTTTGGAGGGATAATCACAAAACAGCAAAAACAATTTCAAACCCATTTAAATTCTTGCTTCAGAATTCTTCAAGTGGGAACACAACCAGACAGTTCACTAACAACAAGCAGAAATAACATACTCAATAAAGTATAAATGTACATGTGATTGGATACATATGTTGGTATTTGCCTGCAACCACAATCAATATTGAATCAGAAATGTGCTAAATCTATAAATACGTGCATGGGTAATTACTTAAAGTGAGTTGTAATGATTATTAACAGAAGATTTATCTCAGGCCTTTGCAAACATTGAGGCTAAAGTAATGATTTGACTTTCTGAGCGGCAATCTGAAGAATTTCTACGTTCTCTATCTTTGCTCTTTGTGCTCGAGCACTAGAGGCTTCTAAAGTTAGTGCCTCGTAGTTTTTTGATTTCTTTTAAAAATATTTGAGTATCAATACTTTAAACATATCACCGAAATAAATTGATACCAAGTCCTATGAAAACGTCTCCCATCAAACGATACCTGCAATCAATCCCTTTTTGCATCCAGAGCTTGAAAATATGACTGTTAGTGTTGAGTTGCTCACAACCAATCAACACAAGTGTTCTTTGATTTAATGAAACATGTGATTGGCCCACAAGCAGCTGCAATGTGGAGGAGTGGTGGCATTTTATGCAATTTAAATCTTCTATTCACATGATGGGTATTGAATGAAGTACTCAATTGGTATTGGTTTCACTTTGGATTGTTACTGAAAATTGTAATTGTTTTAATCCTCGTGTTGTCCTCAGGTCAAGGAAGGACAGGAGGAAGGTAGGAAGAAAGGAAGAAAGGAAGGAAGGAAGGAAGGAAGGAAGGAATGATGGAAGGAAGGAATGAAGGAAGGAAGGAAGGAAGGGAGGAAGGAAAGATGGAAGAAGGAAATAAGGAAAGCAGGGAGGAAGGAAGGAAGGAAGGAATCGAGGATGGAAAGAAGGAAGGAAGGAAGAAAGGAAGGGAAAGGAACGGTCAGAACAGACGGGGTCAATTTGACCCAGGAGGACAACACGAGGGTTAATGATACCCAGACATAAAGGAATCTATTCAATACACAGAGTCATGTTGAAAGTAGTGAAACATGGAGCTGGAACCAAAGGGAAGAAATTCACAGGGAATATAATCTATCTATCTATCTATCTATCTATCTATCTATCTATCTATCTATCTATCTATCTATCTATCTATCTATCTATCTATCTATCTATCCAACCATCTATCTATCTATCTATCTATCTATCTATCTATCTATCTATCTATCTATCTATCTATCTATCTATCTATCCATCTATCCATCTCACTTGTGTACTTACTTATTAGCCTTATTATCTATTGTTATTTATTCTTTCTATTGATGCTCTGTCTGTTTTTTACTATCCACTTGCTGCTCCAATAATGTGAATTTCCCCACCGTGGGACTAATAAAGGAATATCTCTTAATCTTATCATAATGTCATGACGTTACCATTCAGATACAGCAGGTGGCGGTATGCACCTTTAACGCTGGTTTGTAGCCGGTCGGCAAAACAAAGAAGAAGAAGAAAAACAAGGAAGAGGAAGAAGAAGGTGTAAACACTACAGCTCGTTATAACTGATTAGTTTTCTCTCTTTTCCTCCCGTGTGTGTGTGAGCTGTGTGGAACATGTGCAGCCTCCAGACTCTGAAGCTTTTCGTCCAGCAGCGGCTAACTGCGGCTGTGGAGGAGATATTTGGACATTTAGAGAAAACAATAACCGAGTATGAAGAGGAGATCCACCGCAGACACCGCAGGCTGCTGGACGAGGTCTCCAAACCTGCAGGTCAGTTTGTTAAAACGACTGAAACATTCATCTGTCAGACTCACATATAAGCAGCAGCTGGATCTAACTAAGAGTAAATTACATTTCCATTGCTCTTTTACTCAATGTGAGAAATGCACTTTTTACTTCACTGTTGAATCCGACAACTATTATAACTGATGACTGTTCAGGTTAATGCTTTCTATATAAAATCATCTCAGTCTATGCAGTGTTGTAGCTTACACTATTCAATACAATTAGTTGTTAATATTAGTTAGTTGTACATTAATGTCTAAACGCCCAGTTACCCAATATTATTGAGTAAAAGACACGTTTGCTAGGTCTGAGATATTAGTGCTAAAGAGCGACATCTAGTGGCTGAATGCAATTGCAATTAAAAGTAAGCGTGGTATTAACAGCTATTTAAGTATTAAATGTAAAAGTACTGGTTTTGCATAAAATTGGACATAAATACACACCCGTCGTTGAGCACTTGTAAAAGCGCGTAATAAATATAATGTATTATTATTATTATAAATCAGCTCAGTACAAGAAAGAAGGAAAAACAAAGTTTTCCCTGGAAATTTTTATAAATTTATTAGATTTTAATTCTATTAGAAAGTTTTACCTCTTTCGGCTTCAAACAGCTGAGACCAACTTAAATAAAACTACTACACATAAGCCAAAAAATGTCATAATTAATGGGTTAATCTTTTGTATTTCCTATGTTTGTTACATAATATTTCATGTACAACTTACTCTGAAAAGTAACTACAGCTGTCAAATAAATGTATTGAAGTAGACTTCATGTTCACCTAAAGTGACCCAGAAATTATTTTTTAAAATTAAAAAATTCTGATTTTTTGTGCAGTAGATTAACTTTCTACAAAGCTTTCCATGTTAAATTTTACCCATATTTATTCAAAGTTGTAAAAATCACTATTCAGAAATGTTGTTTTATTCTTCACATTCAGTAACATTCACTAAAAACCATTATGGCTGTCATGTTCTGCTGTTTTAGGAGACATAAGACCATAATATAGGGTGATTGTGAATGTTTTGACTCCATAAACCAGTAGTGGAAAACCTAAAGACTACACTCTGTCTGCACTCTGAAAGTTTATATATGAATTCATCACCCATTATGACTGGTATCTTACATGAAAAAATAGATTTATGGTTCAGAAGTTTTGTCTGGTCATGTTTCCTCACTGTTAAGGGGCATTCGGTCAACATTAAACAGCCTCATCAAGAACCAGGTCTAATTCTACGTTTTGAGAAATATTGTAAGGAAGCTTGTCTCCTATTTAGCTTTCTCATAAATGTAAGATCATGTAACATACTGACAAATCTAAAGATCCATGTAGGTCATAAGTACAAAAACATGTTGCTGAATTTATTTTCTTTGATGAATGAAATGCCCCTCTGTACATCAGTGGTCTTTACAATGAAATGTGGTAGCAGAGTTGAGTTAAAATAATAAATGAATGTTTGTCTGTATTGTAGTGTTTCCTGCAGACGTACAGCAGCTGTTTGAGAGTAGAGAAGATGTTCCCCCTGAGCAGCAGGAGTGGAGCTCCAGTCTGGACCAGGAGGACCCAGAGCCCCCACACATTAAAGAGGAACAGGAGGAACTCTGGACCAGTCAGGAGGGAGAGCAGCTTCAAGGACTGAAGGAGGCTGATATCACCAAGTTCATATTCACTTCTGTTCCTGTGAGGCGTAAAGATGATGAAGGGAAGCCTCAGTCCTCTCAGCTTCATCAAAGACTAACTCAGGAGAACAGAGGGGCAGCGCATCTGAATGCAGAAGCTGACAGAGAGGACTGTGGAGGATCTGAACTGCCCAGTAATATATGTCCAGAGAGACACTTACAACCAGATAGACATCTCAAGAACACTAATTTTTCTGAACCAGAGACTGAAGATAGGACTTACTGTTGGATGGAGATCACAGATCTTCAGCCAGATTTAAACACTCTCAACAATAATTTAACACCTATAAATGTTATGAGGTGTAATACTGGTACAAAATCATACAGCTGCACAGACTGTGGTAAAAGATTTGGCCAGAAGGGGACTCTGCGGAGACACGTGAAAAAAATTCACAAGAGAGAGAAGCCGTTCGCTTGCTCCCTTTGTAATGCAAATTTTAGCCAGAAGATAGCATTAGAGCAACATGTGAGAATCCATTCTGGGGAGAAACCATTTAGTTGCTCTGTTTGCGATAAAAAATTCACACAAAAGAGAAACCTGAAATGCCACATGACGGTGCACACGGGGGAGAAACCGTTCAGCTGCTCCATCTGCGCCAAAAGATTCACACAAAAGAGAATTCTGAAAGGCCACATGATGGTCCACACAGGGGAGAAACCGTTCAGCTGCAGTGTGTGTGAGAAACGCTTCACCAGACGGTCGCGAGTCAAAAATCACAAGTGTGTTGTTGAGTGCAGCATCAGTCTGTAGCACAAGTTCTGATCTAAAGAACACCATGAAAAGACACTGAAGAGGAACCTTGAAGTGTTTTAGTACATTGAAAAGTACCAGTACGAATCTAAGTGTCCTAGTGAAACCGATACCAATTGAGTTCTTAATTTGATACCCATCATGTTAATAGTTTTGCAGCTGCTGTAGCAGTGGGCACATGTTTAACATTTAATCCAAAAACGCTTGCATTGATTGGCTGTGAGCAAGTCCATACAAATAGTCATTGTAGTATCGAAGTAGCCTGGCTAACGTCAGACCCTACCACAATTGAGGTAGGGTCTAGCGAGGAGCCGTATTGGAGGCGGGATCAACGAATGCCGATCAAATGCTTCTGTACTCTACTGGACAAACTTACAGCCAATCATATCAACGATACACAATGACGTATTCAGAGCCTGTAGAGAGCAGCGTGAACACTTCCTGTTTATGAAGGAAAAATGTATTTAGCACACAATCTACTGCTGCTTTGAACGGTTGCTGCACCTCCGTGGCCGTCATGCTGGATGTAAACAGAGTCGCTCTATGCTCGTCATCATCTTGAGCCCGCTTCCCTGTTCTGTGATTGGTTCCCTATCTCAGGAGAAAGTTTTGTCTTGGTGGCCATGCTAACTTTCTGAGCGAAGTGGAATGTCGCTGGAAAGAGAGCATGGGTTTACCCAGGCTAGTATGGAAGTATCATAGTGTGTGGAAAGTGCGCACTATGACATTTAGTAATAACATTGAAATACATAATTTCAGCAACTAGAAAAGACTGAATAGCCTTCGTTAAATGAGCACACATCTGAACAATCAGAGCCATTAGCAGCCAGTAGTGGCTCAAGTTTAGGGCATCGACACCACACCACTATTGATTTATTTTGGTTGATAACTTAATGGTATGAGTACTGACACCCAGCCCTAATTGTTGTAAGTATTATTGTTATTATTACATATCACATTTATAATAATCATTGTGTTGTTGAGAGAAGCAGGAAGTGGCAGAGCAGCCTGTTGAAACCCTGATGAGAAATCAGGCAGGAATCACAAGTTAACTCTTTGATCATTTATGCACACTACCCTCAAATTACAAATTACGTTGTCCACAGGAACTTTTGACTCATTACAGAGTTTGTCTAATTAGTCATTTGTTCCCTAGAATCAGTTGATTTCTGTACGTGAAGTGTCTCATTATCAACAAATACAGGTATAAGATATATCAGACTTTGGACACACATACCATACCTGTTAGTAGATGAGTTCATTGTTGGTTTGGTTGATTATAGAAAGTGTTTTCAGAACAGATAAATTCATTTTATTAACCCTCGTGTTGTCCTCCCGGGTCAAATTGACCCTATCTGTTTTGACTATTCCTTCCTTCCTTCCTTCCTTCCTTCCCTCCTTCCTTCCTCCATTCCTTACTCCCTTCTTTCCTTCCTCCCTCCTTTCCATCATTCTTCCTCCATTCCTTCCTCCCTCCTTTCCTTCCTTCTTCCCTTCCACCTCCCTTCCTTCCTTCCTCCCTTCCTCCCTCCTTTCCATCATTCTTCCTCCATTCCTTCCTCCCTCCTTTCCTTCCTTCTTCCCTTCCACCTCCCTTCCTTCCTTCCTTCCTTCTTTCCATCATTCTTCCTCCATTCCTTACGCCCTCCTTTCCTTCCTTCTCCCTCCCTCCTTTCCATCATTCTTCCTCCATTCCTTCCTCCCTCCTTTCCATCATTCTTCCTCCATTCCTTCCTCCTCCCTCCCTCCTTTCCATCATTCGTCCTCCATTCCTTCCTCCCTCCTTTCCTTCCTTCTTCCCTTCCACCTCCCTTCCTTCCTTCCTCCCTCCTTTCCATCATTCTTCCTCCATTCCTTCCTCACTCCTTTCCTTCCTTCTTTCCTTCCACCTCCCTTCCTTCCTTGCTTCCTCCCTCCTTCCTCCCTTCCTTCCTTGACTCAAGGACAACAGGAGGGTTAAATGTATCCATGCAGGCTGAGTACACACAGTCTCCAGCAGTGTTTTTATGCTCTGAGTCTGTTTAGTGAAGCTAAATCTGAGACGGCAGCTGTTTAAACCACACAAGGATTCAGTTTTATGAGTTTAGAATCAATAAATATGAACACTGTCGATTTCTTCCCAAGCTGTTTTTGGTTCAGTAAATGTCTGCTGTCGTTTAGCCTGGTGATGGTAGTTGAGGAACGGGAGATTCATCGCTCTGGTTTCTGCCATATTTAGGTTAGGTGAGTTTGACTTTTCCGATCGTTAATAAATAAATACATTTCCTGTACAGATGTTTATACAAAGAGAAAAAGTGATAGGATATATACATAAAACAAACTTCATGCAAAACATCTTCTGGTTGCAGCTTCTTCAATGTGAGGATATGAAGCTTTTCTGTGTTATGCATGATAATAAACCTGAATGTCTTAGTTTTTGAACTGTTGATAAAATAAACCGATATTAAAAGATGAGATCATGAGTCGAGGCACTTTTGTACTGGCAAAATGATAAATCAAGAACATGCTAGCAGGTTAATCTGTAATAGTCTATTTGCAACCCTCAAAGGTTTCTTTATTTTAATTTGACTCAGTGAGCTTAGAGTAACACCACACACCACATGGATCGACTATTTAATACCAAAATGCATATTCAAATGCATATTCTGCTGTCTGTAGAGAAAAGCAACACATAAATATTAAATATGAATATTGATAGATCTGCTGTTAACAGTGTGAATGTATGTCTGTCAGTTTGTGCTCTACAGAACATGAGCAACAAAGAAGAAGAAAGCCCTTTTCCCAGAATCTAACACTTTATTAATGACAGATATTTCTTGTATGTCTGGTTTATTTGAACAGTTTTACAGTACAGCTGTCATGTGATCACAGGCCAAGAAAAGAAATTCAATGAAGATTAATACAAAAAAGGCACAAATTTCAACACAGTAACACGTCAATTAATTTCTGTCAATACCTTAAAAGGTATCGAGTACCGATACCCAGCCCTAAAGATAACGTACACATTCTGATTCCAGTTTCTCAGGTGTGATTATTTCCTAGTTTCTTTAGTCCTCTATGATGTAAACTGGTTATTTTTGGGTTGTAGTTAAACAAGACATTTGAGGACGTTAGGAGTGTGTCCAAAAAATCAATCCATCAATTAATATCAATTTTCTATTTAAAAATTCAATATTTCAGAGAGAATAGATGGAAGCATGAAATTTAAAATTATAATTATAATTTGAGAGTTTACAACTTTGTCTTGTATTTGAACTGACATGCTTATCCATCATCTCTATGGTTACACGATGACATCATAATTCAAAATGACATGATTTAAAATGCCGCTGGTCTTAAGGGTAAATACACATAGATGCTATCATGCTAGATCCCAGTGTTGGATCAGACTCAGGATTTAACTCTTGAAGAATTTGGTGTCCACACATGATTGAGTGTTAAAAATATTGTCTGACTTACAAAACAGAAACTCTGGGAACATAAAATTGAATCGATATTGCATCGAATCGGGACCCTGTGAATCGGAATTGAATCGATTCAGGAAATCATTGACGATACCCAGCCCTAGAGGACGTCATCTTAGGCTTTAGGAAACATTATTGACATTTTTCACCATTTCATGGACTGAACAACTAATCAACTAATCAAGAAAATAATCAACAGATTGGTTGCAGCCCTGTTAGAATAGCAGGATCAAAGGATACAGAATGCTGCACTGCTGATTAGTGACATTAAGTTATATAAATAAAAAGTAATTCTGAACTGAAACATTGAGGTAGTAAGAACCTCACCATGGGACGACCTTTTCATCTCAACTAAAACACTGAACTCACTCACAGCTTCACGTATCGCCGCTCTCAACAACACACTTGTGGTTTTTGACACGGAACAGGCGAGAGAACTGTCTGTTACAAACGGAGCAGCTGAAGGGTTTCTCCCCGGTGTGGGTCCTCATGTGTTTGGTCAGATCCTCTTTGCGATGGAAACCGTGAGCGCAGACCGAGCACACGTGCGGTCTCTCGCCCGTGTGGGTTCTCATGTGTCGCGTCAGAGTGCCGTGTTTGATGAAGCATTTCCCGCAGTCGCTGCACATGAAAGGTTTCTCCCCTGTGTGGGTTCTCAGGTGCGCCACAAAGTCTGCTCTCCATCTGAACTGTTTCATACACACCGAGCAGCTGTACGGCTTCTCACCTGTGTGACACCTCATGTGTCTGTTCAGAGTCTCCCTGCGGTGGAAGCTTTTATCACACTGAGGACACGCATAGGATTTTGTGCCATCCGTACACTCCTCCTCACTTTCAAGGAGTCTATGAACTATATTATCATTAACAATATTATTATTCAGAGCTTTTAAACCTGACAGAGGATCCCTGCTTTCCATCCACGCTTCCTCTTCGCTGACTGGTTGTAAATAACTATCCGGATCAAAGTTCCTGGCTGGTTCTGATCCTCCGCTGTCATCTTCATCATCTGCTGTCTGCATCGGTTCCGTTGAGCTGCCGGCTGGAGGCTCATCGGCCCTCTGAAGCTGCGAGGACTGAGGTTTCTCTTCATCGTCTTCACGTGGGACAGGAACGTATGTGAACCTGATGATATCGGCCTCCTCCCGCCCTTGAAGCTGCTCTCCCTCCTGACTGGTCCAGACTTCCTCCTCTTCCTCTTTAATGTGTGGAGGATCTGGTTCCAACAGCTGCTCGACATCTGCAGGAAACAAAAAAACACATTATTTTTATCCTTCTTTCTTTTGTCCGTCCTTCCTTCCTTCCCTCCTACCTTCCATCCTTCCTTCCTCCCTCCCTCCCTCCTTCCTTCCTTCTTCCTCCCTTCCATCCTTCCTTCTTCCTCCTTTCCATCCTTCCTTCCTTTCCTTCTTCCTCCCTTCCATCCTTCCTCCCTCCCTCCTTTCCTTCCTTCTTCCTCCCTTCAATCCTTCCTTTCCGTCCTCCTTTCCCTCCTCCTTCCTTCTTTCCTCCCTCCCTCCTACCTTTAATGTGTGGAGGATCTGGGTCCTCCTGGTCCAGACTGGAGCTCCACTCCTGCTGCTGATGAGGAGCCTCTTCTTTTCCCTCCAACAGCTGCTCGACGTCTGCAGGAAACAAAAAACACACAGGCATCATTTTTATTTTGAAGTGTATTAAGCTTCCTGTCGTCCTCCCGGGTCAAACTGACCCATCTGTTTTGACTGTTCCTTCTTTCCTCCCTCCCTCCTTCTTTCCTCCCTCCCTCCCTCCCTCCTACCTTCCTTCCTTCCTTCTTTATTTTATCCATCCTTCCTTCCTCCCTCCTTCTTTCTTCCTCCTTTCCATCCTTCCTCCCTCCTTTCCCTCCTTCTTTCTTCCTCCCTTCCATCCTTCCTTCCTCCCTCCTTCTTTCTTCCTCCTTTCCATCCTTCCTCCCTCCTTTCCCTCCTTCTTTCTTTCTCCCTTCCATCCTTCCTCCCTCCTTTCCCTCCTTCCTTCTTCCTCCCTTCCATCCTTCCTCCCTCCCTCCTTTCCTTCCTTCTCCTCCTTCTTCCTCCCTTCCATCCTTCCTTCCTTGACTCAAGCACAACAGGAGGGTTAAAAGCTTATAAACTTGATACTAAAGCTGCAGCAGTTAGTCAATTACTCGACTAGTTGTCAACTATTAAGATTAATCTGCAGCTGTTTCCATATTCTCTGCTTCCAGGTTAGAAATGTGAATATTTCCTGGTTTCCTTTTGACAGTAAACTGAATGTCTTTGTGTTGTGGACAAAACAAAACATTTGAGGATGTCATCTCCAGGAAGCTTCAGGAAACAGGTATCTACATTTTCACCATTTTAACCAAATAACTAATCGAATTAAATGAAATATTAAACAACAGATTAATCAATAATGAAAATAATTGTTAGTTACAGTCCTAAATTTCTCATCCTGGTGCTTAAAAGTAAAGCGCCAAGGCGTCCAATCTGGCCCACTTTCCTTCCTACTCTCCTGTCATCTGTCCTTCCTTCCTTCCTTCCTTGTCTTCTTTCCTTCTTTGTTTCCTTCCCTCCGTCCTTCCTTCGATCCATCTTTCCTTCATCTTCTTTTCCTTTCTTCCCTTCCTTCCTAATCCATTTTCCTTTCCTTCCTTCCTTCCTTCCTTCCTTCCTTCCTAATCCCTTTTCCTTCCTTCCTTCCCTCTGTCCTTCCTTCCTTCCATCCTTCTTTCCATCATCTTCTTTTCCTTCCTTCTTTGCTTCCTAATCCCTTTTCCTTCCTTCCATCCTTCCTCCCTTCCATCATCTTCTTTTCCTTTCTTCCTTTCTTGTCTTCTTTTCCTTTCTTCCCTTCCTTCCTAATCCCTTTTCCTTTCTTTCCTTCTTTGTTTCCTTCCCTCCGTCCTTCCTTCCATCTTTCCATCATCTTCTTTTCCTTTCTTCCTTCTTTCCTTCCTAATCCTTTTTCCTTTCTTTCCTTCCTATCATTTTCCTTTCTTTCTATCCTTGTTTCCTTCCTCCCTTCCATCTTTTTAATGATCCGGTCCACGTGAGATCAAATTTGGCTGTATGTGACCCTTGAGTTTGACACCTCTGCAATAATAGATTATAAACCTTGTCATTATCTGTATTATTCAGTATAAAATATAAAAAACTAACCTCGTGCTCTGGGCTCAGCTCCCTGCAGCAGCCTGCGGTGTCTGCGGTGGATCTCCTCTTCATACTCGGTTATTGTTTTCTCTAAATGTCCAAATATCTCCTCCACAGCCGCAGTTAGCCGCTGCTGGACGAAAAGCTTCAGAGTCTGGAGGCTGCACATGTTACACACAGAAAACCAGAAAACCTTTTTATTCCAAAGGTTTGTTTTGTTTCTGCAGATGTAGCGTCTGCAGAATCACTTCCGCATTCTTCTTCTTCTCTTCGTTTAATTGGCGCGTCGCAAACAGCTTTCAGGTTCAACACCGCCATCTAGTGTCCAAGAGAGTGTATTGTTAGATTCAACTATGGTAAATCAGATTGTAGCTTGAAGCCAGTTTTCTAACTTTCATTCAAGGGCCACATGCTGCCCAATGTAATCTCACGTGGGTGGGATCATTAAAAGGAAGGAAGGAAGAAAGGAAGGAAGGAAGGAAGGATGGATGGAAGGAAGGATGGAAGGAGGAGAAAGAAGGAAGAAAGGGAGGAAGGACAGATAGAAGGAAGGAAGGAAGAAAGAAAGGCAGGCAGGATGGAAGGAAGAAAGGGAGGAAGGACAGATAGAAGGAAGGAAGGAAGAAAGGAAGGCAGGATGGAAGGAAGGAAGGAAGGACAAATAGAAGGAAGGAAGGAAGGAAGGAAGGAAGGAAGAAAGGAAGGCAGAAAAGTATTTAGCTTTCATCACTCTGTTTAAGGGTGTTTTATTGTCCTTTCCACCAAGGTTATTATAGTTTTGAAATTTTCTTTAGTTTTTATTTTTATTTAGTTTTAGTTAGTCCAACAAGTGATTTAGTAGTTTTAGTTTAGTTTTTATTTGGTTTTAGTCTTAGTGACTTCAACTTATGTGATATAGTTAAGTTCAGCGAATAAACTAGATATAAATTAAAGCAATACAGGGTTATTGAGAGTAACTTGATGTGGTTAAGTTAGTCTTAATTAAGTTTAGTTTGTCCAATTAAAATTATGTTAAAGAGCATTTCCAATACTATTGTCGAAATAGAGGTAAGTAAACATATTTTACTGCTATTACTTCATAAAGCAATTAGTATACTAGTATCGGTGAGTAGATGAGCTCATCTGAAGAGGATTTGATCACTTGTCCTGATCATGGATGTATTGATCCTCCAAACCAGCTGATGGCAGTAAAAACACTTCTGTTCTTCAAAGCTGAAGAAGAGCAAGATGGCGTTTGGTTTCTTTTCATGAGCTTAACATTTTAAACAGGAAGCACCTCTACACAGCTGTGTGACAAACGGACAGGGACGTAACCTTAGCAACAGGCTCCTCAGACTGTCTTATTTACTGTGAACATGTCTAAAGTCCACACACTGAGAGCTTTTATCAGCCAGAGACTGACGGCTGCTGCTGAGGAGATTTTAACGCTGTTTGAAAGAACAATCTCAGAATATGAAGAGGAGATAAAGCTCCAGCACAGACTGCTGCAGCACATCCAGGACGACAAAGCAGGTGAGATAAAAAAACCATCTGACTGAACAGCTGGGACTCAGGTAAAGTGTTTTTGCTCTCATCGCTGTTTCAGAAACCTTTCTTCTTAAATACATGTGCAGGAGGAGAAGGGGATTGAACCAACAACCCTGTAATGAGCTGCTTCCTTTTACATTTGACCACCTGATCAGCTCTGATGGGTTTTATTGGCTCCTCCTGCACATTTCTTTTTTGTTTTTTTTTTTGTATTATGTATTTTTCTTTTCTCTTTTTTATATGCAACTAAACTAAACTAAACATTTACATGATGTTAAGAGAGAAAACACTGGTGCACACTGTAGTAGTAGTTTAGTAGCTTTATAGCCCTCGTATTGAGGGTCAGACAACAATATAATGAAATGTAGACAGCACTCCTTCAGACATAAAAACATTTAGGATAATTAAAACAAGTAATAAAGTGTAATATGTGATATAAAAAGGTGCAAACAGCAGCAATACTTAATTAAATACAATTTATTTAACACATTTCATACCTCAATGTGCTTTACTTTAAAAACAATCATTTCACAATAAGAATTGGAAACAAAGAACATAAAAATATACAATAAAAAAAGAAATAATAATGAAACCCAATAATAGTAAAACAATTGGAAACATTAAAACATACAATTAAAAACAAGAAAACCCCAATAATAATACAAATAAAAACAATGTACAGAACAATAGAAAGAGAGAAAAATAAAATAACAACTAGACTAAAGAAGAGCATAAAATATAAGGTTGCAACATAGAATAATGATTTGTATTAAAGTCATTAAAAGGACATATTTAACATGAAACAACTTTTAAACTAATTTAAGGCACACAGGTTATATTATTACAATCTGTGGTCCTCAGTGAGTGGGAGGGGTGAGCGGATCTGATCAGGTTGTGGGAAGAAGAAGTTTTTCAGTCGTCCGCCCTGTCCTCCCTTCCTTCCCTCCTACCTTCCCTCCTTCTTTTTTTTCCTCCCTTCCTCCTTCCTGTCCTTCATTCCCTCCTTCCTTCCTTCTTCCTTCCTTTTTTCTGCCTTCTTCCTGCCTCCCTCCTTTCCTTCCTTCTTCCTCCCTTCCATCCTTCCTTCTTCTTTCCTTCCTTCCTTCTTTCCTCCTTTCTCCCTTCTCCCTTCCTTCCTTGACTCGAGGATAACAGGAGGGTTAAGTCCATTAGAGTTTCTAAATGTCGGTTTCGATTAATTGCCCAGCCCTAACTGATACCAACACCAAAGCAGTTCCAGTGCTGGTTCTGGGCCAGTGCTTAAGTTGAGAACCGGTTTTCCTGTTTCAAGAGACAAAGAACCAGCTCTCGGCCAGAAAAACTGGTTCCAGAGTGGCACCAGTTCTTTGCTGGGGGGGGTTATTCAGACCAAGCATAACAAACAAGACTGTATAGTGGTGAATAGATCCCTTCAACATTTGACTGATGTTGAATGGAGATTGATTGATTCTTTAACAGTGCAACCAGACTAACAATTGCACACTACTGTATTTACATAATATATTTGTGTATTTCAGTGTTTTCTGCAAATGTCAAGAAGATTACAGACCAGCAGCAGTGGAGCCCCAGTTCGGACCCAGATCCTCCACACATTAAAGAAGAACAGCAGGAAGTCTGGAGCAGTCAGGAGGCAGAGCAGCTTCAAGGACTGGAGGAGGCTGATATCACCAAGTTCACATCCACTCACATCTCTTTGAAGAGTGAAGATGATGAAGAGAAGCCTCAGTCCTCACAGCTTCATCAGAGACTAAGTGAGGAGAACAGAGAGGCAGATCCTTCAGCCAGCAGCTCAACTGAACACATGCAAACAGTCAGGAATCCAGATCCAGACAGACATTTACAACCAGCTAGTGATAAGACTTCTAACTTCTCTGAGACTGATGATAGTAATGTTTGGTGGAAGCAGCTCAGGGAACCTCAATCAGGTTTAAATGCTTTAAAAAACAGTCCAGTTCCTGTAAGTGATGTGGGATGTAATGCTTCTAAGAAGTCTTTCAGCTGCTCAGAGTGTGGGAAAAGATTCAGTAGCAAGGATCATCTCCAGATCCACATGACATCTCATACAGGAGAAAAAACATTTACTTGCCCATTTTGCGGTAAAAAATTCACAAAGCGCTCAAATCTGACAACACACTTAAGAGTTCACACGGGAGAGAAGCCGTTCACCTGCTCCGTTTGTAACACCAGCTTTAGTCTGCGGTGTACGCTGGTGAATCACATGAGAGTCCATACAGGAGAGAAACCGTTCAGCTGCTCCGTTTGTAGTAAAAGATTTTCAAAAAAGGCCAATTTAAAGACTCACATGGCCCTCCACACTGAGGAGAAACCGTTTCAATGTCGGGTTTGTGACAAAAGATTCACTTGGCACTCGCAGGTCAAAAACCATAAGTGTGTTTAGAGCTGTAGGTCATTTTATATCTAGATAATAATACCACAATATAGCACATTATCTGTAAATGAGTAAATAGTGTCTGGTCCATGTTCACATCACAACAGAAGTAGCCCCTCTTTAACAAATCACATTAATAAATTCATCTTCTTTTTACTTGCATTAACGTAACAAGTTTAGCTGACGTCGACTCGAGCAGGTCTGTCACGATAACTACTATTATTGGACGATATATTGTCTCAGAAATAATAAAACGATAAACGATATTATCACCAATTGAAGATCATTTTATACCACTGATATAATGATAATATAATAGTATAATAATGTAAGGGGGACAGAGTTACTTACCTTTAATCCTCCTGCAGTCTCCACTCAGGACGAGCACAGTGAGGAATGGAGGAGATGAAGTGACTCTTAGCTGCTAATGTGAAGTGTGGCAATGCTGAGGTCAAAGGTCATGTCCATGTATCAAACGATAAGTCCATATATAGACCTGATGATGCTGATAATTAGGTTACTGTCAGGCGGGGAGTTCTGGTCCTCTGAAATGAGGCCAACACGTTACTAACTTAGAGCTGCATTCTATCAAAAGGCCACCAGGGGGCGACCGTCTCTATACAAGTCAATGGAGAATTCACCAACTTCTCACTTGATTTCTAACCTCAGTAAACGTTTTCAAAATGTGTTTATGGTCTCAATCGCTAGTTTAAAGCCTTCTTCAATGCAGTATGATGTTCATTTGGGACATTTTGGCCTCCCTGATTTTATATGTGACGATAAAGCAGGGTATGCATTAGGGGCGTGGCTACGTCCTGATTGACAGGTTGATTGACCAATGTCCTCCAGATCCAGCCCTCGTAACCATAGCAACCTCCCCGCTCCGCCCACGGCCCCGCCTCATGCCCATATAAGTAGAATCCGTGTTTTTATTTTTCCCAGCATGCACCTGAAATTTTCAAGATGGCGCTGCCTAGATTAGAAACTATTGGCTTCCGAGCAGCAGTCCACAAACCAATGGGTGACGTCACGGATGTTACGTCTGTTTCTTTTATACAGTCTATGGTTACTGTACGATAAGTCGATAATTATTGTGACAGGCTTATATGAAAGTGTTGTCTCATTGCTGCCGTGGTGGAGAATTTATTGTAATATTGACATTTTAAGTCTCTTATCCAACAGCCATTCAATCATCACATTTCCAGAGCAGGAATGTTCTGTAGCGAAGTGATAAATCAGCTTATGCATCAGTGAGAACAGGATGTGGATTCAAACATGGCGACCCATTGATTCTTCCTCTAGCCGAGCCGGTTAAGCCTGTTGACTCCTCTCACGCATGAATCGGGATCAAATAATTCAATCACACAGCTCCTCTAGACCTTACGAATGTTACTGAACTAAACAGATTCAATCTATTTACAGTTTTACAGCCGCTTCTTTTCCAAAGGTCACGTATGAGGGATCTTTGCTTTCTGGGCCATTGTGTGTGTGTGTGTGTGTGTGTGTGTGTGTGTAAGATTTAAAATACCTCATTTGAAACAAGAGAAATACAACAAACAGTATGACATGTATTTCTTTTATCATGTTTGGCTAAAAAAACATGTTGAATTTGACAGTTTTTCTTTAATTCATGAAGCAGAAAGCGCCTCGGTGCTGCCCCCTGCTGGTCAGCACTGAAACGCTTCACTGTTTTAATGAGCTGTGATTTCACTTTAATATTTTAACCCTCCTGTTGTGCTCCCGGGTCAAATTGACCCCATCATTTTTGACTGTTCCTTCTTTTCTTCCTTCTTCCCTCTTTCTTTGCTCCCTCCTCCTTCCATCCTTCCTTCCTTTCTTCCTCCTTTCCTCCCTCCCTCCTTACTCCTTCCTTCCGTCCTTCCTTCCTTCTCTACTAAATTACTTCCTCTTTTCCTCCTTACCCCTTTCCTTCCTTCCTCCGTTCCTTCCTCCTTTCCTTCCTCCCTTCCTTCTCTCCTAAATTCCTTCCTCTTTTCGTCCTTACTCCTTTCATTCCTTCCTTCCTTCCTTCCTTCCTTCCTTCCTTTCTTCCTTCCTCCTTTCCTCCCTCCCTCCGTCCTTACTCCTTTCCTTCCTCTCTTCCTTCTCCCCTTACTTCCTTCCTCTTTTCCTCCTTCCTCCTGTTCTTCCTTCTGTCCATCCTTGACCTGAGCACAACAGGAGGGTTAATAATCCTTATATCAGTGGACATACATTAAAAATACATTTATCAGTGTTTATTATATTTCACTTTATTTTATGGCTTGATTTGTTTTATAATAAACATTTTAAATCTTTCATATTCCAGGAAAGTTTTTAATCTAAATGCAAATAAGCTTTTAACCCTTAAACAGACAACGTGCACCAGGAGATACAGACTCTTTAACCTTCCTGTTGTCCTCCCGGGTCCTTCCTCTATCCTTCCTCTGTCCTTGCTTCCTTCCTTCCTTCCTCAGATCTAAGTTCAGCTGTTTAGGGTAAATGTTCCCTCCTTCTGTCCTTTCTTCCTTCCTTCATCTGTCCTTCCTTTCTTCCTTCCTTCATCTGTTCTTCCTTCCTCCCTTCCTCCCTCCCTTCCTCCCTTCCTCCCTTCCTTCCTTCCTTCCTCCCTCCCTCCCTCCTTTCCATCCTTCTTCCTCCCTCCTTTCCATCCTTCTTCCTCCCTTCCTTCCCTTCTTCCCTCCTTTCCTTCCTTCTTCCCTCCTTTCCTTCCTACCTTCCTTCCATCCTTCCTCCCTCCCTCCTTCCTTCCTTTCCTTCCTTCATCCTCCCTTCCTTCCCTTCCTCCCTCCTTTCCTTTCCTTCCTTCATCCTCCCTTCCTTCCCTTCTTCCCTCCTTTCCTTCCTTCTTCCCTCCTTTCCTTCCTACCTTCCTTCCATCCTTTCTCCCTCCCTCCTTCCTTCCTTTCCTTCCTTCATCCTCCCTTCCTTCCCTTCCTCCCTCCTTTCCTTTCCTTCCTTCATCCTCCCTTCCTTCCCTTCCTCCCTCCTTTCCTTCCTTCTTCCCTCCTTTCCTTCCTTCCTTCCTTTAGGTGCAAATGACATAACTAGTAAGGCCTGTTTAAGGGTTAATTGGTTTTTGGTCTAATTTACCAAATCTTCACAGCTCAGAAGCAACTGCTGCACATTTGGGACAAACAGAGGAAACTAGTCAACACTGTTATTACTGCTGGATATATTTTAACATCTCCATTAATAGTGCAGTGTTAGATATTAGCAGTTTTTAAGCCAAGTGTATTTATTCATTTTTAACCCTTTTATTGTTGTTTCTGCCGGCGGAACACATGAATAAACCTGAAGGCGTAAAATGTAATCAGTCTCATCAAATTCAATCATTAAAAAGTTGTTTTATTTTGACAATTTTATAAGAATATTCATTTTATTACAGAAATCAGTGTGTGGACAGTCTCACCTTTTCTGCAACCAGCACAAAAAAGGTGAACCCATCATTTCCATACACATAATTAACCCTTAAACAGACAACGTGCACCAGGAGATACAGACTCTTTAACCTTTGTGTTGTCCTCCCGGGTCCTTCCTCTGTCCTTCCTTCCTTCCTTCCTTCCTTCCTTCCTTCCTTCCTTCCTTCCTTCATCTGTCCTTCCTTCCTTCCTTCATCTGACCGTCCTTCCTTCCTTCCTCAGATCTAAGTTCAGCTGTTAGGGTAAATGTTCCCTCCTTCTGTCCTTCCTTCCTTCCTCCCTCCTTTCCATCCTTCTTCCTCCCTTCCTTCCCTTCTTCCCTCCTTTCCTTCCTTCTTCCCTCCTTTCCTTCCTACCTTCCTTCCATCCTTCCTCCCTCCCTCCTTCCTTCCTTTCCTTCCTTCATCCTCCCTTCCTTCCCTTCCTCCCTCCTTTCCATCCTTCTTCCTCCCTCCATCCTTCCTCTCTCCCTCCTTCCTTCCTTTCCTTCCTTCCTTCATCCTCCCTTCCTTCCCTTCTTCCCTCCTTTCCTTCCTTCTTCCCTCCTTTCCTTCCTACCTTCCTTCCATCCTTTCCTTTCCTTCCTTCATCCTCCCTTCCTTCCCTTCTTCCCTCCTTTCCTTCCTTCTTCCCTCCTTTCCTTCCTACCTTCCTTCCATCATCCTCCCTCCCTCCTTCCTTCCTTTCCTTCCTTCATCCTCCCTTCCTTCCCTTCCTCCCTCCTTTCCTTTCCTTCCTTCATCCTCCCTTCCTTCCCTTCCTCCCTCCTTTCCTTCCTTCTTCCCTCCTTTCCTTCCTTCCTTCCTTTAGGTGCAAATGACATAACTAGTAAGGCCTGTTTAAGGGTTAATTGGTTTTTGGTCTAATTTACCAAATCTTCACAGCTCAGAAGCAACTGCTGCACATTTGGGACAAACAGAGGAAACTAGTCAACCCTGTTATTACTGCTGGATATATTTTAACATCTCCATTAATGGTGCAGTGTTAGATATTAGCAGTTTTTAAGCCAAATGTATTTATTTATTTTTAACCATTTTATTGTTGTTTCTGCCGGCGGAACACATGAATAAACCTGAAGGTGTAAAATGTAATCAGTCTCATCAAATTCAATCATTAAAAAGTTGTTTTATTTTGACAATTTTATAATAATATTTATTTTATTACAGAAATCAGTGTGTGGACAGTCTCACCTTTTCTGCAACCAGCACAAAAAAGGTGAACCCGTCATTTCCATACACATAATTAACCCTTAAACAGACAACGTGCACCAGGAGATACAGACTCTTTAACCTTTGTGTTGTCCTCCCGGGTCCTTCCTCTGTCCTTCCTTCCTTCCTTCCTTCCTTCCTTCCTTCATCTGTCCTTCCTTCCTTCCTTCATCTGACCGTCCTTCCTTCCTTCCTCAGATCTAAGTTCAGCTGTTAGGGTAAATGTTCCCTCCTTCTGTCCTTCCTTCCTTCCTCCCTCCTTTCCTTCCTTCTTCCTCCCTTCCTTCCTTCCCTTCCTCCCTCCTTTCCTTCCTTCTTCCCTCCTTTCCTTCCTACCTTCCTTCTTTCCTCCCTCCTTCCTTTCCTTCCTTCTTCCTCCCTTCCTTCCCTTCCTCCCTCCTTTCCTTCCTTCTTCACTCCTTTCCTTCCTTCCTTCCTTCCTTCCTTCCTTCTTCCCTCCTTTCCTTCCTACCTTCCTTCTTTCCTCCCTCCTTCCTTTCCTTCCTTCTTCCTCCCTTCCTTCCCTTCCTCCCTCCTTTCCTTCCTTCTTCACTCCTTTCCTTCCTTCCTTCCTTCCTTCCTTCCTTCCTTCCTTCCTCCCTCCCTCCTTCCTTTCCTTCCTTCTTCCTCCCTTGCTTCCCTTCCTTCCTCCTTTCCTTCCTTCTTCCGTCCTTTCCTTCCTTCCTTCTTTCCTTCATTCCTTCCTTACTTGAGGTGCAAATGACATAACTAGTAAGGTCTGTTTAAGGGTTAAGCAAAACTACAGTATTCAGACTTACAGTTCTTAGCTGTGTATGCATTGCAGGTAATGTATATTAATTTGTAGATGACACAGTATACAGTAACATGACAATTCAACCATTCAAAACAACTCTCCATTCTTTCATTTAAATATGAAAATACTTCACATATGTTCTTTTTCTTTTAAAAATTATAATCTTTCTCTAATTTAAAACCATAAATCAGTTAAAGCAGTTCCTCAGACGTCCACCGGGTGGCAGCAGTGTCTCACTCACAGATTAGACAACATTAAACTATTCCCACCTTTGTTTCTGAAGATATTTCTGCAGGTTTTTGTCTCTTTTATCATATTTATGAACAATAAGAACATTTCTACAAATACATACGGCACTATAATCCCCTATAAAGGACCCTCATGTCTGGAATCAGGATTTTTTTCTACAGTTACAATCCTAAATCTTGAATATGTAGAGGAAATATTCTGCATATTTGAAGCAGACGTACATTTAGATGATACTACATGCATTTTAATTTAATTAAGTGTTTGAGTTTGGCCTGCCTTTCATTAATGTGAAGATCAATATCATTATTTAAGCATCAGTGTTTCCTGTGTCTCTGTGGTGGAAGTATAGTAACAAAAAGACTTTGCTACTGAAAACACTGTAACGCTGAAACATAGAAGATGAAGATTTGACTCATTCAGACGCTGAAGCTTCATATTAGCTTCAGATCAACTTTTAAATCCATGTTTACACAGAAGGAGGACTGTGGGTTTAGTCCTCCATCACTTCCTCTAGTCTATCTGCTGACCCTTTGGAGGGGCCCCACCCCTAGGTTGGGAACCACTGGACTAAACTAGCTAACTGTATATAAAGTAGTATAATACTGCAGTACTTTTACTGTAATACTGCATACTACATCACTATAATACTGCAGTACTTTTACTGTAATACTGCATACTACATCACTATAATACTGCAGTACTTTTACTATAATACTGCATACTACATCACTATAATACTGCAGTACTTTTACTGTAATACTGCATACTACATCACTATAATACTGCAGTACTTTTACTGTAATACTGCATACTACATCACTATAATACTGCAGTACTTTTACTGTGATACTGAATACTACATCACTATAATACTGCAGTACTTTTACTGTAATACTGCATACTACATCACTATAATACTGCAGTACTTTTACTGTAATACTGCATACTACATCACTATAATACTGCAGTACTTTTACTGTAATACTGCATACTACATCACTATAATACTGCAGTACTTTTACTGTAATACTGTCAGTAAACTTATATGATGATACTTCTGTATACTTTTACTTGAGTTGTATTTGAAATGCAGGACTTACTTGTAATCTTCTTCAGTTACTGTTCACACTTTAAAGTTTCTATGTTGAACATTTATTTGTCAGAAGAAACGAGTTGAACCAAAGTTGAACAGAAACTGCAGGAATGTGAGTCATTCAGTTAAGAAAAGAAAAAAAACAGCTCACATCATCACGTCATACCAGTGCGTGTCTGTGTGTGCGTGTGCGTGTCTCCGTGTGTGTGTGTGTGTGTGTGTGTGTGTGTGTGTGTGTGTGTGTGTGTGTGTGTGTCCACCTTGCCTGGGTGTGTCCCTGTAAAAGCAGCAGGTAGAGTCTCAGTCTCGTCTGTGCCTCTGCTGGAAACACTTGAACCGCGCGTGATGGATCTGTTCGCTTTCAAATCGCTTCTGTTTCTCTCTTTAATCGGTAAGAAAACCAATCAATTACTTCATTAATCTGATATTTTATAATATATATTATGTTTTAATGATGCGTTTGTGCCTAAGTGTATTTGAATCCATGCTTAAATACTATCAAATGAGTTCTCTTGAATCCTTCATTACTGCAGCCTGTTTATTTATTATTATTTTCTACATTTCTTAAATTGATGACCTGATGAGATCCTTTACAAAGTTTAGTGGTCGCTGACTTTCCTCCCTGTTGCTCAGGATGCTGTGTGGCAGAGGATCTCCTGCCTGCGGGTCCGCTGGAAGCAGTGTTGGGGAAAAATATCACAATAAAGACCCTGATTAAAGACCCTTCGTACAGCTTCATTACCTGGACTTTCAGTGACGGGAAAGATTCCACTAACATCGCTACTGTGAGTCCAAAAACGCTGAAAGTGAACGAAGCTTATGAAGGAAGGGTGACTGTCAACTCAGCCAATGGCGACCTGTTCCTAAAGAACCTGAAGTCAGAGGACAGCGGAGACTACAGCATCCAAATCATTACAAGTGATTTAACGACTAAAACTTCAGAGATCAATCTGCGAGTCCTGGGTGAGTCTTCTTTATAACTCATCAGCTCTTAAACCATCTAATAGATTTCCACACACTGATAGAAGCATATGAAACTGTCTTGCTTTATATATAGCCTATATCTATACCGAGTCTTAAAACAGCCCAGAAATCACATGTATTTGTATATTTCCATGTTTGCAACGTCTCTACTTTAAATCTCTCTGTTCTGAAGTGTTGGTCAGTGTACTGGTCCTCTCTTAAAGGGTTAGCCCACTCAATTCATGTAACCAATAAACCAATTATTGGCTTGCATTTAATGCCGAATTAATGCGCCGCCCTGTATATCCAGAAACGAGCCTTTAATGTTGTGTTTCAAGGTTTAAAACGTCTCGCTGAGTCAGTTAAAAGTTGAATTGTTGTATTTTCCAGCGCGGTTTGGTGCAGCTCCAAGCTGTGCGCCACACCTGTGTGACGGGCGTGGCGCACGAGATCACTGCGCCGCGTGAAACTATGTGCTGTTCAGGTGTAGCTTAGCAACCACTGCGGAGGACTATATTCCTTGGCGGAGGGAACAAGATACTGCCTTTTCCCTCCCATTTGTTGCATCTTTAATTGAATAATTTGGGTTTATTTTGTCCATGGTCAGCTCTGTGTTACTGTGACACGTGACTGAGCTGTTACGTGTCACTAGTAGAAATCATGTTTGGATAAATTCCTGTTAGAGAAATTATTAAAATGAACTTTATAGTTTGATTTCAGCAGGAAAACAACATTAAATACATGACAGACAGTAAAGTGTTAGCTGCTGCTTCAGGGTGCGGCTCCTCATACTGTACTTTGATGGTGTTTGTGTGTGTTTTTAGGTTCCGTGTGTGTGTGTGTGTGTGTGTGTGTGTGTGTGTGTGTGTGTGTGTGTGTGTGTGTGTGTGTGTTGTGACCTCACTCTTTTACAACCCTCATTTAGTGCTGCCTCCAAGCTTTAAAACACTTAGAACAGTAAATATTAGTGTTGGGTTTTTTGTTTACAGCTGCAAAGACAGAAACTGAGTTCAGAAAAGAAAAACAACCTCACTTCAGATCATGTGTGTGAAGGTTTTTATCTGACCTCTGACCTCTGACCTCTGACAGACCAAAGAGCTGCAACAAGTTATAGTTATAAACTGATTATTGATTATTCTTTTAAGAGAGATTGTGACTATCTTCTGGTTTCTAACCCGTCCTCGATGAGTTGTGGCCAAATCAAGACATTTGAGGAGAACCTTGATGGACGTGTTTCACCGTTTTCTGACATTTTATTGACCAAACGAAGAATAATGTTATGACGATGATCCACAGAGAGTTATTACTGTCTCTGCAGCTTCTAAATTAACCCTCCTGTTGTCCTCGAGTCAAGGAAAGGTGGGAGGGAGGAAGAAAGGAGGGATGAAGCAAGGGAGGAAAGGAAAGAAGGAAGGAGAGGTGGGAGGAAGAAAGGAGGGATGAAGCAAGGGAGGAAAGGAAGGAACGAAGGAAGGGAGGAAGGTAGGGGGAGGAAAGAGAGAGAAGGAGGGAGGGAGGGAGGGAGGGAGGAAAGAAGGAAAGGAAGGAGGGAGGGAAGGAAGGAAAGGAAGGAACGAAGGAACAGTCAAAACAGACGGGGTCAATTTGACCCGGGAGGACGACAGGAAGGTTAAAAGCTAAAAAATCAGATATTGGTGGATGATGATGACGACGATGATGATGATGATGATGGTGATGATGATGATGATGATGATGATGGTGATGATGATGATGCTGCTCTGTGTTTGCTGGATGTGAAATGACAACAGTTTGCAAATCAGCTGTAACGACTAAAAAAAGAAATCCGTCCGTCCGTGACCCCGACATGAACTCACTGACCGTCTTTCCACAGAAGGAATGCGTAACACGTCTGACTTCCTGTTTCTGCTGAAGTCTTTAGTTCATCATCATCATCATCATCATCATCATCAGAGATCAAACTCTGCTTTATAAACTCCTTCATGCAGAAAGCTGACTGACAGTTAAATCTCTGATCTGATCTGAGATGATATCAATCGCCTCAAGGCTTTAAAATCAGCTGTTTGACAGTTTATTTAACTGAAGAAGAAGAAGAAGATGATGATGATGATGATGATGATGATGATGTTTGAGCACAGAAAGCTTTCAGGTCAGATTTCTGATATTTGACATTAACCCTCCTGTTGTGCTCAGGTCAAGGAAGGAAGGAAGGAAGGAAGGAACAAACAAAATGGAAGGGAGGAAAGAGGAAGGAAGGAAGGAAGGGAGGAAAGGACGAAAGAAGGAAGGAAGGAAGGAAGGAAGGGGAAGAAGGAATGAGGAAGGAAGGAAGGAAAGAAAGAGGGAAGGAAGAAAGAAGGAAGGAAGGAAGGAAAGGAAGGAGGAAGGAAAGGAGGAAGGAAAGAAGGAGGGAGGGAGGAAGTAAGGGAGGAAAGGAAAGAAGGAAGGAAGGAATGAGTTAGGAAGGAAGGAAGAAGAGGAAGGAAGGAAGGAAGGAGAAAGTCTCAGTATGGCTCAGTTTCATTTATTAAAACATACAAGGAATCATAAAGTATAAAAAAAAGATATTCAGACATGATTAAAAGTGTTAAATTGGAAATTAAATGAGTTTTATCTGTAAAATGTGAGAAAATAGAGAAAAAATGTCAAATATACCAAGTTTATTACGGTTTATGTTAGAGACAGAGTGTTAATACGAACATTTAAAAACCTGAAAGCAGCAAATATTTAGTTTAAAGTGTTTATTTCTTATTAAAACAGCTGCAGATAGATTTCATTCATGATTATTCAGTTTATCTCAGTTTATATAAAAGTGTTCAGTCAGCTGCATCGTGTTAGTTTCAATCTTTATTTATCAAAGGATGTTTCCCAACAGCTGTGACTATCTCTCACATCACTGTGTTTAAAACTTCACATCTGGCAAAAACTCAAAAACACAAAAACCCAAAGCAGCTTCTGTGTGTTTGTTTTTTCTCTTCATGTTTAATATCCTGAAGGAAAAAAAGACAATTAACCCCAAAATGTGTCTGATTTAAACTCAATCAGTCAGAACTGGTTACCGCTCCCACACACACACACACACACACACACACACACACACACACACACACACACACACACACACACACACACACAGAACGGGTCCAGCAGGTCGAGCTGCTCTCGTCTCGTCTGAATGCAAATGTTGTATTTTATTTGAAGAGTTCTCGGTTGTGATCAGCGTGAAGAGAGAAACCGCCTCGGGGCAAACTGGTGGTGAATTAACATTTTTACGCCCTCGTGTTTGAATAATGCTGCCGGTCATGTGACCTGTGAGCTCATCATGCTGCCAGTCATGTGACCTGTGAGCTCATCACGCTGCCGGTCATGTGACCTGTGAGCTCATCACGCTGCCGGTCATGTGACCTGTGAGCTCATCACGCTGCCAGTCATGTGACCTGTGAGCTCATCATGCTGCCGGTCATGTGACCTGTGAGCTCATCACGCTGCCGGTCATGTGACCTGTGAGCTCATCACGCTGCCGGTCATGTGACCTGTGAGCTCATCATGCTGCCAGTCATGTGACCTGTGAGCTCATCACGCTGCCGGTCATGTGACCTGTGAGCTCATCATGCTGCCAGTCATGTGACCTGTGAGCTCATCATGCTGCCAGTCATGTGACCTGTGAGCTCATCATGCTGCCAGTCATGTGACCTGTGAGCTCATCATGCTGCCGGTCATGTGACCTGTGAGCTCATCATGCTGCCAGTCATGTGACCTGTGAGCTCATCATGCTGCCAGTCATGTGACCTGTGAGCTCATCATGCTGCCGGTCATGTGACCTGTGAGCTCATCAACACACCTGCTGATTGGTTTCACTGCAGAGGAAACAAAAACTCACTTAGATGTGACAGAAAGGTTTTTAATTGTTGGTGTCTCCTAAACGCCAAACCTTACATTCATTGCTGTAAAAGTTGGTGTTCAAATACAATCACAGTCTGAAATAACAGAGGTGCAACATTTTTATTTCTGAGCTCAACCAGACATTTAAATGAAAATCAATAAATAAAAACTAGACTTCCTGTTCACTATAAAGTGCCACATTTTGATATATTGAGTTTTAAAATGTTCAGATCCTACATAAAAGAAAACAGACAGTTTCTACTTTTCTACATTAAAGGATTTCAGACATTTATATTCTGTCTGAAGCATCTGATGAGCAGCAGTAATGTTAGGGGAATTTCAAAATAAAGGTCCATCTTAAAGACGATGATCAATGTTTTTCATTTTGCATCGATGATACAGATGTGATGTCAAGGGTTGAGTGTCTCTGATAAAAATGGCAAAGTTGAACAAAATACAAAGTTAGAGCAGCAGTATGATGTGAAATGGACGTTATGTTGATTTTTATTAAAAATAAATGAAGGTTTTCAGTTGAAATCAGCAGGAAACAGCTTCAATAGCAAATGAAAACAGGAGCAAATGAAAATTAGAATATTAGGTGAACACTTGAAGGTGGTTCCAGGTGTTTTTAATGCATTTTATTTTGTTCCTCCTGTAAATATCCCTGCGTTGTGTCTCCTCCCAGAGCCGGTATCTAAACCCACCATCAAGTCCAACGTGGCCGAAGCCATCGAACACAACACCACGGTGACCCTCACCTGCACCGCCACCGGCTCCTTCCTGAAGTTCACCTGGCTGAACGGAGCCACGCCCATCACCGACGACGGGAAACGCATCACCATAGTCGATGTCAGTGTGATGTCATTGTGTTTGACTTCCTGTGGCCCTTGCTGGACCTTTTGCTTTAACTGATGATGTCATTTCCTCCTCAGAAGGAAGAGTCGAGCACGTTGACCTTCACAGGTGTTCTCAGGTCTGAGCTGATGGGTCCGATTTACTGCACAGCTGTTAACAAGCTGGAGACGGAGAAGAGCAATGCCTTCAACCAGACTGTCTACTGTGAGTACACACACAGACACACACACACACACACACACACACACACATATATACACACACATACGTGTTTTTACTACCTTGTGGGGACTCCTGACAGGGTGATGTACCGTGGGGTCCAGCCTTTCTAAAGGGTCTAGAGACGTTATTTTAACTCTAAATTCATCATAATTCTGTTTGAACAAAAAAATGACTTGAAATATCAAAAACTCACATAAATTTGAAAGCTGAATGTTGCCCCCCCCCTCGTTGGGACCCGTAATGCTAACGTCTATTAGCATACAATTGACATCACTGTTAGCCACAGTACAATTCATATTCAGTATTTGAACAAATGTTGGATTGAAACCCTAACGCTAACCCAGGGGTCTAATCGCTAAGCTAATATGCTAATACGAAGCTAGCATGCTAATATACACACTTACACACCAACCTTGTGGGTACTTTTTTTTTTTTTTTTAAACTGCACCAGGCCTATCAGGAGGCTGTTTGCTATTGATACCAATGCTCGTGACCGTGGGGACCAGGAGTCGGTCCCCACAGGTTGGTATATGTCAGGTTTCGGTCCCCACCAGGATAGAAAAACACAAACAAACACACACACACACACACACACACACACACACACACACACACACACACACACACACACACACACACACACAGTTTTAACGTAAACTATTAAAGTCAGACTTTTCTATCTGCCTTCACTCTCCTCGCTTGCTGCCAGTCTGACAGTTAGGAGTGTGTGTGTGTGTGTGTGTGTGTGTGTGTGTGTGTTGCTTTGTTTGCTGTGTGTCTCAGAGCGAGCTCCACACCTGCCCCCGCTCACACAGAAGGTCACCTATCAGTCAGAGGCTGCCATGTGTCACACCCAGCAGTCATTCATTACAGACCCAGCATGTCCTTTATCATACATACTTTATTTAATTAGAGAAGCTTTTATTCGTGTGATTCAGCCTCTGGTGACGATGATCCGAACCTTTACGATGATGATGTGACTCCTCAGTGTGAGCGGCCGTGTGACGGTTACTTTAGGTGTGTTTGCAGGTCGCTCCCTCTCTCTCTGTGTTTAAGCCTCGACTCCGTGACTCAAACCGCAGTGTTTACACAGCGGCCGGCACTTCCACCCCTCCCTCCTCCCTCCTTCCTCCTCCACTCCTCCACTCCTCCACTCCTCCCTCCTCCACTCCTCCACTCCTCCTCCTTCCTCCACTCCTCTACTCCTCCCTCCTTCCTCTTCCACTCCTCCACTCCTCCCTCCTTCCTCCTTCCTCCTCCACTCCTCCACTCTCCACCCCTCCTCTTCCCTCCTCCACTCCTCTACTCCTCCACTCCTCCCTCCTTCCTCCTCCACTCCTCCACTCCTCCACTCCTCCACTCCTCCTTCCTCCCTCCTCCACTCTTCCACTCCTCCACTCCTCCACTCTTCCACTCCTCCACTCCTCTACTCCTCCCTCCTCCCTCCTCTACTCCTCTACTCCTCTACTCCTCCACTCTTCCACTCCTCACTCTCCCTCCTCCACTCCTCCCTCTTCCCTCCTCCACTCCTCTACTCCTCCACTCCTCCTCCTTCCTCCTCCGCTCCTCCACTCCTCCCTCTTCCCTCCTCCACTCCTCTACTCCTCCACTCTCCTTCCTCCTCCTCCACTCCTCCACTCCTCCACTCCTCCCTCTTCCCTCCTCCACTCCTCTACTCCTCCACCCCTCCCTCCTTCCTCCTCCACTCCTCCCTCCTCCACTCCTCCACTCCTCACTCTCCACTCCTCCACTCCTCCCTCCTCCACTCCTCCACTCCACCACTCCTCCACTCCTCCACTCCTCCCTCTTTCCTCCTTCCTCCTCCGCTCCTGTACTCCTCCGTCCTCCACTCCTCCCTCCTTCCTCCTCCACCCCTCCACTCGTCCCTCCTTCCTCCTCCACTCCTCACTCCTCCCTCCTTCCTCCTCCACTCCTCCACTCCTCCCTCCTCCACTCCTCCACTCGTCCCTCCTCCACTCCTCCACTCCTCCACTCCTCCTCCTTCCTCCTCCACTCCTCCACTCCTCCCTCCTTCCTCCTTCCTCCTCCGCTCCTCCACTCCTCCACTCCTCCCTCTTCCCTCCTCCACTCCTCTACTCCTCCACTCCTCCCTCCTTCCTCCTCCACTCTTCCACTCCTCCCTCTTCCACTCTTCCACTCCTCCACCCCTCCCTCCTTCCTCCTCCACTCCTCCACTCCTCCACTCCTCCCTCCTCCACTCCTCCCTCCTCCACTCCTCCCTCCTTCCTCCTCCACTCCTCCACTCCTCCACTCCTCCACTCCACCACTCCTCTACTCCTCCTTCCTCCTCCGCTCCTCCACTCCTCCCTCCTTCCTCCTCCACTCCTCCTCCTCCACTCCTCCACTCCTCCACTCGTCCCTCCTTCCTCCTCCACTCCTCCACTCCTCCACTCCTCCACTCCTCCTTCCTCATGACTAACCCGAAAGCAGAGAAAGCACCGCGACTGCCGGCTAACCCTGTTATTAATTAATCAAAGCTCAGCGGCTTCATTTACTCCCTCTGTATAAAAGCAGGTTTAATCCCAGGAGCATCAAATCACTTTTAACATCTAAATATGTAAAAATAATATGTTTAAAAGTATATAAAATATGGATGAAACACAAACTAGAGCCCTTAAAGGACCAGTTACACAGTTTGTAAGTGTGTGTTGAACCAACAGTCGGGTTTCCATGTGAACAAATGAAGGAGGTTAAATACCAGACAGGTGACAAATTAACCCTTTACATGCTGCTCTTATTGTGACTCATAATTACTCTCCGCACCTTTTCACATTCATAAATCCTCCATCAGTTATTAACACACACACACACACACACACACACACACACACACACACACAGAGATGTGAAGATGAATTTAAACCTGAATGACTGACAGATACAATCCAGCTGTTAACATCCCATCATGCTTTGTGGCAGGTCCATCCCCCTTTCTCCCTTCCTGCTGTCTTTCCTTCCTTCCTTCCTTTCTTCCCTCTTTCTCCCTTTCTTTCCTCCCCCCTAACTTTTTTTCCTTCCTTTCTCCCTTCCTCCCTCCTTCTCTCTTTCTTTCCTCCCTCCCTCCCTTCCTTCTTCCTTCCTCCCTCCTTCATTCCCTCCCGCCTTCCTTCCTTCCCTCCCTCCCTTCCTTCATTTCTCTTTCTCTTCCTCCTTCCTTTGTCCCTCCTATCCTTCCTTCTTCCTTCCTCCTTCCCTCCTCCCTCACCCCTTCCTTCCTTTCCTTTCTCCCTTCCTTTGTCCCTCCTATCCTTCCTTCTTCCTTCCTCTTTCCTTCCTCCCTCCCTCCCTTCCTTCCTTTA